>OY992811.1:513645-606798 GCA_963921375.1 Tiliacea citrago | reverse complement strand
TGTCGATCAGCGTGGTGATCGTGACCGGCGTCCTGATGTCCGTGATCACCCACGTCACCGCCTGTCCCACCGCGACGCTCCAGCGAGCACCCGGTCGGCAGCGTTCGGAGCCGGTAATACCCTGCCATCATGCCTCGCACGAAACACGAACTTGTTACGCAGCGTCTCCGCAATCGGGATCGCGTCGTAATAAGCCTCGAAGTCGATCTGAAGCATGTAGCGGGAGCACCTCAACCGCTGACGGCGACCAAGCCGCGTGTCGTAGTGCACCGACGGCACCTCGCTCTTCGCGATCACGCGATTCAGCAGCGGCTCCGTGATCAGCCGCCGCCGGCCCTTCAGCTCCGGCACGGTGAAGACGTTCACGCCGTGCACACCCCCAGGCAGCTGCACCAGCGGCGCCACCTCGTTGACCGGGCAAGCCTCGAACTTGCCCACCCCCACCGCCTTGGCCACCTCGGCCACAGTGAGCATGCACTTCTTCACGGTGCGTGACGTCCGCAACCCGTCAAAGAAGCGCGCTTCCAGGAAGCGCTGCACACGCTGCAGAAAACGCTTCGCCCGTGCCGTCCACGCCGGCATCGCCAACACAGCGGCCATGTCCAGCGGCGTGTTGTGCTTCAGATGCAGCGGCCACTCCTTCACCGCAGCCGGCCTCTCCGCCATGGTCCGCACAAACCCGGACATCCGCCCCACCATCTCCGCCACCCCCTTCGCACTCACACCGAGGTTGGCGCACGACGACTCCTGCGAGCGTAGCGGAACAACGACGTTGCCGACTCTAGTGGATCGGGAATAGCGCACGGCTTGCGCTGTCCCGCGCCGTCCCGGCCTCCACCCCAGCTGCTGGCCACACCCAAGGTACCGCAGCAGGGTTGCCTGCCGAGTGTGCCCGGAGATCGTCAGCAGGTCGCGAAGTGGCACCCCAGCTTCCGCCCTGCACCGCAACGCGCCCTTCCGCACAGACGGCATCTGCGCACCCCCCTGCTCCTTCCCCAGCCGTGCGCGATCATCACGCGCAGCCTGTCCGAGCCGGGTCCGAACAGCTCCTCCGAAGGACGCCGCTGCACGAGCATCTGCTGCAGCGTGCCTGCAAGCTCGCGCGTCAGCACCGATGGCACCGGGTAGGGTCCACGCGTCTTGGCGCCTTTGCCGCGCCGCATCGTCAGCGTCACCTTCATGCACGCCTCGCTCCTGCGTCGCGCATCCGTTGCACCTCGTGTCTCCGGAGCCGCCGCCGGCAGAGGGAACACCGTCACGCCCTTCGCGCGCAGCGTCGCGATGTCGCACGCGCGCGCCGCAAAGCCCCACATCATCGCCATAAACAACGCGGAGCGCGGATGGGGGTTCAGCAGACGCTTGATGACGGCCTGCGCCTGAGCCACCGAAAAGTACGGTGGCGCGTCCGGCACCGACTCCCGCTCGTACCGCTGCACCGTCGCGAACGCCGCGCGCTACTCCGGGTCCTCCTGCAGCGCGATCCCAGGCGCCTGCGTCGTGCAGAGCGGCAGCGCTCGCAGCGCACCCGCCACCCCGGCAAACGCCTTTGCCGTCGCCGCCCACTTCCACCGCCGCACGCGCGTGGACGACAGGATGAGGTCGATGCACGCCGCGGGCAACCGCATCCGCAGGCTCTCCGTCGGCATCGCCTTGATGCGCGCGAGCCACCGCAGGTGGTGCGCTCGTGTGGCTGGCTGCACCATGCTCCACGCCAGCTGCGAGATGTGGGGAGGCTTTTCCTTGAACAAGAACCAGTTTCGCGGGTAGGTCTCGGCCTCCGCTGCGCGTGTCAGAGGTCTGCCCCCCATGTTTAAAGGAGCGCGCCGCGGCCCCGCCCAGCGCACGCAATGCCTCGTCCGAGATGTTGGCATCCATGTCCGAAAGCCCGTCTTCCCCACTCGCATCCTCGCCAAAAGGCCACCGCTCCGCGCACGGAGTCGCGCTCCGCTGCTGCCGCCGCGTCCCCCCGGCACTGTGGTGGTGCCGGCCGGCTGCGCCCTGCTCCGCGGAAGCGGAACGCACCGCTCCGTCGCCCGTGTCGCGCGCACCACTCCTCCAGCAGGATAGTGCGCCACCGCACGCGGCACGTACACGCCGACCTCCGCCTCACCAGCGCTCCGCGTCAGCACGTAGAAGCTCGGGAACGGGACACCATCCACGTCCACCGGAGCCTCGCACAGCCGGGCGCCAAGCAGGAACACGTAGTCGGGGGCAGTCTCCGCAAGCACGCAAGCCCCTCGCCGCGCACAAGGTAGTGCTCGTTGGGGAAGGGATCCAACGCCGTCGACATCGCACCGTTGGCCTCCCAAAAGCAAAAACCGCCAGCCGCGCCAGCGCCAGCAACTCCCTCCGAAGAAGTGCATGTGCGGACAGTTTTGCGCAGCAACCACAGCATCCCCTCGTCACTGTGCGGCTGCAACTCGACCAGCTTGCATCGTAGCCGCTGCATGCCGAGAGCGGCGCCATTCAGGCCGCGCGAAAACACCGTCACCACACATCGCCAACGCCGTGGCAGCCCGCAGGTGGCCCAGCACGCGCTCGTATGCGTGGCGCGCGTGCCTGTTGGCCTCCTCCAGAGTCTTCTCCACCCAGCCCCGGATCTCCTTCCCGGTGCGGCGCTCCGCGCGTCGACGTTCGCGCTCGACCGGGGCAGCGGCACCGCAATGGTTGCTTCCCTGGTGCCGCGGTTGGCCGCTGTTGCCGGTGCCGCCGCCGCCGTCGCTGCCGGGGGCGGCGTCTTCCTCGCGGCCCTGCGCTCCGCAGCGCGCTGCGCCATCAGCTCCACCAGCAGAGCCCGGTCCTCCTCCTCGTCGTCGCTCGTCGCCGACAGCCTGCTCGCGCTGCGCTTCCGCGCGCCGATGTTGTGCGGGACCTGTGCCGGCGGATGTGCCGGCTCTGGCGGCTTCGCCTTTGGCGCCTGCCCCCGCGAGGCTGGCACGGCCGTCTTTCGCGCTGGTGTGCTCTTCGGGGCCGGCTTCTTCGGTGCCGGCTTCTTTGGTGCCGGCTTCCTCGCCGGCTGCCTCTTCGGCGCTGCTGCCGCGGACTCTGCCTTCTTGGCAGCCGTCTTTTCTCTTCGGCGCTGGGCCGGCTTGCGGCCAGCGCCGCAGCCACCACCGCACCACCACCAACCCGCATGCACGGCCTTCGCGCGATCTCGTCGCAGAAGGCGTCCGTGCGCGACAGCGGGTGGTTCACGAGGACCTTGCGCATCTTCTCGAGGAAGCAGTCCTGGGGTGGCGTGTGGAGTTTCGCCGCGCACAGCAGGCGGCGCAGGCATGCCGGGGGGTCGCGGCGGCCAACCATCTTCAGGCCAAGGTGCACCCCGAAGAAGTTGGCTGTCATGTACAGCCCGCAGTCGTTGCTGTCGCGCGCTTGCCGCGGACAGCGACCCTCCCCAAGGCGGAGCCCTGGCCAAACCCTCCGGAAGGTGGCGCGCAGCTGCTCCACCACAACCGGTGACGGCGCCGAGTCGCACGTTGTCAGCACAACGCCACCACCCGCATCGCCCCCCGGCGCTCTCTCCAGAACGCCGGCAATCCAATGCTTCATGATGAAGATTGGAAACAAAATGGTGCCGTGATGGATCACCCGCGCCTCGAGCGTCTTGGCACGCTCGCGGCCCAGGTTCACCACCGTGTCCGACGGGACGATCCGCTGGTGAGGAAGGTACAGGCGACACATACCACCCAACTCAAGGTTGGATGTCTTACCCTCGCGGAAGTCTCCGCCCCACACCCCCCCTTCCGAAGGCAAACGGGAGGTTTCCAGCACGCGTCGTGCTAACCTCCGCGCCACCCCCCCCCCCAGCAGACCAGCTCCGTGCCCGTCGTGCCTCAGTTTTTTGAGTACTGAGGCATCGCGCCGTCGCCGCCACCACCACCGTAGTGGCCGCGGCCGCCGCAACCACCACGGCCGCCGTACCCGCCACGACCGCCGTACCCGCCACGCGCGGAGTACTGGCCTTGCGGCCGCGAAGCCCGCCGAGTACGTGCCGTTGGTGTTTGCACGCATCCGCGGACAGGTTGGCTGACTGGCGCCAGGTGCCGGTGGCCCGCACCTTCTGCACACAGTCCCGCATCTCCTGGGCAACCGCCGTCCCGACGGCACGCTCTTCCTTCCTGAGAGTGTCGATCTTCCGGGAGAGATCGCCCAGAAAGGCCTCCATCTCGGAGAGGTCGACGGCGCCGGTCTGGGAGCCGTCCGGGCCGACAACCGGAGCCTGGCACCCGCCGCCCCCCAGCAGGTCCACGTTGCGGTTCGGGGTGCGGTGCAGCTTCCCGCTGTACGCGTCCGCTTCGCCGCGCCAGGCGCAGCGCCACCAGAGACACCCGCAGCCCTATCCCCGATTGCCTCTGAACGGAGCGTAGGGTTCTTCATGGAGAGGGTCGACCCTGTGGGCATGAGAGGAACGGTCAAGTCGTCGAGGATGGGGATCCAGCTCGCACGCTGGCCCGCGTCCATTCCCGCCACCACGTGCGCGTTGAAGCGGTACAGCCGGGAGCCCTCAGGCTCCCGGACGAAGAAATCGAACCAGCGGATGACCCGGTCCCCACCGACTCCTTCATGCGGTCCGCGCCCCGCGGCCCGACAAGATCCAGAAGGATCGCCGCAGCAGCAGCCGCCGGCGCAGTCACCTGCTGCGCGTTCACGGCCTCAACCAGCTGCTTCCCCAGCTTCGCGAACACGTCCGGGTCATTCCGGAGGGCTTCCAGATCCTGCTCCCGGTCGCGCGCCCGCTTGTACCTCACGAAGGCCGGGTCACTCAGCTTTCGCTGGGCCTCCATGGCCGCCGTCGTCACGTCGGTGCCATCCCGAGCCCCCTCGTGGCGTCAACCACCGCCGGTCCACCAACCAGATCCCCCGCGAGCCCCATCACCTTCTCATCAAACCCCCTCTGCGACAAGGAGCCCCGGCGGAAGAAGCAGTGCAGCACCTGAAACCGGTCGCGGGTGCGCTCGTCGTTCCGCAGCATGCTGAGCACACCCTGGTACTCCTCGCCGGCCGCGTGTTCTGCACAGCGGGCGCGGGGGGCATGTCCTCGGAAACGCTGGGATCCCCAGCCGCCGTGCCAGGACACAGGGATTCCGTCATCTGCGTGTGGTGTGGTGTGTTGGGGGTTGTGGGAACAAAAGCGGAAAGACTTCTCTCCAAAGGACGAGAAGTGCCAACTGCAGCACCACAAACAACAACCAACAGGAGGGTGGAGAGAAGTTGGAGCATCGGCGAAAGGCTGGCGGAGGAAGTGGTCATTTGCAGACCTGCATCCCGCATCGGTCGGTCGACGCACGCATCATAGCAGAGACGCTGCTTAAATCACGGCCCACACGCAAAGTGTTCGCCCCGGGTTCCATTCTGTACAAATCTGATCCAGCAAAGAAAACACAGTCACAGTGATAGACGCAAGTGCCATTACACGACCCAAGAAGCTGCAATTTACAACCCACGGCGCCTGTCGCAAAATTGCCGCGGAAGGGGGGGAGGAAGCCGGGATGAGAGGGAGGCTTTGCCGGCACCACGAGGCGCAGGGGCAGAGACCGACACCGGCCCCTGGACACCAGCCGCGGAAAGGGTAGGAAACGAATGCAGTCACAGCCGCAACCTGCGCAAACACTTTGCTTTGGCAGCACCGAGCCGTTCCCAGCCGCACCGTCTGCGAAACACGTTTGTGGAGCCTTGATTGGCGACGCCCCCCTCTGAACATGAACCGGGGCAGGCGGGGGATACAAACACATGCAGACCCACCCCGGCAGCACAAACCCAACCAACACACACAGCGTACCACGCGGCAACCCACCACGCAGGTTTGACACACGCCAACGGAGAAGCCGCGCTTCGCGCACCGCACCCCCTTCGCCACGACGCCCCCCCCCCCTAGCGCCAAAGCAGCGGGCACAGCGTGTTTTCCGGAACGCGAGCCAAGCGGTTCGGTGCGCCGCTTTTCCAACCACACATCTTCCCACAAGAGCAAAGTGGAAGACCAAGGCATCGGAGCGAGCACAGGCACACCCGACGCAGAAGAAGCCAAAGCCGATCCGCCACAAACATCACGACCCGCACGCGCACGCAAGCCGGCGGTTGAACCGGCAGAAGGCGACAACACCACCGAGCCGCAAAGCCACCACTGCGCAGCAGCAGCCGCACGATGGGGGACCAACAGCGCAACACCCGCGCCGCCTTGGAGCCCCCTCGGTTCGTACGTAGATGGTGCGCCACCCCCGCTCTGCGTTTCCCCGCGGGTCCCAGCTCTTGCGGCATGAAGCGGCCTGTCGCCACACCGGGATCTGGGAAGCAATGAGACCGACGGCGCCGCTGCAGCCACTTTTGCGGACGAAGTTTTCCTCCAACAGCCTCCGCCGCACACCGGCCGCCACCCAGAAGTTTGCAGAGGCCCCCGGCAAAGCGCCACCAACAAACCAGCACACCCGCGGCAGAAAGCCGCGCACCCCCACCGCCGCGCCACCCAGCCCCCGAAAGCAACACCGGCAAAGCACACCACGCCGCAGACAGCCTGGTTGAGTGAAGGGTCCCGCCGCAGTTTCTTTGCGCAAGGCTGACTTTGCGTTAGGCAGCCGCAAGCCTTCAAGCAGGGACGGTGCCGCGGCGACCCCGGTGCATGAAACGGTGTCTTCCCAACACCCGGAGTGCGGGGCACCAGTCGGCAGACATCGCGGTATCAGCTCTTGGCTTTAAGGGGTGTGGGACGCCCACCCGCAAAAACCGCACGACAGCGGGCGCAAACGAGATCGGAGACGTCAGTAGTTGCATGGCCCCTGCTTTTACGATCCCCCAAACACCCGCAGCAGCCCAAGAGCCGCATTTAGGAAGATGCGGGCCACAAAGTTTCGACCGATTCACCCACTGGCAGCCCCAAAAAACACGGCTGCACCACCCGCGGCTGCGGAAAAGCGGCACTCTTTCAATCGCCGCTGAGTCGCTGCGCACCGGGGGAGGACGCAGGGAGCACCGCCAACGTTAGGAATATGGCGCCAGCCATGGTGCGAACAGCGCCGCGCAGGTTTAGGTCGCAATAGCTTCTTCCGCGGTTCAAAACCAAACCCCGACGCCAGCACCAAAGAAAACGAGACACGGCACATGCTTCCTCGCACCGTTGCCTCTTAACACTGCGACGGAAACGCGGGAACCAACCCACCGCACCTGCCACAAGCACCCCCAACAGCACCGACGCCGTTTCAGCGAGCATTTGCAACGCAGCAGCGCGCCTTCCGAACGGCTGCCCCGCGCCCTCCAAAACACCGCCACACACACAACCCACAGGAGCGCCGAAACACCGACCGAGGGCCACGCGAAGCCACACACCACCCAGCAACACGAGCAGAGCAGCGCGCGGGTGCCAACGGCGAGGCCAGCACAGCACCCCCAGCCCCCGCACCATCGTAGCAAAGATGGCGGCACGCGTTGAACTTTCTTCTTCCTGCGGAGCTGTGCCGTGCCAAACCGCCGTGGTGTTACTCCAAATCGTGTTCTTGCAGCCCGGTGGCCGCGCAGCTTGGCGAGGCACAGCGCCGGGTCTCGCAAGGCACCACCCCAACCGCCACCCCGGCGAACCCCAACGCCACGGCCGCCAGCACCGCCAAAGCCCACAACCCGCAGCCACACCACAGCCGGGGTTGGAAAGCGAGAAGCCCACCAACAGGCCAGCCACAAGCGGCGCTTCGAAGGCAGACGGCTGACCACACATCGTTCAAAACAAGCTGTTGGATGTGCGGCGGCGTTGCGCACAAGAGAAACCCAACTAGCAGGTGACAACGGCCACCCCGGGGACCACCAGAGGCCAGCAAGGAACCTTGAACAACGGAATTCCCCGTCCAGCCGGCGCGAAGGTTGCCCCGCAAGGGGTTGGCACGCGTTTTCCCGTTTTCCCACCGCCGTGCTCATTTCAAAGAGCGGCACCACCGCCCTCATTGTTGATAGCGGCGCCGCTGCCCCTTCGGCGGCCCCGAAGACGGCACTGCCCGGGAGCCGGCCGAAGCGCACAGGCGCACCACCGGCCCCCCGATTGTTGCCCGCGCCGCCGCCGCCAAGACCCAACCACTTGGCACAGGCCCCCGAAGACGCACCGCGCCCCGTTTCCGAAAGCGCACAACGCCTTTGAAACTGAGCAGTGCCAAACTGAAACACCACAAACGCTTCCACCCCCACAAGCTTCGGCACGTAGCAGGTCGAGCAGCGTACCCCCGCCGCCACCCTTCCGAACTTGAAGAAAGCCGGAAACCCCACCCGCCGCCAGCCACCGCACCGAGAGCCCCGTTTCAGGACCCAGCCGACGCACGGCGCCGGCCCCCCCTTTGAAGAAATCACGCTCCGGAACGCAGGCAGCCACTTCAAACGGGGCTGCGCCGAGAAAGGCTTCCGAAAAGTGAGAAAGAGGGCCTTTTCCAGAGGGTCAAAGGCGCATTTCGACACGAAGCAAAAGGAAGCCCCAGCGGCACGAAGCCACCGCAGCCGAGACAGCAGCACCAGAATCTTTCATAGCGAGCGGGGGTTGCTTTCACCGGCACGCCGCCACCCGTGGCACGTGTGTGTCCTTGTTTTGCGCCTTTGCGGGCCGAGACCCGCAGGCAACCGCCGCTTTCCAACCACACAGTACCCCTTGAGCTTCAGAAAAGCAGCGCATCCCCTTTGCGTGCCCTACTGCGCGCGGGGGGTGCCGCGGTTTGACTTTCCCACGGGCAGCCGCACAGGAGGCGCAAACCAAGCAACAAACATCGAAGGGGAACCCGCCACGCAGACCAACCACACCCAGAAGGGAAAGAGGTCCCCGAACAAGTTCGCGCCATCGGGGGACACCCGGTGAAGCACAGGCCCTTAGTTCCCTTTCAAAATCGGGGGTAACGCGCAGCACCCGTACCTCTTACCGTCTGGTTTTTCCCGCTTCCAACCCGCACCCTGGCGGAGAGCATCGTTGCAAGATCCGCGTCCGCACCTGATGCCGCCATCGCCAGCGACATAGTTTTCGGCATAGACTTGGGAAAGGAGCCGCCCGCAGGCGTCGGCGGGGTGCACCCTCACGCCTTCAGCACGCCCCAAGGGGCAGCAACCAGAGCGGCCGGCACTTCCCCGCGGGGTGCCGGACAAAGCGTGGCGGCCGCAAAGGGGGACGCCGTGGTGACGGAGCGCCCCATTTCGGCGAGGGGCCCCATGCCGCGCCATCTGCCCGGGATTGGCGATGTCGTTGCCGAGCGTGTCTCTGAAAGTGCCTGGAAATAGGCGGCTGGAAGACCCCCACGCGACAAGGGCGGCCATCATGCCAAGTAGCCGGTTGTCTGCCCCACCGTTGTGGCCGCGGCGGTCGGATTGGCCACCGCCAGCTGGTTGATCAAGACGACCTTGCCTTTTGCAGAGGCGCAGCGCATTCCAGCTGATGGCACGGTCTCGCCCCACACCCGCGCTGCGGAGAAGCGCGGCTGGCTCACGGGAGCGGGCCTTCTGCGGAGTGTACGGCCGTCCCCGGCGAAGCCTGCAAAGAATCAGTCCGCGGAGCTGGTCGAGCACAGCGTGCAGCTCATCACCGGCATGAACGGCGACATTTGGGTCCGCAGTGAAAAGTCGATCCCAGCAGACGCAGAGGACAAGGAGCACGCGGAGGAGGCACTGCAGAGTGTGGCGCGCTAGGCTGGCGGCAAAAATGCGATTGATACGGCGCAGCTGTGAACCCACCCCGCCCCCATCAAAGCCACGGCGGCAGCGGTCCAGATGAGTGCCGGGCTTTCTGCGTTCGACAATCCCCTTCGAGCGCCACTGCCGGCACGCGCTGCGGATGTTGTCGGAATGAAGCACCGGCGTCAGCCGTGGCCGGGGTATCTCTCTGTTTTCACACCTTCAATTGCTGAGAGCGCCCGGCAGCCTCTTTATCGAAAGTCCCTGAAGAAGTGTCGGCGTGCTTCGGTGTTTAACTGTCGCTCCTTCGACCCCGCGCCGGTGTGAAAGTGTCCGAAAAAAGAAACAGCGAAAGGCAAGCATGGCACGTGTGTCGTTGATGCGCGGCCCTCTGCCCCCACCCGTGCCGACACAAAGCGCAGACTCCGCGTCTGCACATCGTTTGGCGAGTGCGTACTCTCACGCTCATCTTTTCCTGCGCGCCTCTTGTTCCACGCAGCCCTCTCTTTCTTCACCCCCGGGGTCCGTCCCACAGTCCTTTACGCCACATCGCACCCGCACCCTTTGTGCGCATGGCCGCCGCTGCCGTCAGAGAACCCAAAACGCCACAAGCCGAAGAGAGGCACCCCGCCCCGTGACCATGCTGACGCGCACGCCACCGCCTGTGCCCTAGCAGCCGGCCAATTTCAAGGTGAGTCTGGAAGAAGGGCTCAGGAAACAGAAGCCCCCCACCACAGCGATTGGCCGAGAGATCGACCACCCCCACCAGTGGCATTTCAAGAATGCGTCCAACTCCCGACGACTGCCTGCACACACGCGGGCGCCCGGAGGTGAAGATGGTACTGCTGAGCCGGCGCGCGGCATCGAAAGAGCGGTGGCGCACACCGTTGGTTCACGGCAAACGCGGAGCAGCGAATGCGAGGAGGTGCTCGAGGTACGACGGCCATTTGACAGGGCAGACATGGACAAGCAGCAGGTGCTCCGCGGCGTGAATCGGACCATCCCGGAGCATGTTGCGACGCGCCGCCCGCCGCAAGTGCTCTGCGCACCGCCGCTGCTGAAAGTGTGGCTTGAACTTCCGGCAAAAATGAATCCAAGCAGGGCTGCATGCGGCCACGTCTCGTTGATGTTGCCACGTTCCGGTGCCCCACGATGCGCGAGTTCTCGTTCGAAGCCGCCGCCGATCACGCCATTCAAATGGAAGCGAGCCACTGCCTGGCACTCACAAAGTTGAAGACAACAAAAAATGGCGCAGTGATGTGAGTTCTGTCCTTCGATGAAACTGAAACAGCGAGCACGGGCATGGCGATGAGCAAGGGATCAACTTTCGCTGCATTCACAGTGTCGTCAGCAAGTGGCATGGAATTCACTTCATCGTTGAGCCGGAGCAAGAGCTCTTCGTTGTGTCCCCGCTGAGTCGGCCAGCCCAGCCGTCATCAGCGCCCCGAAACGGCGCCACGCGGAGCTCCCCACAACAGCCGCACACCGGAAGTCAACCAGCGGAGGCTGATGCACGAGCTCTCCCTCTCAAGATCCCTGGTGGCTTCGATAACCTGGTGGCTGCGCCGCCGCACCTGGTGAAACGGCATGCGCGCGACTGGACGAGACGGTGTCCCGCTGTGCTCATCGAGGCGTGCGGTGGGACGCGTGCCAGTGCAGCGACCCGCTCGCCAAGTACTGACAGTCGCGCGGGGACGAGCTTTCCGCAAGGTTGCAAGTGGCAGGACGGCAGCAATCGTTCTTTGTAGCGCCGGCCCTTTCACTTGTGCCGAAGGGGGGCTGGGGGTGTGCTGTGCTTCGCGCCTGTGGCGACGCCAGCCGATGACATGGCACCGTTTGGGACGCCACGGCCGAGGGGACGATCACGTTAGCCGAAGGGAGCCCACACAAAGGCCGATGAGCAGGGACGCGCCGTCTTTTTTCTTGGCACCGCCGCCACGCAGCTGTTGGACTACGCGGCGAAGATGCGCATCCGGCGCCGGATCCGTCGATTTTAGGGACGGCGAGAGTCGCGCCAACACATCAAGAAACTTCAACGCCAGCAACATCGATGCAGACGCGTGCACGATCGAGGCGGGGCCCCCGCCGTTTAGGCAGTACGTCTTCTTCCCGCCGCTGAACCAACGAGCCGGGACAGCTGCGGCAGTGAAAGGGGGTGCTCGAGTACGACCCGCCGGCGCATCTCGCAGGTGACGAAAGGACGTTTCCGTGGAGGTGCTGAGGACCGCTCACCTCTCCCACGCGTCCCCGGCAGCATCATCCAGCGTGTGAGCGCATCACGGCTTGCCGCAAGCAAAAGGCGAGTACATTCACGTCGTGACTGTGAAGTGTGGCTCGCACACAGCACACTGCCACTCGTGTTTCAGCGACTGAGAGTCAACCACGCACAGACGGTGGCGGTGAACGAAGAAACACGTGGAGCAGAGAAAGACGTCAGGGCTGCCTGATGAGCCTGGTTCCCTCTGTCCTGCATTTCGTGTTGCTCAGTTGGCTGTGACGGCAGTGGCTCACGCGCGGCTCTTGCCACCGCACAGACGCACCGACACGGACGGAGGCGGGACGCCAGAAGTGGAGATCAGGGAGACGCAGCACCACTACTGAGATGAAGCAGTAAAGCGGCGGCGTTGGCGATGTGTCCCTCAGCAACGCACCGCACTCCAACCTGAAACGACAGTGGCCGTGACAGACGTCCCCCACGCCTTGTCAAGAACGCGACAGATGTCGAACATCACGAGAAAAATGCGCAGCGAGATGCACAAGGGTGTTTTGCAAAAGGGCAAACGGTGGTGCGCAGACTGGCTGCAACGGGTCCGTCCTTCAGTTCACGACATAAACATGCAACACAGCTGTCCGTGTGTAGAAGATGCTCGCGCTCTGAGTGTGCAGTCTGAAAACTGACCACGCCGTCTGCCACGCATCGGAGATGCGGTGTACATTTCGACGGTCCGGTGCCTTCATCGTTGAGCTGCCATGCTCTCTTCCCTCGCGCTGCCATCGATGACGTGTTACCCACAACCTCCATACGAGAAGGTGGTGGTATTCAGCCTCGCCGCCGCTGCACGTGTGCCTTTCGAATGCCGCTTGGTTGAGCCGTGACCGTTTTGGGGTGTGTAAGAAAAAAGGCAAAGGATACTCGGGCGTTTCACCGCACCACACCGCCTTTTCAGCTGCTTCAGTGTCCTTCCTGTTGGTGCGCGGCTGTCACGTGGCCTGCCGTGTCGCATAACGGCACTGTTTTTGTCAGACGGTTGAACGGTGAGGTCTGTCGTAGCCGCTGCGGTGATACAGGAAGACTGGGACCAGGTGGTGTACACTTGCCGGCTTCGATGTGCGCAGCGGCGGCATTGCTTGCAGACAAGAAGGGGCATCGCGCTGCCGTCGCTTCTCTTCCCCATCGGCACCCCGTGGAGCAGCTTCGTTGTGCTGTGATGTGCCCTCTGCTGCCTTCAGATGGCGACTCTCCCTCGTAGTCGATGGACCTTCTTCTCTGGTGGCTGTGTGTGTTCGCCACGGCGCCGCACGTCGAGGGCACGTCCCCGCTCTTTCAGCACGCAGCCGTCATGGAGGGCACGTTGTCGGTGGGACGCGGATCTGTCAGCACACAACACGACAACCGCCTGAGCGTTGTGAGGAGAGCATCGTGGTAAAAGGAAAGTAGTCGCGGCTACTTGTATGGAGCAGGTTGGCGTGCACAGGAGGTGAAGGCCGTGCTGTGGCAGTGCGGACAGCGTGACATTGAAGTGGTGGAGGAAAAGGCGAGAGCCGAGGCAAGAGTGAGGTCGGAGAGGGCATAGCGGACCACCGCCAAGTGAGCAGGTGACGTGCAGGCAGTAAAACCTCGATGCACAAGGACCGGTGGGAGTCCATCTACAAAGCCACCTTTGTCACTTCTGGAAAGGAGCACCGCCTGCGATGAGTGGCGTGATGTCGCTGGATAGCCGTGCGTGCTTCTCAAGAAGGCGGTGACGCAGCGGCCCGCCTGCACTGCAAAGCGGTCAGTTCCATCGGTGTTGGTCTCTTCTTTCTTTTCTTTTCTTCTGGTTGCGGCACGGCAGCGTGGAGAGGGAAGTAAGAGGACAGAACTGAGTTGAGTGCCCCTGCGGGAGGCAAGGGGGAGCACGATGCTCTTAGACTGAACGGCTCGTCACAGCTCCAGACACCGCGATGGAAGGTGATCAGAAGAGGCGCTACTCTCAGCTGGGTGCGGGTCAAGACTCCACCTCCTCGCAATTCCGACACGCTTCCAGCTCCGCTATTCTGTTTCTGATGGCGAGGACTTCTCGCAGCCGAGGTGTTCTGAAAGGGTGTGTATCAGCTGAGAGCTTCTGGACACGTGTAAAGGGGTCGGTACAGGTGAATGGTGTGGAGAATGAACAAAACAACAAAGAAAATGGCAGAAGAGGTGGAGGAGAGCGTCGTGGCGGGGATGCGCCTCGGGAGGGGTTTCCCGTCCCTGACGAGGTCGGAGAGTCTCGGACTCAGTGAAAGCGAAGAATGGTGATGAGGAACATAAAAAAGAGTCTTAGCTGAAAATGGCGAGTAAAAGACGCTGGCATACGAATGAAGGGAGTGCAGAAAGAGAGAGAGGGAGCCGCCGTGTTGGGAAGCAAGGTCCGCATGGGGACCACACAACAACACCGATATGGGACCCAAACGACACGGGGGGGACGGACACACGCACACACACACAAACAGAAAAGCAAAACACCCACGCGCGAAGGCGCGGGAGCACGGGAGGTGTCAGAGCGTTCGATCAGACAAGTTGACAGAGAAAGGAGTGGATGCGGGAGACGTGAGAGCGGGTGGTGGTAGTGGTGAAGCGGTTGCAGACCCTGCCGCTCGCAGTTCCGCGGTGCTCAGCTGATCTTCTTTCCACACCTCCGTAGCAGCACGAACACTGACAGACGCACCACGTCCGTTTCCGGGGAGGCACCGAGTGTAGAAAACACACACGTGTAGCGCAGCTTGGAAGCTTACACGGTGAACACAGACATCGCAGAGGACTGGAAAAAAAAAGAACGAAACGCTAGATTAGGCAAAGGGGGAAGCTCTCAGTAGAGTGAGGTATGTCCGCCGCATCACCGCGATGATGCAAAGCAAGCACCTCTACCACCCACGTCCTGTACGTGCATCTCTGCGACACGGAGAGCGTTGCCGACTGAGCAGCGGCGCCACAGAGACGCGTTGGTGAAGAGGCGACGCCTATTGCGCTTCAGAGCCAAGCAAAAAAAAAAAAGCGAAGACACGCCACGCACGCACCACAGTTGGCGAATAAACGAGAAGATCAAGAAGAACAAAGGCAAATCTGATCGCTCCGCCGTCGTCAATAGAGCGACACTGACACGTGGAGGAGGGGCGTGTGTGTGTGGAGGGGGGGAGAGACAAGGAATACAGCTTACGTGTCAACGAACACGAGGCGCACCATCAGAGGGATGGGAGAGACGCAAAGAGGCCCACGAAGGTGGGGCCAAGGCATGCAGTCTTCCGTTCAGTGTGTCCTTGATGTGGGACACGGGCACAGTGGTGGAGAGAAATGAAGCGAGGCTGTCGCGTGGTCACGTTCACACCGTCGGTCTAGGTCCAGTCCATTGTCACGGAGTAGCCGCGCTGCACAAGTAGTGGCTGTGTGTGTGTCTCTCACTGCCGCCCGCGTGTGGCATCCCTCTGGAAACGGGGTGCCGCTAGGTTGCAGTTGGAATCCGACTCGATCTACTCCACGCGCAGGACCTTTCGAGGTATGCCAGTGGTGTGAGGCCGCGGCGAACGAGAAACACGGAGTTCCTCAAACCTTGGTGCTCCTGCAAGCGGTGCAAGGCTCGTCAGCTTGCCGCAGAGCGTCACATTGACTGACACGAGATGTGAGCACTCCTTGAGGCCGTCAATGCTCTCCACACCGGTGCCATAGGCATTTATCGTCCGGAGCGCGGGTGCCCCAGCCAGCGGTGCAAGGCTTGTCAGTCTCCAGCAGTAGCTCACATTGACTGATTCCAGATTCGGGCACTGATTGAGGCCATCAATGCTCTCCACACCGCTCGACTCGGCATCTATCGTCCGGAGTGCGGGTGCCCCAGATAGCGGTACAAGGCTCGTCAGCTTGCTGCAGCCACTCACATCGACTGATTCGAGATGCGGGCACTTGCCAAGGCTGTCAATGCTCTCCACACCGCTTTGAGAGGCATCTATCGTTCGGAGTGCGGGTGCCCCTGCCAGCGGTTCAAGACTCCTCAGGTTGCTGCAGTAACTCACCTTAATTGATTCGAGATGCAGACACTTGCCGAGGCCGTCGATGCTCGCCACATTACTGTAACCGGCGTGTCTCGTCCGGAGCGCCGGTGCTCCTGCCAGCGGTGCAAGGCTCCTCAGTTCCCAGCAGTCGCTCACATTGACTGTGTCGAGATGCGGGCACTTGCCAAGGCCCTCAATGTTCTCCACACCGCTGCCAACGGCATCAATCATCCGGAGCGCGGGTGCTCCTGCCAACGGTGCAAGGCTAGTCAGCTCCATGCACCAAATGACTTTGATGACTTCAAGCCGCCGGCACATGAGGAGCCCACCGAGGTCGTTCACTGCGGTACCGGACAGGTCAAGCGTCTCCACTAACGGCGCGTCAGCAATTGTTCCCACACTTTCGAGGAATGTGTTCTCGCTAAGGTCGACGTGAACCAAGGAGGTGCAATGCGTCCACCCTTCAAGTTGTTCCACCGACGACTTACTCAGTGTGAGTCGCTGGAGCGTCTCCCTGCACGCAAAGTCTGACATGTCCAGGACTTCGCCGGGGACCCTACACATGCTCAGGGAGGTGAGTCGCGGGAACTGCTTGACAACGTCCAGGACGAGCCGCTTGCAGTCGCACACGGTGAGAAAGCGAAGGTTGGTCATCACGGATGGCTGCAGACTGCGGAGAAAGCTGGTTTGCTGGCGAACTCTGATCTCCCCCAGCCCCTCTCGTAGGGTTGCTTCGACAGTGGGCACGTGCTTGTCTCCGAGGTTCAAGGCGATCGACTTCCAGTTGGCTTGTACCTCCGGTGAGGCTACCTTCATGGTCTTCACCCCTCTCGGACCACATGCTTCGATGGGAAGACGATACCGAGTAAACCACCACTCCGAGAGGTTCAGCGCTGTTGCTACGTCGTAGGAGCTGTGCTTGGCGCCCACGTCGTAGCGAAGCACACGACGGTCAAAGTTCATGCACAGTAAGCCGTTTTGCGGCTGACTCTCTTGACACAGTGCCCCGTAAAGTCGCGCTTTAGGTGAAACTGCGGCGAGCGCGAGGCTCACCAAATCAGGCAAAAAGCTCATCACCTCTGCGATCACGTCACGGCACCGGCAGGCTAGCAACTGAGAGAGGTACACGTCATCGGGCCTGTATGCACCTGTTTCGAGGCGCTCTTCATGCCTCTGCTGCAGTTCACGGCGAAGACGCTCCATCGCTCTCGGACAGACGTCGGCATTTCAACTGCAAAGTGACGGGCCTGTCGGAAAAGTGAACTTGCAGCGCGATGACAGCCAGAGATGTGAGAGAAGCACAACGTGTGAAGTGTGTGAGAAGAGATACGGATGTGCGGCTCCTTTTCAGCTATGCGTGACTGAAAAGCGATGCTGTGCTTTGTTGCGACTAGAAGAGCGACGTGTGTGACAGTTCATAAGAAGACTGTGAGAAGGTGAGTCACTGTAGGAAGCACAAGACACATCCGGCAACAGGTGAGTCTCCCTGGTGCATTTGACATTTGAGTCCATTGTTGAGCTGAGGACGACGGCAACTCCGTTGGCCGCGGCCCCATCCTGCGGTGCACCGTGTCGTGTGTTCTTTCTTTCCTCCTTGAAGAGTCTTGTGCAGAGCAAGTTCTGCGTTGGTGTCCGTTGTTGACAACGCAACACCCCCTCAGGCAGTGCCCCCTCTGCCTCTATTTGAAGTGGTTGAAGGCGTAAACTGGGAGCGTTTGTGAAGTGATGCGCCGGCACTTCGAGCAGTCTCGTCGTGTGGGCCAACTGCGTCTCTGCGGCTCTCCCATGAAACTAACAAAACCTCCACCATTCGCAAGAAGCGGAGTGCCGCAACATCCTCGGCTTTGAACTGATGGCCCTCACGCTATGCTGGGCATCAAGGTACTTGCATGAAGCGCGTCGTCTGCTCCACAGCACGTCGTCTTCTCTGTCACTGCAGAGGCAACCCTGCACACAGTGAGCAACCTCAGCGTGTGCAAGAAGGTGTCACCTATACAAGGCCTTCTCCTCTTTTCAGAGGATCGCGTGAAGGAAGGCGACGCCTCTGCCGGACAAGCTGCACAATTCCAAAGCGTAGTTGCCGCACTAAATCGAGCCCAGTCAACGGCGCTCAGCGCTCTCCTGTGCAGTGTTTGCTATGAAGAGGCCCCAGGCGGCTTCAGCACGAGGGCCGTGACAGAGAACAGACAAAGAGGGTGTGTAAGGAGGGGAAGTGCCTGGGTGCTCTGGGACTGCCTTTACAGACTACGCGGCTGGTGTGCAACACGTTGTCGAAGCAGTGTCGACGGCATGAAAACAAAGGAGTGAGAAGAGGACAACAATCGTCGCGTCATTAAGTCCGTAGCGAGCAGTACCGCGACGCGGCACACAGGCGCACGAGGCGAGGCGAGGTGCTTGAAACGACTGTCGGATCATGGCGGGTTACATTGCGCCGTCCGCGTCGCAGACCGGTGCCGCCAGCTGCAAAGCCGGTGAAAATGCTAGAGCGTCTTGCCGTTGTGAGTGGACTGCCCGATGTCCGCCGTCGAGGGTGGGGGCCTGCGTGCGTCTCGGTGTTAGACACATGTGACCGAGAGGGTAGGCAGCAAACGAGGAGTGGAAGCAACAGGAGGGGACACGATCACGCGAGTGCGGTGCGCCACCGAGTTGCATTTGGCCGGGGGCACAGTGCGGTGTGGAAGCTGCGGCGGTGTTCACGTTCGCGTGCAGGCGTGTGTCGGGAAAGGAGGGCAGACTTGGAGTCGCAGCGTCACGTGGACAGCCTGGAGGCGGGGAGCGGGAGGACACTGCGAAGCGAGCAGCGGTGGGAGCGGCTAAAAGAGAAGACGCCGTAGTGCACGCGGTGCTGCAGTGTGGCATGGGCCGGTGGGGCGTTTGTGAGGGGGGAGGGGGGAGGTGTACAGCAGTAGCCATGCTGAAGATGCCACTGTGCTGTGCCTGATCGCTGGCACGTGCACATGGATTGCCTGCATGCCTTGTGCAGGGGCTCCTAGTAAAAGACGATCGGCTGCCACCTAGCAGAGGCGGAAGCGGTTTTCTGTCGTTGTCCCCCGTCCATCCCTCAAGGACGGCAGACGGGGCAAACACGAATCTGGAGTCTCCCGTACGGTGGGCGTCGTCTAGCGACTCGCACTGCCGCGCCTCCGCGCACGTTGCGTCATCTCACTGTCGCTGCTGGCAGCGGCTTCGTCGTTCCGGTGTGGTGGGACGGCCCTTCGCCTCGTCACCATGTCAGGTAGTGCGCTGTGCATCTCTCGTGTGGCGGCGGCACCTCGGGCGGCGACGGGGAAGTCACCCTGTGGGAGCCGTCAACGCCGACAGTGTCAGTGCCATGGGGGGACAGTACTCGGCGTCGCCGCGTAGAGCTTGCCGGGGTGCGCTGCAGGAGAGGTCGATGGGCAGCGGCACGAGTCGGTGGTGGTGCACACCCTGACGCAACGCCGCACGCACACGCGTATGTGCTCTCGTCGACAGCGCAGACAGGGGAACACCTCGCTTATCACCGTAGCCGCAGTTGTCCACCTGAGGCAGAGCATCGCTTGTGAATCATCTGAGAAGCAGTGTGCCCCCTTCGTGGACATGCCCAGGTGTCGTTCAGTTGACAAGCCCATGGTGTGTGTGTGTTGTGGGGTGCACAAGACCGCGTTCATCGTGCGGGGGAGTGCTGGCGCGAAGTGATGATCTGTGAGGGGTAAAAGCGCAGATTCGTGACGGTCTGCTCCCCCGTGGAAAAAAAACGGAGACGATGTGAAATGCCGTTCAGTGGGCCTCCCAGCGGGGGCCGTCAGAGCGCACATCGCGTAGGAGCACGGAGGAACCAAGACACGAGTACGGAGGGGGGAGGGGGTGGGAGAGAGACGTTTGACAGGCTCATCGAGTAGTGGCGTTCCACGATGCGTGAGCACTGTCTGAGCTAACAGGACCACGAATGGCGGAGGGGCTCGTTTACAAAGGGCGATGGAGGGGAGTGCGTTACGACGTGTCTGCGACGACGACGGCGCGCGCGACCACGGTCAACTCGCGAGCCAATGCCCCAACGCCGTCCCCATGCCGCAACGCGCTTGCAGTGCGCAGGTGGGCCAGCAGGTGTGCTAACGTCTTTGCTTGTGTGTACGACTCTCAATATCGAAGAAGCGCGGAGCACGCAAAAGTAAACCGAAACGCGCGCATGTTCACCTTTAGCGTTTTGATGGGCTTGAACAATAAAAAAGAAGTAACGATGAGGAAAGAAGGAAGGCAGAGGGGAAAGGAGAGGGGAGAGCCGTGATGGCCACCCACGTCATCGGGAGCAGTGTGTTGCACCGCGCCTCCTGTACGTGGGTGGAATAGAAATGGTCTCACGTCGCGGCCACACGCGAGGCAGTGGAGGGGCGCAGGGGGTTCGAGCAGACGCACTCGCGCACGCACAGCCCGCGCACCAGTGCAGCGGACCGCACAGCTCAGCCGCGAGTGAATCTGCGCAACACCACCGCCGCGCACGCCACAGCACATCAACATGCAGCAACGCAGACGCGGGACGAAGTGACGGAACGCCGGCTCACACCCGCAAGCACAGCACCGCGGCACTTCAAGGCCGTCGAGGCCGTCCCGGGCGCCTCTCGTGGTCCAAAGGGAAAGGGGCCGAGGCGGGGACAAGACGTATATACATCTACGAGTGACAGCGGGCGGGGGGGGGGGGGTTCCAAAGGCAGGATGGAAAAGAGCTAAGAAAGAAAAGGGGATAGGGGAAGGAAAGAAAGGTGGGCGGGGCGGTGCACAGGAGAGGGGACGAGCCGACTGGGGAGTGCGTGGAGGAGGGGAGAGGGGGGAGGGGGGGGGGGGGCAGAGTTCCATCATGCAAACGGGGAGCAAAGAGGTGCACATGCAAAATAAAAAGAAGAGCCATTGCATTGGCGGGGGAGCCGCATGGAACGGTGCGCCCGTCCACGGCGCAAGGGGGCGGCACCACAGTCCGTCTGCGTCACAGTCCACGATCGCTGATACGAACGGACACATGCATCCCCGCAGGCCGCACACCCCTGCGCTCGCGTGCCTCAGCAACGAGTCCGTCGCACAGAAGGGAAAGCAGCGAGACGCGTAGCGTGCACAGGAACGCCACTGCACCACTTGCGCGGAGGCACAGCGTGTGTGGCACGTCGTGTCTCACTCGGCGAGGTTGCCCTGGGAGGGGTGGCGGTCCAGCGGCGGCTCCGCCGCGTACACATCCACGGGCTGCGGCGCCTCCCAGGCATTGTACATCACTGTGGCGCCATGACCATCGTCGGCGCAGCGGCGACCATGTTAGCCATCGACATGCTCCGCGCGTACAGCGCGTTCACCATCGTCGCCATTTCCATGTCCTCGTTGAAGCCGCGGACACTGGCGTAGCGGATACTGCCGTTCTTGCTCAGCGCGCCGTCGCGGAAGGAACGAGTGGCGAAGTCACCCATGTCCCCTGACGCGAGTACATGGAGTTGGCTCGCGACGTGCTTTCCCGCCGCGCCCAGGCTGACATTGCATGCGCCTCGCCACAGCCGCAGCACCCACTCCAACACACCAGGCTCACGACGAGCGTGATGATGACAATCAGAGCCACGGCACCCCCGACAGAAAGGCCGATCACCAGGGGCAGGTTCACCCCGCTGTCCTCCTCGGTGGTCGTGTTCACAGGGTAGCGCAGTCGTCGTTGTCATCGGTTCAATGGCGCAAGTACTGTAGTACCTGGAGGCGGACAGGGAGTGTACTTGTACTCGGCTGGTGGCGTCGGCCCAGTAAGGGTCCGCACTGTAATCGCGAAGCACCGCGCCGTAGCGACCCCGGTACCCGCAGGGGCAGCGCTCGGAGGCGGAGAAGACACGCCAGTAGTTGCTCACTGACGTGCCGATCATGGTGGCGCCAGGCAGGAACCTGGGGTCGCGGTTGCCCTTGTAGAAGGCGACGGCATTCTCTGCACCGGGTGTACCGCCCCTGGTCCCAGTACAGACACAGACGAGGGAATCCTGAGCCTCCGTGCACCCAGCAGGCGACAGCATCGTGGAGGCGCCCATGTAGCTGAAGGAGCTCGTGACCTTGGCGCTGTTCATCGCGTCGTCACGAGCGTGTACACCGCGTCTGTCACCATGGGTGCGAGCGCCCAGCCAGCGACGAACAATACATGATCTGCGCATCTCGCGCCGTGGAGGTAGATGTGGCCACGACGCTGACCTTCACCTCCCCCGTGCCGTACAGCGGTGCCTCTGCGGTGGCAGCCGTGACGGCCAAGGCGAGCAGCAGCCCGCACAGCGGCAGCAGCAGGCGTGACAGCGGCATGATGGGCGCAAGAAGCAGTCGCAGAGCAAGAAGACAGAAGACAGCTGAAGGGAAGAGAGGAGCAAAGAACCCACGCTGAAGCCGAGCAAAGTACTCGCGAAGACAACACAGAAGAGAGGAGAGCGCTGTACGCGGCAAACACGTGCACCTTCGCAGTTTGCACACAGACAACACACGAGGAAGAGACAGACAGCGGGGTGGATGTGAAGGGGGCGGGGCAGGGAGGGAGGGAGGGAGGGAGGGAGAGGGTGACCCTGCGTCTGGAGATCAAGCGACTGGAGACTAAACACAGTCAGAGAAAAGCGAAACTACTCAACTAACGAAAGTAAAGAGCACAAAATTATGAGCTCGTGGAAGCGAAAAAAATGTGTATACGGACTACTGGCTTCTTGTCTGGCTGTGTCGTGTAGGTGTGTGTGGGTGTCGTGGGATCGGACAGGGAGATTGAGGGGGAAGGGAGTGAGGAGGACGGAGAGTGCAGCATGCATGAGTCAGCCGCAGCGGGTTCCATTCCACTAGCAGCCGGCGTGGCGGCCATGAGCCCGTCACAGCGCTCTCTCAGCCAGGACAGCGCAGCCGCCGAGGCCGCTGTTGTGGTCATTAAGCCGGGCAGGCGTGTTCGTTGCTTCTTGTTGGTTTTCGACAGAGGATTGGACAGTCCCCCTCCCGCGGCCCTGGCGGTGCCCTGCCCTGGACCGTGGAGGGTGGAGGTGGGAGCTGGCATCACAACTAACAAAGCAGGTGCAGGAGAACACACGGAAGAGATGGGCAGAAAGCAAAGCACCAACAAGCAGAATCGACACCGGCACAGGATAAGAGATGCGCTGTCAGGGCCGCTATCACCCGACGGACGGCACTCCTCCCTCTCCCGGTGTGTCTCCCCTCCCGCCGCGGAGGACAGACGGGCCAACACGAGGCGGGCGTCTCCGCTGGGTGGGCGTCGTCCAGCGACTCGCACCACCGCGCCTGCGCAAACCACGCCTTCTGCTAGCGTTGCTACCGCTCTCTCTCATCGTGAGGCCGCCTCAGACCCCCACTTCCCCCCCCGCCTATACTAGTCGGGCATCAGTCCGACTCACTCGCGGGGATCGGCCTGTAAACATCTCGCCCCCCTTTCCCGTGTAGCACCCGTCTAGCCCTCAGCAAGCACTCCTCGGAGTCCATACCGCATGCGCGCCTGTCCACGCCACAACTGGTCTCAACACGCGCGGCCACAAATGTGGCGGGAAAACGCCGATCGCTGTGCGCCAAACCCGCCACTGCAACGGCCTGCTGCGCCGGGCAGCGGGTGCCGCACAAGTAATGCAAAGCAAGTACGGAGAACGCAGGGCACAGACAGCGGGGGCCGAAACAAGCGTGCGGGACGCTGAGGGCAGCACGCCTCACGCTGCGAGGGAGAAGGAGAAGCCCCCCCCCCTCTCTCTCCCCCCTGCCCTGCACTGTGCGGCGCGCGGGCAACGGAGGACGACAGTGACGGGGTGAGGGAGCAACGGGAACACAGCCAGGGCATCAAAGCAGCGCGTGCACGTCACTGAGGGAGAAGACGACGGCACTCGTGGAAAACGCACGGCCCGCACCAGCGGCTGTGCCGTGCCAACGTCAGAGGAGAACAGGCAAGACCAGAGGGTGCACGGCGCTGACACACGGACGCACAGCGCAGCGCGGGCCCCGTCGCGAGGAGACCGGAAACTGCGAGCGGCGCACGCAGTCGGGACGAACCAGGATGGCAGGAGATCCACGAACCGCCGTCGGCGTGCGGAATCTCCGGTGGGCCGCCGACCGCGGCTGTGAGAGCTGGAGGACGCAGCAGAGTGCGGGTGGGCGGGACACTCCTTGTCGCCGGCGTTGGGCGGTGGCCTCCCGGTGCGGCGGGGAGTGAGAAAGGGCAGGAGGGGGGTGAGGAGAGCCCCTGGCTTCCTGCCTTGACAATATAAACGTCAGGTGCTGAGGTGTCGAGGGGGGAGGGGGGGGTCAGAGTGGTTGGTGGCGTGGAGCGGGGGAGCACAAGAAACTCGTTGGTGCCTGATACGCATGCGGACGTGGTTGCTCTGGGCAGAAGCCGTCAAGGGAGGCACGCGACGGGCCCCCGTGCTGCACCGCAAACCGTCCTCGGGCACCCTCGGCTCTGGCACCCGGGTGGTCCTACCATGTGCAGCTTCCCCAGCCAGCACGATTCCCTTGGCCGTACAGCGTCGGTGCGCGGGGCCGCTAAACACACACCATCGGCCACCGTGGCGTCGGACAGGAAACAGCGCTGGGAGGCCCGGGCCACACACCCCCGCCCCCCACCCCCCCCCCGACACGCCTTCCGCACCAGGTGCGCCTTCTGACGGGGCACACGGAGGAAAGGGAAAAAAGGAGGGGCCGTGCGCGTGTTCGATCGCCAATCGCCACGACACGACAGCTGTCATGGACCACGAGACGCTCCGCCATGGTCCGTTCGTCCCAACACACAGAGAGAGACCACGGCGTGCTGCAGAGGAACAAAGCCGTGCAGCCGCGCGAGGCAACCACATCCACGTGGCACAGTGGCTCCGCCGCACACCGTCTCCAGTGCGTGCGGGCACCCCCGCAGCAGGTTGCAGCCAGCCACGGCGGCGCCGTTTTGGCCACGAAGCGCGCAAACAAGACGAGAGAAGAAACACACTCGTTCAAGACACACGACAACGCCGCACGGCAGCACAGAGCAGTCGGCGAGACACCCCACCCCCGGCGCAGGTCGACGAACAGCGCGACTCGGGCCATGGACACGGCGGAAGGCGACGACACGCACTGACACCGTCCAGCGGGGCGACTTGCATCTTCTCCCGGGTGAGAGAGGCGGGAGCAGTGAATCCGAGGAAAGCAACAGCTGACGCGTGCGGCGGTGGCGGAGGGGCCGACCACCCACCCGCGTTGCCGAGACGCCAGCGGTCCCGCCGCCAACGGGGCGCACCTCTCCCCGGGCCGACACCGCGCAGGTCGGCGTGACGGAGCGAATCGCACCGGCCAACTCCTTGAAGGCGTCTCATCCACAGACCGGTGGTGGAGAGGCTCTGCAGTTCCGCCGCACGGGCACACCCCGCTGCCGTGAGCGGCCCGCCGGGCATCGAGACTGAGGAACAGGGAGGCGAGGTGCGGCAGCTGCTGCACTGACGCCTGGTGTGTCAGGGGTGCACGCTTGGAGGGTCAGTGTGCGCCTAGCTTCGCCAGGGAGGGCACACACACACCGTGAGGAGAAGTGCCCTGCTGAGAGACGGCGATCTCCTCCAGCGCCGTGACACCGCGGCCTCGACAATCGGAGCGCCTCCGTCGTCCCGGTGCAGCGTGACGGCCCTTCACCACGGCATGACGTCGGGTGGTGCGCTGGGCACCGCACGTGCGGCGGCCGCACCCTGGACGGCGACGGGGGCGTCACCCCGTGCAGGCCACCCGTGCCGACAGCGCCAGCGCCGTGGCGGGACAGTACCCGGTGTCGCCACGTGGAGCGTACCGGGGTGTGCTGCGTGAGAGGTCGATGGGCAGCCGCACGGATCGGTCAAGTCCACAGCGTGACTCAACGCCGCACACGCATGCGTGTGCCCCCTTCGTCGGGAGCGCAGAGGCGGGGAGGCTCGATTTACGGGCAGCGGGGCACAACACCGCCAGGGCATCGCCGGAGGCGCATACAAAGCAGCACGGTGCCTCTTTCGTGGTCATGCTAATGCTACCTTTAGTTGAGGAGCTCCTGATGTGCATGCCGCGCGGTGCACAAGAGAGGCTCATCATGCTGGCGAGAAGCGGTGAGCTGTGGGGGGGGGGGGGGGGGGGGGTGAAGGCGCCGGGTGGTGACGGACTACCTCGCAGTGAACAGGAGTGGGAAGATGTGAAATGTCTTTTAACGGGTGTTGCAGCGGTGGTTGTCAGGGCTGGCATTGCGGAGTAGCGCGGAGGAACAAAGGCACAAGGAGGGAGGGGATGGGAGAGAGATGTTTGACAGGCGCACCCAGGAGTGCCGTTCCACGATGGGTGAGGAGTGTCTGAGAGACGGTGTCAGGAATGGGGGGGGGGGGTCCCGTTCATCAAGGCGATGGTGTGGAAGGCGGTACGACGTGTCCGCGAGGACAGCAGAGCGCGCGGCCACAGTCAATCCGAGCCGCGCGCTACCGCCCTCCGCACGCCGCGACGCTATTGAAACGTGCAAGTGGGGCAGCAGATGCGCGAAAACTTGCCGCTTGTACGTGGTTTTGAATGAGAATGAAGCGCCGATGACGCGAGACCAAAACACAAAAAAACACCGCACATGTTCACATTTAGAACTTTCGATTGGTCAGCAAAATGAAGCAAAGCAACAAGACATGAGAGGAGAAAGAAAAAGGGGGGAATCGTGATGGCCACCCACGTCATCGGGAGCAGTGTGTTGCACCGCGCCTCCTGTACGTGGGTGGAATAGAAATGGTCTCACGTCGCGGCCACACGCGAGGCAGTGGAGGGGCGCAGGGGGTTCGAGCAGACGCACTCGCGCACGCACAGCCCGCGCACCAGTGCAGCGGACCGCACAGCTCAGCCGCGAGTGAATCTGCGCAACACCACCGCCGCGCACGCCACAGCACATCAACATGCAGCAACGCAGACGCGGGACGAAGTGACGGAACGCCGGCTCACACCCGCAAGCACAGCACCGCGGCACTTCAAGGCCGTCGAGGCCGTCCCGGGCGCCTCTCGTGGTCCAACGGGAAAGGGGCCGAGGCGGGACAAGACGTATATACATCTACGAGTGACAGCGGGCGGGGGGGGGGGGTACGGCGGCTCTCGGACGCGTGTACAAAGGCGCATCTGAGGATGGAAAAGAGCTAAGAAAGAAAAGGGGAGAGGGAAGGAAAGAAAGGTGGGCGGGGCGGTGCACAGAGAGGGGACGAGCCGACTGGGGAGTGCGTGGAGGAGGGGAGAGGGGGGAGGGGGGGGGGCAGAGTTCCATCATGCAAACGGGGAGCAAAGAGGTGCACATGCAAAATAAAAAGAAGAGCCATTGCATTGGCGGGGGAGCCGCATGGAACGGTGCGCCGTCCACGGCGCAAGGGGGCGGCACCACAGTCCGTCTGCGTCACAGTCCACGATCGCTGATACGAACGGACACATGCATCCCCGCAGGCCGCACACCCCTGCGCTCGCGTGCCTCAGCAACGAGTCCGTCGCACAGAAGGGAAAGCAGCGAGACGCGTAGCGTGCACAGGAACGCCACTGCACCACTTGCGCGGAGGCACAGCGTGTGTGGCACGTCGTGTCTCACTCGGCGAGGTTGCCCTGGGAGGGGTGGCGGTCCAGCGGCGGCTCCGCCGCGTACAATCCACGGGCTGCGGCGCCTCTTACGGCTGCCAGCCTTTCGACGTCATCTGCGGCTGCATCATCTGATCTGGCGGCATCTGCTCTGGCGGCATCTGCGGCTGCGTCATCTGCTGTGGCGGCGTCTGCTGCTGCATCATCTGCTGTGGCGGCGTCTGCTGCTGCATCATCTGCTCAGGCATCCTCTGCTCAGGCATCCTCTGTTGGGACATCATCTGCTGCTGCATCATCTGCTCAGGCATCCTCTGCTCAGGCATCATCTGCGGGGGCATCATCTGCTGTTGCATCATCTGGGGCGGCATGCCCATCGTCATGTTCCCCGCGCCTGGCAGCGGACCGGCGGCCATGTTGGCGTTAGAGTACATCCGCCTGTACTGCGAACTCGCCCTCGACATCATGTCGTCAGGGCTCCGCCACGGCTCCACGTCGTCATCGCAGCCGCGGACACTGGTGTAGCGGATACTGCCATTCTTGCCCAGCGCGCCGTCGCGGAAGGAGCGATTGCCGAGATCGTCCATGCCGATGCGATGCGAGTCGCCACGCACCATGCTCCCCCTCCGCGACAGAGTGGCGGTGGACTGTGCAGCCGCCACACCAGGCGACCCCGCAAGGCAGGAGCACCCACCGCAACACACCAGGCTGACGATGACCGCGATGACAACAATCAGAGCGACACCAACCCCGACGGAGAGCCCGACCACCAAGGGCACGTTCACGCTGCTGCTCCCGTCTGACGGCTTAGCAGTGGTTGGTGTGCTCTGCTCAATGGCGCAAATAGCAAAGTACTGTCCGTAGGGCAGGGACTCGTAGCTGTAGGCGGAGCTGTCGGTGTCGGACCAGTAAGGCGCTCCGTTGTTGTCCCGAAGGACCGCGCTGTAACGCTGCATCTTATCGCAGGGGCAGCGACTGCCGCTGGAGTCCAAACCCCAGTAGTTTCTCACTACCGTGCTCATCAAGCCGGCGCCAGGCAAAGCAGTGGTGTTGCCGCGGTTGCCCCTGAAGAAGGAGACAGCGTTGTCGGCACCGGTGTACCGCCCCTGGTCCCAGTACCAGATGCACTCGAGCGACGCTGCCTCTGTCGTACACTCCGAAGACAGCATCGTGGAGCCGCCCATGTAACTGAAGGTGGTAGCGAAACCCGCGTCGTTCAGTGCGCTCCACGCGGCATTGTACACCGCGTTTGTTACCATGGGCACGAGCGCGCCACCAGCCGACGAACAATAAGAGACCTGCGCATCCCGCGCCGTGGAAGTCGGTGTGGACGCGACGGTGATCGTCACCTCATCTGCGCCGTACGCCGGTGCTGTGGTAGAAACGGACGTGACGGCCAGAGCGAGCAGCAGCCCGCACAGCGGCAGCAGCACACGAGACTGCAACATGGCGCGCACAACGGGTGGAGCGTGGGTGGGTGGGAGCAGGCACAACGAGTCACGCAAAGAGGAGGGTGCCACGCTGCAGTGCGAGGGGGGGGGCACGGTCAAAGCACACGGAAGAAAAAAAAACGATGAAACGATGAAACGGAGAGAAGCGCACGTGAACCACCAGTCCGACACGAGTACACAATTACACAGAGAAGAAGAGGGAAAGGAAAGGCCACAGTTGGCGGCGAACGCGGGCCGTCTCCGAGTGCGCACACGAATTACCACAGGAAACGGATGGATGTGCAGGTGCGGGAGGGCGGCTCCGTCAGCAGCTCAGCCTGGTAGACACTGAAGCAAAAAAAAAAAGAGAAAAGAAAAAGATCAAGGCAGAAGCACGAGTACACCGCGGCAGAAGCACAAACACGTAGCGATGGCGTGGCCGGAGCGCGAGCCAGACGAGAGACGCGAGAGGCGGCGGCCCCCGTTGGCGTGCAGGAAGGGATGAGGGACGGGGGGCGTGGGGGAGGGGGGCAGGGCTTTGTCGTCGCACGCAGCTGTATGGGGTTCGGGTGGGGGGCGGGGTGGCGGACAGAAGGCGAAATCTCGGCGGTTAGTGAAGGGGTGTGTGAGTAAAGAGGGCAGATGTGCGTAGTCGTGCGTGGGGGGAGAGAGAGATCGTTTGTGTCGATGTTAAGTGCGACAGCAACTGCACGTGTGTGTGTGGGGGGGGGGGGGGGGGATGAGTGGGTGTGTGTGGCATGTGAGGGTGGGAGGATGCGGCGTGGGTGCGGTAAAGCGCGGTGACAAGGCACAGGCGGGGGGAGAAGGCGGAGGTGTGAGACGGTGGAAGTGGGGGAAGAGAGGGGGGCACAGCATGGACGCGCAAAAAGGCGAGCACGTCGTCGTGTGCTGCGGATACGCAGGCGGGAAGGCGGGGGAGGAAGTGCACACCGCAGGCCGACCGCCGTGTGCCGAGCGTCAAGCGCCCCTCAGGGGATTGGATGCAGTGTCCTCGTGTTTTGGCCCTCGCAGTGAGCTTCAAGGTTACGGGCGAGCAGACTTTGAGAAAAAAGGTACGAGGCACACACACCAGCTCTCGGGTGCAGGGGGGAGGGAGGGGCAGCTGCTTGGGGTGCAACACGCCTATACCCACATGGGGCTCACCCACATGTCTCGCTCTAAGGGGTGCCATTGGAAACGCAAAGAGAAAATGAGGGACGCAGGCGCACGCCGTCGGGCAGGCTGCGTCATACCGTTAGAGAAACAAGAACAAAATAAAAAGAAGGCCCAGGGCTCTGCAAGACGCTGGCCACGAGTCACACGCAGAGCCGGCATGCCTCGCAGACCAGACACGCATGCACGTCGAGCAGCGTGGCTCGAGCAGGGAGCACCGAGGCTGCCTCTCTCGTGAGACGAAGCACTCTGACCGCATGCGGAGAGGGCTGCAGCGGCATCGGGCAGCAAGCCGTAACAGATACGTCATTGAGGGAGCAGGGAAGTGCACCGTCACTCTACAGGATGTCACACGAGGCACCATTGCGGTGTGTGACCCGCAAGGAGCGCGCCGAGGTGCTCGAGCGGCAGTGTTGGGTGACTGCAACGCAGGTACTACTCCGCCGCTGTCGCCGCCGCCGCACAGCGCAGGGCATCGAGATGCGTTTTTTCCGTGCTCGCAACTTCGTTATTGGAAGATTGCATGAAGAACTTTAAGAAAGAGAAAGGGACATGAGTTTACCATGGTCACGCTCGCGTCCGTGAGAACCGCGCGTGTGCATGTTGCCGGTTGGCGGGCTACACATAAATGCAGCACTGGCCTCTCTCCTGTGCGCTGCAGCACACACGCATCTGACAACCTCGTCAAGACAGGCAAGCGGTACAGGAGTGCGCGAGGAGCGCGGCGTGAAGGGGGGGATAGAAAAGCCCACGAGCATGGGGCCGTCGCGGAGGCAACGCGGCGGCCCGTACACGCCGACCGTCGTGCGCAACGAGAAGGACGCGAGGGGACGGGGGATGACGGCAACAAAGAGAGAGCGAGATGCGGCCGACGCCACGGAGGGGGGAGGGGCACAGGTCGGGACACACGCGCACATCCATGGCACTACGGAGCTGTCACGCCTCCGGGCACGCCACAACACGACGATGATCACTCCCGCCGCGGCAGAGCACAAACTACCGTTCATTCCTCTTGTGCTGACCACCGCTTCTGCCGCCCTCACGCCGAGCAGCGCATCTCGAGTGGGCCACTCCCACGCAAGTAACGGAGTCCGGCAGCGCAGGCATCTGGAGGACCGCCCCATTTGCCAGTGCCCCCCTGTGAGGCTCAAAGGCGTCGGGCTGGTGCATCTCCTGCGTGGCAGCCGTCCCCACCCCGCCAGCAGCGTGCCACCCGGAACTCCCCAAGCCACTGTCATGGCGCACCGTCATGGGTGTCTCCGTCACCACCACCTCCGACACCCTCACATCCTCCGGCACCCCCGGCAGCCGGCGGCACCGTGGGGGAGCGCAGGAGAGCGGGAACACCGCCATGCTGACCTCGCACGTGGTAGGCAGGCAGTCGCGTCACTCGACACCACCGCCGACCACACCGCGCAACGCAGAGCACGGTTCGGCAAACGCCGCAACAAGGCGTCCGCGTCGTCGCCAGCTGCGAGTTTTGTCGAAGGGGAATGACGAGACGTGGGGGTGCGCTGCGCGCTGTGTGTGTGCACACCGGGGCTGTGCCGGTGCCAAGAGCCAGAAGCAGCCACCAGCGGCAGGGTTGGGAGAGCGGCGCTGACCGCACGCATGCGCAAAAGACGGCACCTCCAAGGCAGCCTCGACGGCGTACGGGGGTGCAGTCGAACAGCAACGTGTGTGGGTGTGTCCGCAACGCAGTGGTGCACGAAGCGGCGCTTAAAAGCCGTAGTGGGGAAGGAGAGCAGGAGCGAAGAAGGCGGGCATCAGAGAGGACGAAGGAGAGAGTTAGATGGGGGGGGAGGTGGCGGCTGCAGAGGCGCAGAAGGAAAGCTGCGAGAGCGCCGCCGTAGCCACGGGTGCAGTTGACCTTCGCGTGCAGCCCCATTCGTGCACCCTCCATTCAGGGAGGACACGGGGCGGTTCTGAAAAGGGCAGGCGGCGAACATCCGCACTCCTCACCCGGATGTGCCGACACCCCCAAAGGCGGAGTTTTTTGAGGCGTCGCGTCCCGTGCCGTGCGAGCAGACAGCACCAGCACCGCCACGAGTCCTTTGCGCTGTTCCGCTTCGGCCTGCACCGCTGCCGTTGAAGTGTGGCAGCCTTCGGGTCGATGCCACCGTCGCCGCGCGCCTCATGTCCACCGTGTTCCCTCACTTTTTCTTTTCTTTCCCGAGCCCACCTACCAGCTTGCTTGCCTCACTCACTGAGAAAGCGCAACCTGATGAGTCGCTCAGTCCGCAGAGACGTCTGTACGCACGCACGAGCCGCGACGGCCGAGAGCGCTGCGCACTCCTCGAGACGGCAGCCGACTCGTCCACCACACACACCGCCCCACCCCTCAGAGGTTCGCAGAGAGCGGCACGGCGGGCACAGGCCTGCCTCAGTCACCGTACGTTGAGGCAAGCCCTTCTGGAGTACGGCCAGCGGTGAGGGAAAGGTGGCGTCGTGTGTGCCCCGCGTGTCGCCGCACGCTGCCTTACTTGCTGTGGCTGCGGACACATGCCGAATGGGGCTCGGCACGCCCACACTGATGCGGAGGCACACGCGCGAAGGCACTGTCGAGAGGCGGGATGAGAAGAAAAGAGAAAAGGAGGACAGCGAAGAAACAGCAATTGCATTGCATGGCGCGTCGCTTCCCCAGCGCATCTGAAGCGGCGCCGGCCCCGGGACGACGGAGAGGGGGGACGTGCACCACCACGCTACCGAGACCCGACTCACTGGGCTGCCGCCCCTCAGCTCCACGAACAGGTGGTCCACAGTCCCTACTGTGCCACCCCGCACACACACTGAAGGAAGCTGGCTGTGAGCTTTCCGCGTTGAAACCCAATCCGCCAGCCTCGGCTGAGGTGGGGGAGGGTGGAAGGGGGGGGTGACTTGCCGCATCCACGAGTTGGTCCCCACCGTGTCGGAGCCCGCAGAGAGACACGAGCGGAAGACCACTGGAACGCGTGTGTTGTGTTTTGACTGTCCTGTTTGCTTCGCCTCAACAAGAGCCGCCCTTCCACAGAAGCACAAGCAAAGCACCCCGTAGCCCAACCCACCGATTCACCTCCCGCAGCCCTCAGCAGCGAAAGCAAACGGGGGAGGGGGGGGGCATTGCTCGCCACAGCTGCGACAGCAACTTGGCACTCAGACACAGAGGAAAACAAGGAGAGTACACAAGCATAGCATATAGTGTCCGAGGAGGGAAGGGAGGAGGGCGGTGGCGGCGGTGGTGGTGGCAGGTACTCGAGTGCCCCACCGTCTGCACAGCCACACGCACGCACACAAGCCCCCCGGACGTACACGTACGGCGATGGCCACACACAAACAGAAGGCAAGGGAATACAGGGTGGGGGCAACACCGAAAGCAAAGCACAAGCACGTGGACCCGCTCCCCACGCTCACACCGGAACGTGCAAAGTGAGACGGGAGGAGGCCGGCGGCATCGCCGTGTACGGCACGGAGACTCGTCATCGGAGCAATCCGCCGGGGGACAGGTAAGAGAAGAGAGATGCACCAGAACACAAGAAAAACACGGAAGTCCCCCCCCCACCCCCGTGCATGGTACCAGGCACGGCACGCCTCCACAGCCCAGCCAGCACAGCCACTCGAGTGCAGCACCGGGCTGGAGTGTGCACGTGCACGGGCAGCCTCACGCAGGCTGCAGTCTCGGCGCTCGGTCAGGGTCGCGGGCACAAAGCCAACCGCAGCTCAGCGCCGTCACAGACACCCCGCACCCGTGCACACCTGCACTGCACAAGAGACACACGGTTTCATTGGAAGGACTCCACAGACCGCGGCAGACAGAAGATGTGGGAAACGGAGGGGGGGCGAGGGTCGTCGGCGAGGCGTTGGCTCCTTTGCGCCGCCCTCGGGCCACGCCGGAGTCGAGGCAGGCAGACACCAAGAGCTCACAGCCTCCAAGTGCGGCTGACGTGCTGGCTGGCTCTTTCAGCGATGTGCTCCCTATTGCACAGGACAAGAACCCGTCTAGCTGTCGGTATCAGCCCACGGGCACACAGACGCGGGGTCTGCCACTCCGCTGCTCGACACATGGAGCGTCTGCAGACCGCGCGCCGCCCGCAGCACTGAGATGTCCGTCAAGCCACGACATCCGGCGGCGTCTACCCACCGCAGTGTTTCTGTGCACCCGGAAAGTGCTGCGATGCTCGTGACGCCGGTGCCTCGCAGCCACACAACCCCCAGCTCGCGTGCGGATGCCATCACAGCGATGTCGTTGAGGCCAGAGCAGCCATTCACGCTCAGCTTCTCCAGCACCGGCGCACAGCCCGCAAGCGCCAAAATGTCCGAGATGCGAGTTTCACATACATATAATTCCGTGATTGTCTCGACACCCCTCAGCGGCGAGACGTCGGCCACGTTCGTGCGAGGAGGGACAACACTTCGAGCTGACGTGCTGCCGCCAAGATGGAGATGTCGCTCACGGCCCGGCAGCCCTCCAGGATGAGGCTCTTCAGTACAGACGCACAAGCGGAAAGCGCAGAGACGCCGGAGATGCCTGTGTTAGCGAAGTTCACAGTCCTCAGCCGCCGTGCTCGCTGGAGAACGGAGATGTCGCTCACACCGCCGCAGTTTTTTACACCCAGCAACTCCAGCACCGGTGCACAGCCCGCAAGCGCCGAAAGGGCGGAGACGCGAGTATGGTGCAGAAATAGTCGCTTGATTGTCTCGACACCCCTCAGCGGCGAGATGTCCGCCACGTTCGTGCGACGGAGGTTCAACACTTCGAGCTGACGAGCTGCCGCCAAGACGGAGATGTCGCTCATGCCCCGGCAGCCCTCCAGGGTGAGCTGTTTCAGTACCGGCGCACAGCCTGCGAGCACGGAGAGGTCTGAGACTCCGGTGTTGTCCATCCATAGCACTTCCAGGCACTCCGCCAGGCGCAGCACCGAGATGTCCGAAAGGCCGGAGCAGCCGTCCGCTTTCAGCACGCGAAGACCGCGTACGCACGAGTTGAGAGCCGAGATGTCCGTCACGCTTGTGTAGCTGATGTCGAGCTTCGTGAGCCGCGTCGCCGCCCCAAGAGCGTCAATGTTGCGCAGACCGCTGCACATACGAACATCCAGCTCCCCCAGCGTCGCCGCACCTGGCGCGAAAGCGCCGAGGTCGGTAATGTCTGTGCCAGAAAGATCGGCCGTGGTGAGCCCCTCCGCTGAGGTGGCAAAGCGGCCCCTCCTCGCGTCCCTGCCGCCGTCCTTTTGCAGCTCCCGTAACGCGGCAGCCTGACGCGCCAAGCCGTCAGGGGTTCCCATCCCGTCGAGGTTGGTGAGGCCGCCAAGCACCAGCCTAAGCAGCGCGCTGCGAAGTCGCTCCTCGGCATCCGTGCGCTGCTCGCCGCTGCTGTTGCGGTCTGAATCATCAGCAGCTTCTCCCAACGAGGGCCGGGCCAGCTCAGGGGAACCCGCCTGCTCCACAACTCGCCGGTGCGCAGCCTCCACGTCGATGCGGAGGTGTTCCAGGTCCAGGTGCTCCCTCACCGCCCCTTCACGGCAAGCCTTCAAGACGTGGGGATGCCGCCGTCGAAGCAGGTCCAGCGCGCTGACCTCGAGACCGCCTTCGACATGCCTGCGAACCCACGCACTGAAGGAGGAGTCCGTCACCCACGCGGAGGGGCGGCGGCAGAGGGGGCACGGTGCGGGTGAGCGCAGAGTCACGTTGGCAGCGCAAATCGCGCAGATGCGATGCCCGCACTCGCTGCGCACGCAGGGCAAGAGGGGCTCTGTGCAGATGGTGCACTTCATTTCATCACAGAGCGGCACATCCGTGGCGGTGAGCGTGGGAAGCGCGGGAGCATCGGTCTGCTCGGCGACATGTGAGGGATCGGTGTGCAACGACATGGTGCACTGCTGCTGGTGCTGTTGCTGATGCAGTAAGAGGTTCAGAGTGGGCAGCAATACAATGGAGGAAAAGAAAAAAGAAAAGAAGAGAACAGAAGGGTCGTGCCGAAACAAAGAAGGAAAATGGAAAGTGCGATGCGTGGATGACGTGTCGGGGTGAGCACGTGGCGATGAGCGCAGGAGAGAACAAAAAAGAGAGGAGATGCTAGAGAGAGGAAGAGAGGGAGAGAGGGAGAGAGGGAGGGAGGGAGCGTAAGAGGCTGCAGGTGAGGATGAGGCAGTGACGTGGTGCAGGCGTCAGAGGAGCGCGTCGCAACGTTGTGAAGGTAGCAGTGGGAAAGACAGGCAGAGGAGGAATGGCAAAGGCGTCATGGAGTGAGGTCGTGAGCACGACAGTTTGGGAGCACATCGTCACCGCAGTGGGCACCAACCGCAAGGGTGGATCGTTTCCAGCTTCCATGAGCACGGCACCACATGGAGCCGACACAGCGTGGGCAGCTGTCCCACGCGATGCGGGCACGGCAGCATGAGAGCGGAGCTCCGTTCTCGTCAGTTCTACACACCGAGGTGCTTGTGAGTATTCAGCTCATCTTCCACGGCCCAGCGTGGCAACAGCACACAGACATCGGAAATATGGGCAACAAGGCCTTGAGGAGGAGCACCGTCGCGACACTGCAAGGGTCAGCACGTGGAAGGGGAGGACGTGCACGTGCTGCATTGGCTCGAGCCCAGCGCCAGCCGGATGCACTCGGCGTGCGGGTACGGCGACACACAGGGGATGACAGGAGCGGCACACACACACACTCGCCAGGATCTCGGCGCCGGTGCACTGGAGCGATGAGGCAGCGGATCTTGCAGTGATGCCACAGGAGGTTCTAGCCGGACAGCGGTGCACCCGCACAGATCTTCTCCACACACGCACCGTCTGCGCGACCATCCCAGTGAGGCGCACATCCGGCAGCGCTTCCTCCGCACGTGATCGACCCGCCGCCGGGCACCTCCACAACAGTCCCCCGCAGCCAAACCTCAGGCACGGCACCCTCACGTACGAGGCAAAACTCTCGCGAGCTGCGCGATGCGTCATGCCAGTACGGCGCGTGCTACCGGCACGGTCTCACCACCGCTGCCGTCACACGCAGGACAGTCTACGAAAGGGGTGATGGGCACCGCACCAGCGCCAGTGTCCTGTGTACTCGCTGCGTCGCCACGCCAGCACGGGAGGGAGGAGAGGTGCCGCTCCCTCGTACGTGGCATCGGCTGTGGCGAGAGAGTGAACGACTGGCAGCGGCAGGGGAGGGGGAAACAAAGGGGTAAAAGGAAGGGGACGTGTGAGCGGACACACGCACGTGCATGCGTACACTGTACAGAGAAGCTTCGGCTCGTAGTCGGGCAGCCGTTCGTGTGTGCACCGGCCATGCCGCTCGAGCCTTGTGACAGTGGGTCATGGCGCTGTGGAAAGAAGTAGATGGGATGAGAAAGGAGGGCTTTCAAGCCCCCACGCGCACGCAGCACAGCCGCGTGACGGCACACGGAGAGCCCCGGAAACGGCACCGTCACGCAGCGAGAGGAGCACGAGAGTGCAGCCTCGCTCTGCAGGAGCCCAGACGAGGCACCGTCAAGCAGCGTAGCTCTCAAGACTCGCACGGTGGTGCCTGAGCTGGCTTGTGCGGTGACGGCAACGCAAGACCCGCTGCGCCGCTGTCGCAGTCCCGCAACGCACGGCACAGGCATCGGCACTCGTGCGCACAGTGTGATCAGGAAGACCGAATGGACAGCACAAGGAACAAGAAAAAAAAGACTCGTTCGGCTACTCCCGCTCCGACGCCAGACGTGTGTCTCTCCGTCACTCTGGTGGGAATTACAGCGGCAACGCTCGGCTCCCCTCGCGACGCGGGCACAGCCGACGTGCCACGTACGCTGAAGAAGCGGGAGAGTGGAAGGAGGGGTGTGCGAGGAATACAAGAGCACACACACACACACATTGGGGAACAAGGCACGCAAAGCGTAGAGACGATGCCTCCCACATGCACGCCGTGCTGTGCAACGAGAAGGACGAGGGGGAAAAGAGGGGGGTGCTTGCGCCGAAGCGAACTCGTGTTGATCGACGCCACACAAGAGCAGTACAAGAGGCGCCGTGCAGGTGCGGATACGCCACAACGAGGACACGGCACGAGAGAAGGGTTGGTGCGCGTTGCGACACGCCGGCACAGCTTGCTGTGGAGCTGCCACACCGCCGCACACTCGACACATCGATGCTGAACCTTCCACACACCCACGCACCCACCATCCCCGTCCTCCCTCATGCCACCCCTCACGCCGTGCCACACCAGCCCGCACACTCCTCTCCTCGCCCGCACTGACACACACAGACGAGCATACGCGTGTGGAAGCGGCAGAGATCGAGGACACTCACAACAGGTGGATGCACGTGCTGCAGGGGCCACGCTTGGAGCACCACAGAAGCCTCACATGCCACGGACCCCTTCGGCGCCGCGCTGACAGTAAGCGGAAGGCAGAGAGCAAAGGGGAATTAAGTTTGCTTGTCGCCCCCCAACCGGATCGGCCGTCTGCGTCGCGGAGGTCCCTGCCCACGCGGAGCACCCGTACACGGCTCCCTTCCCCGTGTCGTGGTGGGCCACCGATGTCGGCAGCGCCACGCCATCCACGCGCGCATCGCACGGGTGCGCAGCGGTGGAAGCTTGGCGCATCGCCTGCACAGCGGCGCCCACGCTCTCGGCAGCTGCGGGTGCCTCCACAGAGCACCGTGCAACATGTGGCACAACCACACTCACAGTGCACGTGCCCACCCTGCCGAGCAGCAACCGAAGCGGCGCCAACTCCTCGCTGGCCTCGTGCGAGCAGCGTCCCGTCCCAGGTGCACGGTCCATCGCCAAGGGAAAGGGGTGGCGTAGCACGCCCCTCGCCAGGCATGCACCCACGGCAGCACGTGCACGCAGAAAGCGCCGAGTTCTGGAGGCGGTGCCTCTGGCCCCACTCGGCGGGCAGTGCGCCGCGCAGGCGGGGGGTGACCACGTCTATCACCCGGAGGCGCGGCAGCCGTCCCCAGCCTGCCGGTGGGGTACCGCTGAGGGCCGACCTGCACGTGAAAGTGTGCGATGCTGTCAACAACTTAGTTGCCACACCGTCTGACGCGCGTATGCAGGCCGGGAGCAGCGCCAGCAGCAGCCCCTTCGAGAATAGGTCAAAGAAAAAAAACGATCAGCGGGGCCTACGACTGTCCTTGCCGATGTTCTTCTCTACTCGAAGACGCTGAGGGATCCTTTGCCGAAAGCCGCCGCTGCCCCGAGTGCCCTGCAGTGCCGAGCCCGGTTCAGCAAAGGCCATCAGAGTGCGGCAGCGAGCCCTCCCGCTGCATATCTGCATGGAAAGAGATGGAAGAGCGGTCTGAAGATGCGGAGGACTCGGCTGAGGTGCTCTGCGAGTCCAGCACTAGTAGGGATGCGCCGCGGAAGAGCAGGAGACGAAGTAGCAGCAGCACAGTCAGAGTGGCACCGGCTGTGCCGCGGCAGTTACGGGAGGACCGAGACTGGGGGCAATGGGTTTGCAGGAGAGAGGGAGTGGAAACGGCAACACATTGTGCCAGCTGGCGATCTCGCGCGTGCAATGCTACGCAGTGCCTCACACACTCGCAATCCGTCGTCACGAGACGCTCCACCCCCCCCCCCCAACTCGCTGTCGCCATCCCACTTCCTGTCTCACCGTGGCCACCATCGGCATCCTCCGCGCAGAACGCTTCCCCCGTGAGTGAGGAGCAAATTGCAGAGACCCACACACATCCCCCACAGTGCCAGGGCAGCGCCGGCCACTCCAGTCACAACGCCACTGTTGCAGGTGCCCCCCCCCCCCAAAACCCTGCGAGCGCAGGCGTCTACGGGGTTGTAGACCCCCTTCACGTGGACCAAGACCACCTGCGCGTTCCCGCCTGGGGGTGTATAGCCCAGCCACGTACCGGGGCCGGGCCCCTCCAAGAGGTGGCAGCCACGTCCAGTGCCTCCCAAGGCCGTTGTGCCCCCCCCCGCCCCGCAGCAACACGGGACACCAAGAAACGGAAGCGCCGCGTCTGAGTCGAAGATCCTCGGAGGTGCTCCTGCACACGCCACGGCACCCTGGCATGAGGCGTCGAGCACCATAGACGGGCTCGAGCGGGTCGCGTGGACGGCGTACACCAGGAGGGGAGAATGAGACACCAAGCCCGCACAAACCAGCGGTACGTGAGTGGGTCTGTGAAGGGCAGCACCGCCGGCCGAGAGCGACGCAGCGTCCGGCGCACGGTCGTCCTGACGGTCCCTGGTTACGCAAAGATCCTCGGGTGGGTCCGGGGGGTTCGGCTGCGCCACCTGTGAAGGAGCTCTGCGTCGGTCTTCGAGATCGCCGTCCCCACCTGGCACCGTCCTCCCCCTTCGCGTTGCACTCCAGCCCTCGCGGATGGTGAGCATCAGCTTGGTCACGCCGACCTCCGTCGTCCCGGGGCGGACTCGCTGCGGCGTCAGCTGGACCATGCCCCCTTGGTGTGCCGTGGCGTGCCACATCTGCGTGGCGACCTGGTGCGTCGCCGGGTCTCCCAGGCGAAGCGTCCGCCGTGTTACCTCAGCATCGCCCTTCGTGAGGCCCGGTGCAGGGTGTCTCTCGACTGCCGTGGCAATGCGTCGCGCAGCGTCGAGCACGGCAGTCTGCAGTGGCCACCCTTGCATACGGCCTGGGGTTGCCGCGCTGTCGCACAGCCGCCGTCGGCGCTGGCTTCGAGGTACACCTGACGTCGCCGCCAGCGTGCTGACGCTCTTGTGCTCTGGGCATGACCTGATGGACCGGCCACAGCTTTGGGCGGGCACGTGGCCTCCCCTCCCCCCCGTCACCGCCCCAGCAGCCCAAAGGCTCGCGAACAGGCGACCACAGAACTGCTCGGCGCGGCGCGGCTGCAGCGTCGTCGTCCGGCGCCGGCTCGTCCGTCCGTTTGCGGCGTCGGGTGGCGTTGGTGGTCCGCCGCTGGAGGGCTCCGTGCCCTTCCCCTTCCCCCTCGCGTGTGCGCCAGCCACGGCCGCACTTGCCACGTGGGCCACCGCGCAGAGTCGTCCGAGGGTATACGCCGGGGTGGGGGTACAGGTGCAGCATTGGCCTGATGAGAGGAACGTCGGTCGCTCCCGCACCCACCAAGTCCCCGGGCATCGTCTGTGTGGCCTGTGTGGGTCGGCCAAGCACGCCGGCCTCCCGGCACTCGTCAGCGAAGGAAGCATCCTCGGCAAACAGCGGGGAGGGTTGCTGCGGAGCGCTGCAACAGCCCTCGCACAGGATGGGTGTAGCCCTCCACGCAGCGTACTCGTGCAGTGTTCTGGCATTCAGGTCCGGCAGGGATCCGCGGGTTGGGCACGGGCACGGTGGGGCCGCGTCCATGTGCCCCACCGCACCCACCACCAACGGCCCCCACACCCATCTTCCCGCACATGGTGAAGTTGTAGGGCGGGAGAACCTTGTCGGCGGGGAGAAGGGCAAGAACAGCGAGATGCTTCCGCATCTCGGCGGCTTCGATCGTGGTGTCTGTGAGGGACGGGCGGCGGCATCGTCTGACAGGTGGCGAGGCTTCCCGCGCAAGTGTGCGTGAAAATTATGGCTCTCCTGCTTTAGTGCTCAGTGCAACAATTTCTGTCCCAGGGCCCCTTCGTGTGCAGCCCATCTCCGCACCCCTTGGGGGCGTGGGCGTAGCCACACCCACACACACCCCACTCCCGGAACTGCGTTGCTCGCTGGTACGCCCCACCTGTTCCACCACCGCATTCAAAACGCTGTCGTGCAGAGTCGCCGTTGCGGAATGCTGCTTGTTGACAGCATCCATTGTCCCTGTCATGGTTTTCAACGAGCCCTATGCATCAGCATCGCGACAGCCCCCCGACCGTTAAGGGAAATGGTTGGTGCTTACCGTATAGCTGCCGTGGGGGTGAAAGGAAAAGAACCCTCCTCGCCCCCCCTCAAAAAAAAAAAGAAAACGAAACGATAGGAGGCGAGAGGCTTGAAAGGAAGAGGGGGCTGAACTTTTTTCTCTGTTGAAATGGAATGGGGGAATGAAGGGGCGGAGAGGGGAGAGAGATCCATTGACGTCCGCGTGGTCGTCGCCAACGTGAGCAGCTAATTGCAGGGACCTGGGGCTAAAAACACCCACAACAGAAACCAAGAGAGGATGCGAGGGGGGACAAAGCAGGATCACCAAACAAAGAGCTGTGCCGTAGTAGAAATGCAGCCAGACATCCCCATCAAGGGGATGACCGGGTACGGGGGGGGAAACGCAAGAAGAGTAGGGAAATTGCTTTGACCAGTCTCTGACAACATCCATCCACCCACAAAGAGAAAGCAAACGTGGAGGCGGGTGTCGTCTGTGGCGTTTGTGGTCCCACAGGCTTGGAAGAGCAAAGGCACGCTCTTCATGCACCGCCCCCGGCCACCTGATTGCCCGACTCAGCTGCTACGCAGCGTCTTCCCTCAAAGGGGGGGGGGGGGGTTGCGGGAGCGCATTTCTGAAGCGATCGTTGGGATCGATCGGGTGACGGTCGTGGGGGAGGCGCGAACTGCCGTCGCTCGTTTCCGCGTTCCCCCGTGCGGAAGAGGCCCCGCAGCCATGTGGAATCCGGCTGCAGTCTACCACCCGCGGGGGGGGGGGGTCAGCGCCAGCGCCCTGTGTGTCTTTTCCGGTGACCCAGATCCAAACTCGTGGGTGACCTTGCCACCCCCCCTGATGCCGCTTGGGGTCCCGCAGAAGGCGTTGGGCGACACGATGCGGATGCAGGCCAACTCGCTGGTTTCCATGTTGGGTGTGTGTGCGTAGGCGTCTGGTTGTTCACTGTCCCCGTTGTTGAAGTCGCCGCTCTCGCCTCCCTGTCCCCACCATCGCCGTAGCCGTCCCCAGGCGCTTGCCACCGGCTCCGCAGGAGTGGGGCACACGAGGTCACCTTGCAACTTCTGCGCCGGGACTTTGGCACATTGAGCAGGTTCGTTGTCGCTGGCACAACCGCTTCCGGCGCCACACGCGTAGTTGCGCAGAAGTTCAAGAAGCGGACCCCGTCCATGTGCCGTGCGGCATCGCGGAATCAGCCCCCGGGGACGTCGATGCACCAGCACGGGCACGCGGGCGGCCGCCTCAGACGCAGGCCCGTCCCGCGGCAAGCTTCTGCCCCCCATTTTTCACCTCAGCGGTAAACGGCCGCGGACCCCGTTTTGAACTGTCACCTCGGGTCCAGCCTCCATGGCTCCTCTCTTAACCTTGCATTGAAGTCGACGCGGCTAGAGAGCCCCCAGGCGCAAACACGGGCATAGAGTAGCTGGCGATACGAAGGCTGCTTGTGCCGCGGGGTCTTCTGACACGGTGCCGAGCGCGTACTTCAGCTTTGAAAAACACCCAGGCGGAACAAGCTGTAGCACTCGGCTGTTTGAAAAGATCCGCCTCTCTGCTCCCAACGTTTGACGGCAGCCTGCTTGCCGGCATCGGGCCATGTTTTGCTTTGAGCCATCTCAACTCGATACCCTCTCTCAGTACTCCCTCATGGCCCCGCTCCACACTCCGCGCACGCCCTCTTTTTTGTTCTGAGCCGTCAAGGCCCACACTTCCTCCGCTTTTGGGAACGCACACCTGAGGGTCTCTCTACGATACGTGGCTGCTTCACACATCGTGCGTGGTCGCCTCATGTTTCGAGAGCGCCTGTGCACCTTTTACCGGCGGCACAACCCAGCGTGTTTAGACTCCATAGATGAAATTCTAGAGATTTTTAGCGGGCGCGAGGAGGAGTTGTTCCGCGTACTCGAGGAAAAGTACGGTGTGTGCTCGGAGCCTAAGCGCCGGGCTGCTCAGCATGTTGCCGACGCTGTTCCACAGCCGCGCTGCGGCACAGAGCACAAAGAAGACGACGTGGTTGGGAGCCTGATTCAAGCGCTGCAGGTGAAGGACGGGGAGGTGGCGCAGCTGATCAAAGAGGTCCAGGACCTTCGTCGACGGGTCCGGACCATGGAGGATACCAAGGCGGCACTTGCCCACTCCGTAGACGCTGCTGCACCTGCGCTTGTAGGCCACGGGGCGAGTAGGGGCGAAGATCCACACACTTTAACGCTAAGTGCAACTCTGCGCGCAGATAATCAGGCACTGCGGAAAGAAGTGGTCGTTTTGCAGGCGGAAGCTGAGGCTCTCCGGCGCCGACGAGCAAACGACGAGGAAGGCATGGCTCTGCTGCGGGCACGGATCAGCGACTGCGAGCAAAGGGAGCGAAAGCTGCTCGAACAGGCTGCGGCGCACGACCTGGACTCTAGCAGCCCGCTGCAGGAGAGCGAATTTCTCGCGATTGTGCGTGCCAGCCAGCATCAGCTGACGGCACACTACGAAGAAAAAATTGCCTTTATGCAGGCTGAGATGGAGCGGTTCTACTCTCACGCGTCGGACTGCATCCGTGAGAAGGATTCCATCATAGATGCTTTGAAGCGCCACGCGCTATAACAACGATCTCGGCTGCGGGCAGCTTAGGAGCGTGATGTTTGCATGTCGGGCAAAGTCTGCGTCAAAAAGAAAAAACGAAGAAAAAGTACTCTTAATTCCCGTACCCTTGGTGCTAAACAAATCTCTTTGGAGGCTGTGCCTTGTGTACCTGCAGTAGGCTTGCAGTTTTGCCTTTTACAGACTTGCTGCGTCACACCGTACACAGCTCGGCCTGGAAATGCTCGTCTCACGTCTTTTCGACTTCTTGCCCATCGTCTCTTCCGCTCTCACCATTTTCGCCCTTTTTACTCTCAGTCTTTTCTCTCTTTGACGCCGTGCGATCTAGACGACTCACATGCGTCAGCGACGCACGGTGCTCAATGTGGAGGCGGAGGCGCCTTCGCCGAAGCGGCCGCTGGCCCGCCACATCGCAAACGTGGACCTCTTCCCGAAGCCGCGTGAGGATTATCAGCAGGAGCAGACAAAAGCTGGTGCGATGGTAAGCCTCTTCACTGTGGTCGTGATTGCACTTCTCATTCTATGGGAGGGTTTGGGCTACCTCGTGGGCAGGGATGCTTACGATACCGACGTCTCGATTGACAAGGGTCTGTCAGATGAAATGCCTGTCCACTTCGATGTCCTTTTTCCTGCGATGAACTGCGAGCGGCTCAGCATCGATGTTCTGGATGCGACGGGTTCATCCCAGTTCAACGTGAGCGGAACAATTCACAAGATTCCGACAACGTTTACACGCTACCGGCGCTACAAAGGCAGTTTAAAGGATCTGGACAACGAACTGGACCCCGACGCGTCGAGCAACGAGCAGGCATGCCGCAGCTGCCCAGCGGCTGCTTTTGATGAAAAAACAGCTGAAGCCAGCGGTACCTTGGCGTCGCGGTGCTGCAACACGTGCGACAGCGTCTATGAGTTGTACGCGGAGCTTGGGAAGGAGGCACCTGACATACAGTACGTGCCGCAGTGTCTGTGGCGGCTTGCGGCTGACTCGCCAGGGTGCAACGTGGTTGGTGTGCTCCACCTGAAAAAGGTGCCCGTCACAGTTCTTTTTGGGCCTCGACGAACGGGTCGACAGTACATGATGGGCGACGTGGCGCGTCTCGACACTTCTCACGTGATTAACAAGCTCCGCATCGGCGACGAGGAGGTGGAGCGCTTCTCGCAGCACAGCGTCGCCGAGCCGCTGTCCGGGCACGCTGTGGAAACCAAGGTCTACACGGAGACGCGCTATCTTGTGAAGGTGGTACCCACCACGTACACGCGGGGTAAACAAGAGGGTGTGAGGGCAACGACCTACGAGTACAGTGCGCAGTTGAGCAGCCGAGCCATCATCCCGGGTTTCAATGGCGCGGTGCCGGCTGTTTTGTTTGGGTTTGAGCCGACTGCGGTGCAGGTCAACAACGTGTTTAAGCGCCCACCTTTCTCCCACCTGCTCGTGCGCTTATGCGGAATTGTGGGCGGCTTCTTCGTGGTGCTCGGCTTTGTGGACCGTGTTGTCGCACGGTGTGTAGCTTTTGGCAGCCAGCGCGAGTAGAAGCAGTCTTTTTTTTTTTTGCGTTCGCTTGTTCGCATCTGATGTTTCTCTGGTGTGGTGTTGTTTGGCTGCGCTGGCGGCTAAACGCCTTTTGAGACAGCTCCTGGGCTTTTTTTTTTTCATCTGTCGTCGTGTTTGTGAAGAAGAGGTGCGGAAAGAATGGAATGGGAAAGGCCATGCCTCCGCGAAGTCTAGCCGAACTCGCTTGTTGAGATGCACTGTGCCTTCTCTTCTATGAAAGCCATCGTCCCAAGTTAATGGGGCACCTCTTGCACGGTCTCTTCCCACTTCCGCGGGGTTTCACGACAGCCTCGCCATGGACTCGACCAGAAACAGATGAGATCATACGCTCTTCACCAGCTTCCCTGCAGTGTCACGCTGGATGTTGTGCTTTCTAAACTCATGTCCCTCTTTCATCTCTCCGCTTTGATGGTCGGGGCGCACAAAGCCGGTGACAGCAAAACCGAAATCGAGGTAGGCCGCGGCTCACTTCACGAGGCTGCAACGCCCTTAGCGTGTTTTCTTGATTTTGTTGTGCTCACTAGTAGAAAGGCAAGAGGAAGGAATAGACTTGAAGCGAACCTCTCTGCTGTTAGTAGCTGTAGCATTTCCAGTGGGCCGTAGTAGTGTTAGACCTTACTTCTGCCACACCCGCACGTTAGCATCAGCCCATGTTTCGGACGCGTGTGACCCGCTGCGCCGCAAGTGGCGCCCCACAGCTGCCGGCGCAGCTGCCGGACTGGGCGATTCAGAAGCGGACCCGCCTGAGCGTTGCTCTTGACCGCTGGGCTGTGCAGCTGCAGCGCGTTGCGACGAAGGTGATCAACTCAAGCAATGCCCTGATGGGGGTGCAGCCAAAGGAGGAGCTCTACCGAATTCCCCGCCTGCTGAAGGTGAGCGGGAAGCGACCTAGCGTGATGGACAACTGCTTCATCGCGCCGAGCGCGCTGGTCACCGGGGACGTCCAGATTGGTCGCAAGAACTACATCGGGTACAACGCGATCATCCGCGCCGAGGAGGGCGAGAGCATTCACCTTGGCGAGAGCTGCAACGTGCAGGAGAAGGCGGTGGTGACCGGCAACACCACCGTCGGCAAGTGGTCCACAATTGAGCCGATGGCCATTGTTGACTCCGCGGACATTGCATCCTGCTCGTTTGTCGGCGCCAGCGCCATCGTGATGCGGGGGAGCAGCATCGAGTCTGGCGCAATGCTATGCGCGGCGAGCGTCTTGCAGTCCGGCGCCATCATCCCGTCTGGCGAGATGTGGGCCGGCAACCCAGCGCAGAAGGTGGCCGACCTGACGGAGAAGGAGAAGGAGGACATCATTAAGGCGGCCAAGCACTCCGTTCTGCTCGCCATCGAGCATCATGACTCGTGGGAGCTCACATGGGAGGAGATCGAAGACCAGCGTGAGGCACGCGAGCTATTTGCCCGGTACGCGGAGAACAACCGCGAGGTGCGGGTCAAGGCCATGTACATCAAGGAGCCCCCCCGTCCAAACCGCAAGAAGATGGGCCGTCGCACGACGCACGAGCTCATGGAGGGCACCGAGAACCGTCCGCAGCTCACCGAGAGCATACATGGCGGCTACTAGGGTGGGGCTCAAAGCCACCCGTTGTATCTCCTTTTTCCATTTCCAGACGCGACTCTGTGAGTGTGCGTCTCTCTGTGTGTTTGTAGCTTTAGTCTCCGCAGTGCAATGTCGGAGAGGGGAAGACCGGTGTCTCACTCCTTGTGCACACCGATATGTTTTCGGGCATTGCGTACGCTTGTTTCCCGCTTCCTCTGTTTGGCCTTTGGCGTTTCGCTCTTTTTCCGACGCTGTTTGCTTACTTTTTTCTGGTTTTGTGCTTGCCGTGCTTCGTGAACCGAACCGTGCGCCAGTTCATCAGAAGAATAGAAAGATCAACGACGTGATCAGTGAGTGGGACAACCGCCTGGTAAGGAAGTGCGGAGGACTGCGAGGCGGCCAACCTTAATTGCGTGGAAGCGCTCCGCTTTGTGTGACGCACACACTTCGCATGAACTCTTTCTCTTCCGTGGTTCTCACAACCGCGCTTTCCGATCCTGCCCATCTCTCTATCTCTCTCAATATTGAATGCTTAACCGCGTGCAGCAGTCATCTTGCCATCGGAAGTGTTTTCTTTTTCAGCTCTCTCGTTGGCTGCAGTTCTGCCACGTATTTTAGTTTGTTGCCTTGCGTCTTCTACTTCGCCTCACACCAAACCACATTGATTTCAAAAGAAAAAAATCGAAAATGGACTCAATCATTTCGTGCGACAACATCCACAAGACGTACCTTCTTGGTGTGGAGGGTGTGCCGGCGCTGCGCGGCGTCGACGTGGATATCAACCCCGGTGAGCTCCTCGTCGTGTACGGCACCAGCGGTGGCGGCAAGAGCACACTGCTGAACGTTCTAGGTACGATTGACACGCCAACCAAGGGCAACCTCTTCCTCTTCGGCAAGCGGGTGACGGACCAGACGCCGGACTCGGAGCTTGCCTCGTTGCGCTGCAAGCGGATCGGCTTTGTCTTTCAGTCCTTCAACCTCATCTCGACCATGGACGCTACCGAGAACGTCTCGCTTCCGATGATGATCAAGGGGTCGCTCTCGGCGTCGGAGATCAAGAAGCGGGCCACGGCTCTGCTGGAGGAGGTGGGGCTCGGCCATCGGCTGCACCACTTCCCATCGATGCTGTCCGGCGGTGAGCAGCAGCGCGTGACAATCGCTCGTGCGCTGGCCAACGAGCCGGAAATCTTGTTTCTGGACGAGCCAACCGGCGACCTTGACACCAAGAACACGCTCATCATCATGAACATCCTCCTGCGGCTGAACCGTGAGTGTGGCTTGACCATGGTGATGGTGTCACACGATGTGTACATGAAGCAGTACGCCCACCGCGTCATCTACATCCGCGACGGCAAGGTCAACACAACGGAGACGGTCGACGCTGCGGTGCGTCAGCGCGCATGGACTGAGCTGCAGGAGGAGCTTCGGAAGGCGAACAGCGGCGAGGACGAGCAGCGAGTGGCAGTTAGCGAGCAGCGCAACCCGGAGGACTACTCCACGTTTTCCGCCCAGGCCCCGCTGAACTTGGACGAGGACCCCGACATGCAGCAGGTGGTTGACGTACTCTTTGGCCCCCAGTAGAGAAGTAGCGTGTACACAAACACACACACACACGCGTGTGTGCGCGCTAACCCGTACTGCCAGCGCCGCTTTCCTACCCCTTTCCCTCTTCCGTTTGCCTTTTTGTTTACTTCCCAGCCTCCGTTTTTTTTCCCCCCTTTTTTCTCTTGCGTTCTCGCTTCTTTTAGAGAGGTCTGCTCTCACCACTCATTGTGTCCTCTGGTAGACTGGTTCGCTCGTTGATTCGTGCTTCCAGGGTGCAGCTTCAGCATCATACCGAGTGGCTTAAGATGTGTCCGCCACTTTCCGCTGTTTTTGTGCTGCTTTTTTTTTTTCTCGTTCTTTGCCCTCCCTTCATCGCTTCTTGTCTTCTGCGGTACTGTTTGTCGACTTTTGCCGCGGCTCCTGCGCCAAGGGATAGGGACGAGAGGCAGCTGACATCCGCGCTAACTCGCCTCCATGTGCACGGATTACAGCCTGCTTGTTGTTGTTGCTGTACCGTGCACCTGCCTCTATTGGTTCGCCGCGTGGAGATGAGAACTGAAATATGACAAATGAGAAGTAAAAACGGAAGGTCAGGCTTTGGCCACCGAAGAAAAGGGCTGGCTTTCTTCGTGTACATGCATCGCTGCACGTGCACCACGGTACGTCGGCTCTGAGCCGTCTCATGTCTGCCGTCAGCGACGCCGACTCGCCTGTGAATGCTCCTCTGCTGTTGCTTCGGCGTGCAACGGCTTCTCCCACCCTCACGCTTCTCCTCTCTTTTCCGTCGTCGCCCCTCGACACTTTCGCCAGCACAGAGCCACGCTTCCACTGGTGCTTTCTCACTCATACATCCCCACCACACTTCTTCCCTTGAGTGCCACCCTTGTTGGCGTGTGTCTTCATGCGACCTGTGCGTCCCTGCGCCGTGGCGTGACGATGGAGGTTCTCCTCCCCGTTGGCGTGTGCGTGCGGTGCGGTCACTCCTTTCACTTCCGTATCTCGCGCTTCGGCTGCGTGTTCTCATGCCCGTGCGGCGAGTGCATCGACGTCATGAAGGCGGCGGCAGCCTTTGCCGCAAGCCTGCGCTCCGCGACGCGGTCGAAGCCTTCTGTTCCGCTGTTGTCATCCCCATGCTGCGAGCTGACCGACACCTTGCGAATTGCGGTGGTGGAGCTTGACTTCGTCCAGCAGGTGGTCGCTACGCGTTTCCTGAACTTCTCCGACCACGAAGTGTCGCATGTCGCGAACGCCCTCTCCCTCGCCATGCGAGAAAGTGTGACAGTCCGCGGACGGGCGCTGGCGGCTCCGGCGGCGCTGCTCGACCAGCTCGTCGACGAGCTCCACGAAGCGGCGCAGGACCCCTCACTGCAGTTTTTCGTCAACGCACCGCAGCCTGGGCTGCGCGAGACGGTGGCAGCCGTTTTCGACCACAGCATGCCAACCACCGCGTTGGACAAAATTCCGTCTCCTCTGCGCCGCCGCCTGAGGCAGCACCAGGTTAGGGGCGTGCTGGCGGCTCTCCGCTGGGGCGGGCGAATCCTCTTCGCGGACGACATGGGGGTCGGCAAAACGCTGCAGGCCGTCGCAACTGTGGCAGCGCTGGAGGCGTACCCGCTGCTGGTCGTTTGCCCGTCGGCAGTGAAGCTCATGTGGGCGGACCATGTGGAGCAGTACCTGCACGAGCAGGTGTCGGTGGACCAGATTCACCTCATCCACGGCGCCAACGACGCACTCGCCGCTGACACGCAGCCGCAGGTGGTGGTGGTGAGCTACCACATGGCCGCGGTACTGGAGCGACAGCTGCTGTCACGCTCCTGGCGGTGCCTGCTGTGCGATGAGAGCCACCTGCTACACACCAGTGTCGGCGGCGAGGACGCCACCTACACGAGAACGATGGGGGCGCTTGCGAGGCGGGTGCCGCACTGCCTCTTGCTTTCGGGTACCCCCGCCGCCGACACCCCGTTGGACTTCTTCAACCAAGTCGACATGCTACGGCCCGGGCTGCTCGGGGCGACGCGCTACGACTTTGCCTTGCGCTACTGCCGCATCGCGTTGTCGCCGCACCTGCGGGTAACGGAACTGGAACGGAGGGTGGAGCTCTTCTCGCTGCTCCGCTCGTGCTGCATGCTGGGGCGCCTCAAAGCAGAGGTGCTGGAGCTCCCAGCAAAGAGTCGCGTGGTGATGCGCGTGGCGGACGCTGCGGAGCCGCGACGTGCCGCCGCCAAACACGCGGAGGCGTCCTACCAAGAACGGTACGCCAAGAGCTGGAGGGCAAACTGGAAAGGGATCGCCGAGGCGGTCGAGCATATCAGCAGCAAGTACGAGCGTGTCGTGCTGCTAGCGCACCACATTGAGCTGATCGACGCGCTTGTCAAGTGGGCCCGCGACCACCGCAAGCCAGCAGTGCGCATCGATGGACGAGTGCCGGCCGCGCAGCGCGGTGAGCTTCTGGGCACGTTCCAGCGTGGGGAGGCGCGCCTCGCAATCATTGGCGTCACAGCGTGTGCTGTCGGCATCTCTCTGGCACCAGCACAATGCGCCGTCTTTTGCGAGCTCCCACCCGACGCGGCGTGGCTGCGACAAGCTGAGGACCGTCTTCATCGACCAGGCCAGCAGGATGAAGTTGTCGTCTTCTATCTGCTCGGGTTGCATTCGCAGTTTGACGCCGAGCTCTTCTCTCGTTTGTGCAGCGCGGTGAGCGAGGACGAGGGGAATGCGGCTGATGCGGCGACGCGTGTGTCGCTAGTTTCCCAGGTGGCGCACGAGGCGCGGCCGACGCTGCGGTCAGAGCACCTCCGAGAATCCCTTGGTCCGGGTGCCGCGCCGCCGTCAGCGGCACCACTGCTTTTCCGTGTGAGCAAGAACACAGGCCGCATCCACGTCCGCGCGCGCGAGTCGACCGGCTTCTACACGACGTACCTGTGGCACGAGGCGAGGGAATGCGTCCAACACCGCCTGGACCCTGCGTGGCAGCAGCTGGACAGCTTTCTCGCCTCCGTTGCGCACCTGTCACCCTTTCGGCGACGCCAGCTGATCCTAGCCAAGACGTGGCTGCCGCCCATCTTCGACTTCGCAAGCGAGGTCCAGGAAGCCGTCAATGCCACCGGCGGCCGCAGACGCTACGCACGCGGTTCGCTGCTGGGGTGGGGTCTGTGGTGGGAGGTGCGGCGGCTTTACTTTCCTACCCGCTATTACTTTGGCCCGGTCAGCGCCGCAAACGGCACGTTCGTCGCCGGCTGTCTCAACTGCGCCAGCGCTCTCTCTAAGCTGGGTGTTAATCCTGCACAGGTCGTGCCGGGTGCGGTGTTCAGCGCCGACCACGGTGATGAAGAGCTCTTCTGCTCTGGCGAGTGCAGGCACGCCTTTTTCCTTCGACGCTCCGGTGGCGCGATTCGGCGCAGCGTCTCCGGCGTTGACAAGAGTGTCTGCTCCAACTGCCACGTCGACTGCGAGACGCTTTGCACCACCGCGGCAGCCGTGGCAGGGCGGCCGGCCCGCGTCGCTGTCATCCGACGCCTGCACCCGCAAATGCTCCAGTTCCCGAGTCTCTGCGAGAGGGTCGTCGCGAACCCGGTGCCTGGCAACTTCTGGCACGCCGACCACGTCGTCCCGGTCGTGTGCGGCGGGGGAGAGGCGACTCTCGACAATCTGCAGACACTCTGCGTCGTCTGCCACGCCCTGAAGACTACCGAGGACCTTCGTCAAGCTCGACAGCAGCGGCGGACTGAGTCCCCCGCACCGGCCACTCCGGCGACGACGACCACGGTGGACGCAGCGTTGAAGAAGGCTGTCCGCTGCAGCAACCACGCACGTGTGACGCGGCGGAGGGCCGGAACGGGAGGTCAACCTGTGCAACAGTGGTGAAGCAAGTGCGTTGCAGAACGGCAAGCAAATGCGAGAACTGCGAGTGCCCCAGCGACTTCGTGTGCCTCCGGTCTGACGCTTACGAACTCACACCGTCCTAATGCAGGCGGCAGGACCTCACACCACGGTACCTGAACGCTTCTCTTGCGCTTGTCTCTGGTATGATGGGTTCTGTCGCTCTTGTCGGGTTGGGCCCCCTCTACACTCTCGGTCGTCACACTCTTACAGATGTTTCTCTTGGTCTACATGGCAGCACGCGACAGTGCTCGTGGGCGCCACACCTTGCTTACCCGGCGCGACGGAGTCGAGAGCACGGTGGCTGTCCTAGACGCAGCACTGGTCAAGGACGCTGGGCTCAGCATGTGCGCAGAGTGCTGTGGCAATGCGCCTTTCTAAAACTTATTCTGCGCTCTCATGTCCTCTTCTCTTTTCCCACTCCCGCTCTTCTTTTCCCTCTTCTTCGTCTGCGGCCCCTCCCCCAGAATGCCATCCGCTCTCACTTGGACGGCGCGCCACCGCAAAACACAAATCTCAACCGCACGTCACCGGCTCAGACAACGAAGAAGGTGACGCTGTGCTCACGTGCTCCACGTCCTCCTATTCCATTCCGGTCCCGAGACTCGATCCCAACCTCTTGCAGGACGCCGAGCAACGTCATTGAGGCTGTAGCCCGGATCGGCTCCCAAGAGTGCAGCGAGCTCACACACCATCTTGACCGCGCAGGAGTCGAGAGACGCCAGCTGGCCACGCCACGCGGGACGGACGCCTAGCAAGCTGTAGCGACGGCTCTCTTGGATGACAAAAAAGAAAGTAGAATGCTGCACATGCACGCTCGTGGACGCTTATGACACAGGGGAGAACGCGGAGGTGAAGGAGGAAATTGATGTAATCGTTAACACGTACGACAATGTGCGTGTGTCGGGGAAGAGCGTCGCGCACTATCGCGTGCTCGTCCCGCTTGTCTCCGAGAGTTGCCCTAGTCGGCGGGTCACGCTGGAGATTCGGGTGGTGCCCGGCTACCCGTACGTGGCGCCCGCCGTCAGCCTGCTCTTCCCCTCTGGCGTGGTGCCCGGCCACGACGGGGCACTGTCGGAGGCCGAGGTGAAGCTGCTGGCAAAGGAGGTGTCGAACAACATCCAGCCTTGCTTGCCAAGCGGGATGCCGTGCATGATGCAAATAGTGTCGACCGTTGCCGCCGCTGTAGAGAGCGGGCTCGAGCCAGCGCCGCCGTCGCGCAACGGGAAGGCGCCGGCCGAGACGGGTGTGGTGAGTGCGGGCCAGTCGCCCTCCCTCACGCCAGTTCCGCTGAAGGCCAAAGAGGCGCTGAAACTCAGCCTGCTCGCCTTCCACCTGCTCAAAAAGTGCTGCCACATGAGGAACCCGGAGTCGAACGAGGAGGCTAGCAGTAACTTCGACTGGCTCGCCACGCACTTGCTAGACAGCGTGCGCATTTTCCCAGAGACGGTGCGCAGCTTCTTTCCGTGGAACGGGGTGCCGTTTGCGCGGGCGTTCGCCGACAACATCGCCGGCGCCCTCAATCTCCCGCCTGACCAGCGAGAGCTGCCGAAGTGGCTCTGGCAGGACGAGACGCTCAACCTGCGCATCCAGCAAAGCACCGAGGGCCGCTACCGCACAGAGTTCATCCAGCAGCGGCTTCTCGGCGCTGGCGGGTTTGCCCCGGTGTACGTGTGCCGCAAAAAGATCGACGGCCGGCTTTACGCCATCAAGAAGGTGGTCATGATGGAGGCGCAGTCGGCCAAGGTCCTGCGTGAGGTGCAGACGCTGGCGGCGCTGAACCACAAGCACATTGTTCGCTACTACGATGCATGGGTCGAGGACGGGTGCGACGAGGAGCTGCGCCAGTTCGTGGACGCGGAGGAGGACGAGGAGGACGAGGCGACGGAGGGTACGGCCGTCCGTGCGGCGCACACGTCCTCGTCCGAGTCAGACGTCTCATCGTCTGCTTTTGGCTCGTTGTCGTCAGAGGACGAGGACGAGGACGACGAGAGCAGCAGCTGCAGCGAGACAACTGACTCAGACGAGGACAGCACGATCGGCACGGCTAGCGACAGCCCTGGTGCGAGAAACGGCGGACGAGGCGCTAGGCGCTCCATTACGTTCTACCAGACCCTTTACATCCAGATGGAGCTGTGCGCTGCCCGGTCGCTGCGGCATCTGATCGAGGAGGGTGACTCGAGCGGCTCTGGTGGCATTTTCTCGTCCGCCAGCGGCGAGAAGGTGGCCGTGTCCATTCTCCGCCAGCTGCTGTCGGTTACCGCGCACACGCACCGCGAGCGCATCGTGCACCGCGACCTGAAGCCTGACAACGTTCTCTTCGAGATGGAGTCGTCGCACACGAGCGATGAGGCTGGCACGATCCGGGTCGCCGACTTCGGGCTGGCGCGTGTCATGAGCGGTATGAAGCGCATCACGAGTGTGGTGGATGTGGACGAGGTGGTGACGTTAACGGACGTGGGGTCTGCGAACAACCCCACGGGCAACTGCGGCTCCGTCCTGTACTGTGCGCCGGAGCAGGAGAAAGGGCTCGAGTACGGCTTCAAGGTGGACGAGTTCAGCATTGGCATGATCGCGCTGGAGATGTGGCTGGCCATCGCCGGCAAGGGCTTCCGCGAGCGCTTCACCATTATGGATGAGGTGTGGCGCACCGGAAAGCTGCCGCCGTGGTTTGCGCAGTGGAACCCGACCATGGCGGGGATCATCGAGGGGCTGCTCGAGCCGGACCCACGACGGCGCACCTCGTGTGAGGCTGTTCTCAGCACCGCGGAATTGCCCGGCGATCCAGCCGATCTTACCAGCGCACTGGACACTGTGGACAAGTACGGCGAGCGCATTGCGGGCCGCATCATCCAAAAAATCCAGCGCATCGGCGCCGAGTTCCGTAAGCCATCCCGCGCTCTCCGCGATGACACGCTGTTTCTCGGGTCGCCGCAGTGCACGGATGTGGTGCAGGCGGTGCAGGTGATTGGCCTCCTGCACGGCGCTGTGCCGGTGGCGCTCTTTGACCAAGCCATCGCGATGAACCCAAAGCTTGTCGAGCTGGGTGTGGACTGCATCGTGGACAGCAGCGGCCGCAGCTTCGCCTACGCGACTCTTCCGCAGTTCGCCACGGCGTCCTTCCTCGGCATGCAGGAGAACGGCTCTATCGGCTCCTTCTACCAGTTCTACCACCGTGTCCGGTCCTACGTCGTCTTCACAACGCCGCTGCCCCGCCGCGACGCGCTCGGTGAGTTTGTGCTCGAGCCACTCTTGTCGCTGTGCCACCTGCTCGCCTTCACTGAGATGACGGAGCCTGTGGAGCTGGTGATATCTCACGCGAACTGGCTGAATACAGTGTATCCGAGCGAGATCGGCACGCGACCGCCGCCGCCGGAGCTGTGCCAGATGCGATGCGTCATCGAGACGGCTGACCAGGTTGGCCACGCCATCTCCCGCGTCACGGAGGAGCTGAGCGCTGCTGGTCTCGAGCTGTCCGACGAGCGAGATGAGTACATCAAGAAGTACGCCGCGTCGGTGCTGGAGGTGATTGGTGTCTTTGCGCAGCACATGAGCACGCATGTGACGCTTGTCATCGACCCGGCGCTGCGGCCGAGCGAGCTGCTCGTGACCCGGAAAGCGCTGGACAGCGGCGTCATTTTCGAGTGCCGCGCGGCGCGTGGCGCCGTCCCGCTGGCGTTTGGCTGCGCCTTGGAGAACTTCACTGCCAACTGCGCCGTCTCCAACCTCGACATCGCCGCCTTCATCGTCGTCGCCGACGTGCAGAATCTCCTGCATGCCGGTAAGCACGTGCAGCTGGCGTGGCGGGACAGCCTCGTGCTCGACGGTGTCGTGGCGAAGCGGCACGACCTCTACTCTACGGCGCAGCTTCCGCACGTGGTGGAAGCGGCCGTCGTGCTCTGGAAGGGAAACGTACGCGCGTGCATCCGGGCTGACACGGACGCCCACGCCCTGGCGCGTGCCGTGAAGGCGAAGCAGCTGCGTTGGGCCTTGATCGACGGGAAACGCCTCACCGCGGCGACCACGGTTCAGCAGAGCAAGCTGAGCGGCCGCAGCGGCGACATCCCCATCGGCGACCTACGGCACACCGTCCGCAGCCTGTCCGTGAAGAGCAAGCAGGCAGGCGGCTCAGGTGTGGAGGTACACTTTCTCGGCGGCAAGAGCGAGTCCCGCACGACGGATAAGGTCGTGGAACTGTACTCCACCATGACGACCCAGCCTTCCTCGACGGTACTGGTCGTAGACGCCGACGTTGCATGCATTCAAAGCTGCATGGAGCAGTTTAACCGTGGCGCCTTGGACACGACGTCAGAGGCACTGGCCGAGCCCACGTTAGCGCAGTGGCTGAAGGCTAACGCGGCCTCATCGACCATCGTCCCCGTGTACTCCTTGCCAGAGGGGAAAATTGTTTTCTTTGTCAACTACCGACGCTTCAAGGTCTCTAGCAAGAAAGACAAACTGCGCAACCGGAACAAGCCGTGACAGAAAGCAGGTCATCAAGCAGGGTATTCTCCCCCCCCCCCCCCCAGATGCTCGAGACCTTCCTCGCACTTCCGGCGCTCGCGCCGGCCCTCCTTCTTTTTTTTCTTACTCCTTCCGTCCCCACTACCTCACTTCCCTGGCGCAGCCTGTGTCGTGCCCCTCCCCCCTCTTTGACGTCGCCGACTTGCTGCGTGGGGAATATGGCTGACCTTCATTCTCGACCCCCCCACACTCTCCTGTCGCACACCTTTGACGGATGATTTTCCCAGCTGACGAACTACGACGCCCTTTCGACCGCTGCCTGTCTCTTGATGTTCACGTTGTTGTGTCTGTGTTCCCCTGGCTTAAGAGTAACGTTGTTTGAGTACGGTGCTGGTGAACTGCTAACTGCTCCCCCCCTCCCCACCTTCCTTCGCCGTGTGTTTAACTTGGCAGCACACGGCAATGCAGGCCCCCACAAACAAACCTAGACACGAGCCCCGTGCGAACATCTACTCCTAGTCTCGCCTCTCCGTGCATGGGCGGTGTGGGTGCGTATGTGTTTTGTTTCTCTGGTGTGCGCAGCCCAGTGCAAGATGCCACACGGTCTTTGACGACCATCTCGTGACTACTGTGCGCGACAGAGACGAAGCGCGTTCCCATGAGGCTTCTAAAGGCAGATGTCGCGATGTGGGTGCCGGGTGGTCTGCTTCGACAGAGACGCCGGTGTCGTTCTCTCCACCTCCCCGGACCTGACTACTGATGGTGCACTCCACGCTAACTGGGCTGTGTCCCCCTCCCCGTCCTTAGCGCACTCTTGTGACGCCCACTCTCCCGCTTCCATCTGTCGCCTTCACTCCTCTTGACATCTTGCCTACGGCCCACCACAACGCCGGCAGCTGAACATTGTCTGACCACATCACAGCGGTGGGAGTACGTCCGTACACCGCACATCGCTCCGCTCTCTCACTCTTTCTTTCTCTGCGTTGACGTTTTCGTGTTCTTTTTTCCAGCTGTTGTTACCCTTGAGCACCTCACTCTGCGCTGTACACCTTTGAGCTGGGGCACGCTTAGGTGCCTTCCCCCCCTCCCTTCTCCCACAGCTCTCCTTCACAACATAGCCCACGTCTGAGGCGGCGGGCCGAGGCTAGTCAACTTGATTTCTTTGGCAACGCGGTCTCTCCCGCTGTGCTGGTCCTCCTCATCTTAAACATCGGAGGCGCCACCTGGCAGAACAAAACAGCGTCGCTTTGGTCCAGTCTATATTGGTTGCTCCCCCCAAATCTGTCCGCGTCTTTTCTTTTTCTTCCCCCCTCCTCCCACTTCTCCCCCCAAGTCTTGCTCAGCTGAGTTGTCTTGGTGCCCAGAAACCAAGCAAACGGAACTCAAAAACACACACACACCTCGTGTATATCGTCGCCTCTGTTGGGAGGTTCACATTTTGCGCCACGTGCGACATCTGAGCGCTCGTGGTGCACCGCCTTGCGTTGAAAGATGGATCGCTTTTTCAAAAAGAGTTCCTCGGAGGCGGCCCAGGCCAAGGAGGAGGTGGAGATGCTCCAGCAAAAGGTCAAGACGATGGGCGAGGTCGCGGGCGCCTTGGAAGCCCAGCTCACAGAGGAGAAGTCCAAGTACAACCAGCTGCTCACCAGGACAAACACCTGGAAGGAAAAGGTCAAGGCCCTCACTGAGGCCGATCGCACCCGCATCGCCCATCTGGAGGCGGAGCTCGGGGCTTTCCAGGCCGCCAGCGGGACCTGCAGTGGTGGGGAAATGCCGCCGGAAGTCCGTGCCGCAGTGCAAGAGTCGCTCAGCAGCATGACGGCGCGGCACGCCGAGGAGCTGGCCTCGTTCAAGGCACAAGTTGAGGCGGCTCAGGCCGTTGTCGCGGCTCGCGATGCCACAATCGTGGAGCTCACGCAGGAGCTGGAGGCCGTGAGGTCGGTGCACCTCGAAACACAGCAACGTTTTGCCGAGGAAATGGAGTCCGTCACGGAGCACCATGAAAGGGAAATGGAAGAACTGCACCGCCAGCTCTCCGCTCTCGACGAAGCGCACGCCGCGAAGGCACGCGTGGAGGAGCAGCAGAGTGAGATTGCGTTACTGGAGAACCACTCCTTGCAGCAGGGGCAGATCTTGAGTGCTCTCCAGAAAGAGCTCGCGGCATCTACGACGCAAAACGAGCTTCTCAGCGACCACCTTCGCTCTTTGCAAGAGTCCATCGCCACCGCGGAGCAGAGGCAGGCTGCGTGGAAGGGGAAGGTGATGCAAACGAAGGCGAAGGACAAAAGCAGCTGCAGAGTGGGCTCGCCGCGGCGCGAGAGGCCCCCCTTGAACCGAGTCGCTCTCATAGAGTCCACCATGAAGTTCCACGGCTGCCGCAACAAGCGGCGTCGTCGAGGAGGCACCCCAGCACGCCCACGACCAACTCCTGGCATCACCACTGCTCAGTCCACCTCACGACACTTCACCAGCTGCAGATCCAGCTCGAAGAGGAGCGGACGACGCACCGCCAGTTCGAGGACAAGCTCGAAGCCTGGAAGAACAGGCCAAGCACATCAAGCTACAAGACCTGCAGACTATTCAAGACCTCCAAGCAGAGTGCCTGCGACTAAAAGAGGCCTTGCAGCAAGCGCAGCCAGCTCACGTGCGTGGCGATACACCAGACACTCGGGAAGCCGCAGCATCTACCTCCGCGTCGTCCACAGGCGAAACCCGCAAAGTTCAAGAACCGCCCCTCAGCACCTCTGTTTGACACCCAAGACCACCATCTTCGCGTTACTCATGAGCCTCCCGCCAAGGCATCTCCCCTAGAGCAGTTGCACGCACCGCTGTCCGCTGGCGTGGACGACCAGGGGCAGGCGAACGCTGCACTCCAGCAGCAGCTCGACGCGGCACAGGCCGAGCGCGACGCGGGGTGCGCAGCTGGCGGAACAGCGTGCCGAGCAGCTCGAGCAGCTGCACGCACAGCTGTCGGCTTCCGCGGACGAGCAGGCGCAGGCGAACTCTGCACTCCAGGAGCAGCTCGACGCGGCACAGGCCGAGCGCGACGCGGCTGCGCAGCTGGCGGAACAGCGTGCCGAGCAGCTCGAGCAGCTGCACGCACAGCTGTCGGCTTCCGCGGACGAGCAGCGCAGGCGAACGCTGCACTCCAGGAGCAGCTCGACGCGGCACAGGCCGAGCGCGACGCGGCTGCGCAGCTGGCGGAACAGCGTGCCGAGCAGCTCGAGCAGCTGCACGCACAGCTGTCGGCTTCCGCGGACGAGCAGGCGCAGGCGAACGCTGCACTCCAGGGAGCAGCTCGACGCGGCACAGGCCGAGCGCGACGCGGCTGCGCAGCTGGCGGAACAGCGTGCCGAGCAGCTCGAGCAGCTGCACGCACAGCTGTCGGCTTCCGGGGACGAGCAGGCGCAGGCGAACGCTGCACTCCAGGAGCAGCTCGACGCGGCACAGGCCGAGCGCGGACGCGGCTGCGCAGCTGGCGGAACAGCGTGCCGAGCAGGCTCGAGCAGCTGCACGCACAGCTGTCGGCTTCCGGGGACGAGCAGGCGCAGGCGAACGCTGCACTCACAGAGCAGCGCGACGCGGCACAGGCCGAGCGCGACGCGGCTGCGCAGCTGGCGGAACAGCGTGCCGAGCAGCTCGAGCACCTGCACGCACAGCTGTCGGCTTCCGGGGACGAGCAGGCGCAGGCGAACGCTGCACTCCAGGAGCAGCTCGACGCGGCACAGGCCGAGCGCGACGCGGCTGCGCAGCTGGCGGAACAGCGTGCCGAGCAGCTCGAGCAGCTGCACGCACAGCTGTCGGCTTCCGCGGACGAGCAGCGCAGGCGAACGCTGCACTCGCAGAGCAGCTCGACGCGGCACAGGCCGAGCGCGACGCGGGCTGCGCAGCTGCGGAACAGCGTGCCGAGCAGCTCGAGCAGCTGCACGCACAGCTGTCGGCTTCCGGGGACGAGCAGGCGCAGGCGAACGCTGCACTCCAGGAGCAGCTCGACGCGGCACAGGCCGAGCGCACGCGGCTGCGCAGCTGGCGGAACAGCGTGCCGAGCAGCTCGAGCAGCTGCACGCACAGCTGTCGGCTTCCGGGGACGAGCAGGCGCAGGCGAACGCTGCACTCCAGGAGCAGCCTCGACGCGGCACAGGCCGAGCGCGACGCGGGGTGCGCAGCTGGCGGAACAGCGTGCCGAGCAGCTCGAGCAGCTGCACGCACAGCTGTCGGCTTCCGCGGACGAGCAGGCGCAGGCGAACGCTGCACTCCAGGAGCAGCTCGACGCGGCACAGGCCGAGCGCCGACGCGGCTGCGCAGCTGGCGGAACAGCGTGCCGAGCAGCTCGAGCAGCTGCACGCACAGCTGTCGGCTTCCGGGGACGAGCAGGCGCAGGCGAACGCTGCACTCCAGGAGCAGCGCGACGCGGCACAGGCCGAGCGCGACGCGGCTGCGCAGCTGGCGGAACAGCGTGCCGAGCAGCTCGAGCAGCTGCACGCACAGCTGTCGGCTTCCGGGGACGAGCAGGCGCAGGCGAACGCTGCACTCCAGCAGCAGCTCGACGCGGCACAGGCCGAGCGCGACGCGGCTGCGCAGCTGCGGAACAGCGTGCCGAGCAGCTCGAGCAGCTGCACGCACAGCTGTCGGCTTCCGCGGACGAGCAGGCGCAGGCGAACGCTGCACTCCAGGAGCAGCTCGACGCGGCACAGGCCGAGCGCGACGCGGCTGCGCAGCTGCGGAACAGCGTGCCGAGCAGCTCGAGCAGCTGCACGCACAGCTGTCGGCTTCCGCGGACGAGCAGGCGCAGGCGAACGCTGCACTCCAGGAGCAGCTCGACGCGGCACAGGCCGAGCGCGACGCGGCTGCGCAGCTGGCGGAACAGCGTGCCGAGCAGCTCGAGCAGCTGCACGCACAGCTGTCGGCTTCCGCGGACGAGCAGGCGCAGGCGAACGCTGCACTCCAGGAGCAGCTCGACGCGGCACAGCCGAGCGCGACGCGGCTGCGCAGCTGGCGGAACAGCGTGCCGAGCAGCTCGAGGCAGCTGCACGCACAGCTGTCGGCTCCGGGGGACGAGCAGGCGCAGGCGAACGCTGCACTCCAGAGCAGCGCGACGCGGCACAGGCCGAGCGCGACGCGGGTGCGCAGCTGGCGGAACAGCGTGCCGAGCAGCTCGAGCAGCTGCACGCACAGCTGTCGGCTTCCGGGGACGAGCAGGCGCAGGCGAACGCTGCACTCAGGGAGCAGCTCGACGCGGCACAGGCCGAGCGCGACGCGGCTGCGCAGCTGGCGGAACAGCGTGCCGAGCAGCTCGAGCAGCTGCACGCACAGCTGTCGGCTTCCGCGGACGAGCAGGCGCAGGCGAACGCTGCACTCCAGCAGCAGCTCGACGCGGCACAGGCCGAGCGCGACGCGGCTGCGCAGCTGGCGGAACAGCGTGCCGAGCAGCTCGAGCAGCTGCACGCACAGCTGTCGGCTTCCGGGGACGAGCAGGCGCAGGCGAACGCTGCACTCCAGGAGCAGCTCGACGCGGCACAGGCCGAGCGCGACGCGGCTGCGCAGCTGGCGGAACAGCGTGCGAGCAGCTCGAGCAGCTGCACGCACAGCTGTCGGCTTCCGGGGACGAGCAGGCGCAGGCGAACGCTGCACTCCAGGAGCAGCTCGACGCGGCACAGCCGAGCGCGACGCGGCTGCGCAGCTGGCGGAACAGCGTGCCGAGCAGCTCGAGCAGCTGCACGCACAGCTGTCGGCTTCCGGGGACGAGCAGGCGCAGGCGAACGCTGCACTCCAGCAGCAGCTCGACGCGGCACAGGCTGAGCGCGACGCGGCTGCGCAGCTGGCGGAACAGAACGCCGTGAACCTCGCGGGCAAAGACGTCGAGCTGGAGCAGCTGGAAGAGTGCCTCGCAGCGTGGAGAGAAAAGGTGAAGGCAGCGAAGCGGGCTGATGAAGAGCGCATTGCTGCTGTTACGGAGCGGCTCAATGTGTTCGAGGCGGCAGCGGGGGAGCTGCGGCGCATCTTGGTGCCTCTTCTGGGCCACCAAGGCGACGATGGCGTCCTCAGTGAGGTGGTAGTCCAGGGACGGAACAGAGAGCTTCGTGCAGCAGTGGCGGACTGGAGGAGGGGTTCGGAGCTTTGGCCGAGCTGGCGGGGCTGGATAAGGGACGCGGCTCGGCAAGCTCTTGCTCACCGGTGCCTGCGATAGCCTCCGGTCCAGCAGCAACAAGTCCGCAGCAGCGGCAGCGGAGGTTGAGTCCCTCAAAGTAGTTGTGGCGCTGCTGCAGGAGGCTGAGTCGGCGGCTTAGTGCGCTGTGGTGAGGCAGAGGAGCGGGCAGCGGGCGTTGCTGCTGATCTGGAGCGCGTCACCACGGAGGCGGAGCGGGCTCCGGCGCTGGAGAAGGAGAACGAAGAAACTCCGCACGAGGTGTGATTGTTGCGCAAAGAGCTGCAGCGGCGCGGGAGGCGGCTCAACGAGACCGCGCGTCTTTCGCGGAGGCCGCTGCGACGGAAACGGTGCCTCTCCAGTCACCATCGAGAGCGCCGGCGCTGCCCAGACGGTGCTGCGTGCGGCCGCCGCTGGGCTTGTCGGAGCGGGGGGCCGGTGGATTCGGCCCTAGTTGCCCTGCAAGCGACGGCGCGGTCAGGACTAACAGGCCAAGGTGGAGCAGCTTGTCAAGGAGGAACGACGACTTGAAGCGGCAAAACACCCACAACAACACCGTTATCGCGCAGTACATTCGCGAGCTGGAAGGCTTCAAGGCGAACACTCGGGTGCAGCTCAGCATCGAGTACCTGCGCAACATCGTTCAACAGTACCTGTGTGCCAACGAGGACTTGCGACCAAAGATGATCCCTGCCATCTGCACCGTGCTGGAGTTCAACAACAAGCAGAAGGAGGTTGTGCAGATGGCAAACCCGCACTGCCCGCGCTTCCACTGACCCCGGGGTTGTCAGCTGAGGCGCTGCGAGTGTGTCACCGGTTGTTTTTTGTGTTTCTTCAGGTCCCACAAGCGATGGCATCGGCTTCCTTTTTTTGGACCGTTCCTGCAGCTTCCTCCCCCCCACCTCCCTTCACATACACGTCACTGAAGCGCGCGTACTGCAGCGGGAGGAGGAGTGGGGGGTGCAGGTGCAGGTGCTACCTCTATCCGCCAGCTGATTCCTGTTGCTCCTCATGCGCTGTGCCTCGCTTTATTGACGTGCTGTTCTCCCTGTATTCAAATTTCTGCTTTCTGCTACTGGGGTCTGGTGCGTAGGGGATGGGTGTATTGTGTGTGTGTGTGGACATCGGTTTGCGTGCACGATACGTTTGCGTTTCCACAGAACCGCGGGGGAGAGGGAGGGGGGGAGGTGGCAGCCCCCCCCCCCCCGTGAACCGTTGGCGTCCGCGCTTCCCTTGAGGGGGCTCCTTTCTGTGTTGAGGTTGTCACCTGAGTGTTGCACTCGTGTATGTGCTCTTCTACACGACCGCCAGTCATTCGGCTTTTTTTCTTATTGAGAACCTACCGCCGACAACCAAAAAAAACAAAAACAAAACAAACATACAAGCAACACAATACTCAAGGACGATAGCGTGGTGCTTCTCAAGGGCTGCTGAATTTTTTTTTCAGGATGTACTCGGCTCCAAGGCAGGACTGCGCCAACGACCTCCCGGCGGTCTTGATGCTGATCGTGCCGCTCCGCTCACCTTGAGCGTTGCCCGTGTCCACAAGGGGAAAGCCGCCGTGCATGGCGCAGTACGACTCCCGCATCTTTTCATGATACGACTTCTTGCCCTTCTGTCCTCACATTGCTGCCTTGGCTTTTTTTCTTTTATTGTTTCTCACCTTCGTGACCCGAGGTGGTTGTCTGGGTGGGGGACCTTTTAGAAGGTCTGCTTGCTCATTCACCTTCGCCTCACAGGCCCCCCCTCCCCCCGCCGCTCACACATACACACACACACCCTTCACACACGTACAGTGGTGTCACAGGAACGGCACGGCGGTCGGAAAAAATGGGGAAGCGTGACCTGCAGAAGGAGAAGCAGCTGGAGCTCGCTGCCATATGGGGGAGTGAGGTGCAGGGCGACACGCGCTTTCCGAAGCGCCGCGGCGCTGGTGGCGAAGAAGGCTGTTGCTGCAGTCGAGGAGACGAATGACGATGTCGATCCCGACGTGCTCTCTGAAATCGGCAGCGACATTGGCAGCATCACGAGCACGCACAGCGACACCGCCAAGAAGGAGGCGAGGAAGTCGGCCAAGAAGAAGAAGAACACCGACTACCGCCTGCATTGCTTTGTGGAGCCGGGCACGGAGCTGAATGCCGGTGCGCACCGTCTTCGAAGCCTACGAGCCCAAGGCGGAGATCCGCACGGCGCAGAAGGGCAACCTGCTCAACAAGTCACAATTTGCTGTGCTGACGTTTCGCAACAAAGCCTTGGCGCTTCATGCCGTCAAAACGCTCGACGGCACCAACCAGCGCGACCTGCTGGGTGTCACGTGCCTGAAACTCAAATCTGATGCTCACGAGGCAGCAGAGCAAGATCGCCCGAAGAAGGTGAACCGCAAGATTCGTCATGAAAAGCAGCGCTCTCAGGTGATGGAGGAGCAGGAGGACTTGGAGTTCATCCGTGACTTCCTGCGTCAACAGGCCGGAACGAAGAAGGTGAAGTGAATGCTGAGCACCGACTCGTTTTTTTTTTTCCTGTTCTCCCCGTGTGTCGCGCGACTGCTGTCGGCTGTCTCTCTCTCTCTCTCGGTAGTCTGTGTACTTGTCAAGCAACTGAAGGACGTGTAGCGTCTTGCAGCTGCGAGACACTCGTGCAGGTCCCCGCTTGTCCGCACGACTTTGCCGCACCTCCCCCCTCCTTTTCCTTCCCTTTGGGAAGGGGGGCACTCTAACCCTACACGATTAACGCGTTCCGTCTCGTTGCTAATGTCAACCAAAAATATATATTAAAGAGCCGCCTTCTTCCCCGCAAGCCACACAGAGGGTGAGGGAGGAGAATGTCATACACGCGAAGTGCTGTGTGTGTGTGTGGTTGTGTGTGAGCGCTCTCCCCCTCCATCGCAGCACTCCCCCCCCCCCGCCGTGAGAAGCGCCAGGTCAGGTCAAGCTTTGCCACACAAGAGCAAAAAACAACAACAAGAAAAAGAGGATGATTGTGAACACCCGCCAATAACTGAAAGTCGGACGCACCATTTCACGGGTGAATGCTCCGCGCTTGTCAGTGCCTCATGCGCGCACCCGTAGTGCACCAACACCACCAATACCACCGCCGTCGCCGCCGCTCCTTCCTCTTCTCGCTCTCCCTTCCCTTTTTTCCTGGCTGCATTGTTGTTGTGTCGGCACGCATCGTCTGCCCCCCCCCCCCCCCCCCCAAACTGCTCACGCGCGTTTTCTATTTGGTCGTTGCTGTTGATTGCCTCTTTCCAGAGATACGGGCACCCAGGTACAAGTGTGCTACACATCCACACACACACACACACTCACCGCTACGCCACACGCAGACCGCAACGTCGTGCAGACCCACGCAGAGGACAGCCCAGCACACGACGATGTCGTCCACCATAAAGGGAGAAGAAACGTACACGGCGCTGAAGGAGTGTCGCCCGCGGTGCTGGGGACCGCTGCGCACCATGACCGCGGTGGACAACTATGTTGGCCAAACGGGACATGCAGACGGCTCCGCGTACCCGGTGCTGGAAGGCTCCGGCAAGGTCACATCACGTATAGGCTACGAGTACACCGGCGCCCTACGCGATGGCGAGCCGGCGGGCAACGGCGTGCAGCGCTGGGACGATGGTCGCACGGTGCGCGGCCTCTTCCTGCACGGGACCGTCGCCGGCAGCGGCGCGCTGAACTGGCCCAACGGGGACGTCTACACCGGCGAGCTTTGCGAGAGCGTACGCCATGGTCGCGGCACGTTGGTGTCTGACGCAGGTCGCTCGCGCTACACCGGCGAGTGGGACCAAGGAATGCGACACGGCCGCGGCACACAGGAGTACCCCGACGGCAGCGTGTACGAGGGGGAGTGGCAGCGCAACGAGCGCCACGGCGCCGGGTGTCTACGCTATCGCACGGGGGACATCTACGAGGGTGCATGGTGCGACGACACGCCGAGTGGGTACGGGGTGATGGGCTGGATCGCGGGCAACGGCAACTACTACCGTGAGCTGTACAAGGGAGAGTGGAAAGGCGGGTGCCCTGAGGGAAGCGGGGTGTCGGTGTACGTCGCCATCCCGCGTGAGCTGGTGGCCACCGCCACGTCCTCGGACACTCTTGCCCTCCCCTCGCAGTACGCTGCGCCGACCGAGGCGCTGCTGAACGTGTATGTTGGCACCTGCGAGAACGGCCAGCGCCACGGGCAGGGCATCTTCTACTATGCGGACGGCAGCTGTTACGAGGGCGGGTGGGCCGCGGGAGAGAAGAGCGGCCCCGGGCGCTTCACGTCGGCAGTGGGTGAGGTGGAGGTGAAGCTCTGGATGGCTGGCGACGGCGCAGCTGATGGGGGCGTCGCTGCGCAAACGCTCGAGCAGGCGCCGCCCTCTCTCGTGCCCTCTGTGTCGCCGCAGGGACTCGGCAGCCTCCTCGAGACGGAGGCGGAGCTGGAGGTGACGCTGCGCCTTCTGCTACTGCGCTACAACACAACGCTCAAGCTGCTCTTCCGGGCCTACTGCCACCGCAGCAGCGATGTGGCGTTGCCCACGACGCGGCGCGACTGGTGGCAGCACCGCCTGCCGGGTCGCATGACGCTCACTCAGGTCCTGTGTCTGCTCCACGATGCCGGCGTTCTCGGCTCGCGCTTCTCCATCTGGGCCGCGCTTCACGTCGTCGCGGAGGTGCTGCGCGTGGAGGCAGCAACGTGGTCGGCGGTTGCGGCGGCCACCTCCCTGCCCGCCACTCTCGCCGCCGTCGAAGAGGCAGATGGGAGCGTCAACTACCGTCAGTTCTGCGAAACGCTGATGCGCGTTGCTGCTGCAGTGAACTGCGGGCCGGCGCTGACGACGATGCAGGCCAAGGTCGGTGCCCTGCTGGATGGCGCGCTCAGCAGTGTACCCGCAGCGGTCCCCGTTGCCGTGGCGGCCACGTTTTTGCCGCACTCGCTGGCGCGCAGCAGCGACGTGCAGCGACACCAGACGGCACTGCGGCGCTGCTACGCGGAGCTGCACTGTGTGGAGGACGGGGGATGCTATGGTGTGCCGCTGCGTGTCTGTCTGGCAGCGCTCTCGCGGACGCTCACCAAGTGCATGCTTAACCCGGCCGCCGTTGTGAGCCACTTGGCGTGGGTGAAGGATACAGAAAAGGCCGACCACAACGCAAAGGGGAGCACGCCGGCGGCGTCGCTGGCGCAGGAGCTGCACACGGCTGCGGTGGCCAAGAACCGACGCGTGCAGCAACTCGACGAGGACTCCGGGGCGGCGCAGTCGTACGTTGAGTTTGTGGAGACCGTCATGACAATCATCGACCTCGCGAAGAGGCGCGGCGTCGCCAACACCGACGAGGTACTGAACGATCTACAGTACTCTTTGTTCGCCGCGTAGCCGCTCGCCGTCCCCCGTTGTTCTTTGGGAAGCTTCCACACTGCTCATCTTGCTTGTCCCTGCTCACATGGTCCCCGATGGGTTCAGAAGGTGGTGGGAGGGCGAGATGATTGCCTGCCTGCCGGACTCTCCCCCCCGGCGCGTGGTTGGCATGTATGTAACATCACAACAAAACAAACAAGCAAAGAAGAAGGCCCACCGCTCACGACGCGCGTGCCCCGAGTCGGTCTCTGAGCGACGACCCACTTGCTGTCATCGGTTTGACCTTCTCTCCTTGAGCGAGGGTGCAGCTGTGCGCGTGCCGTCACCCCGCCGCGATGTCTACAAGGCGCATTATCTGCGTGTGTGTTCTCTTTTTTTTTCGTGAAGGACTGCTTCTCTTGCCCTCGCAGCACGAGCTCGAGGCGGCTGCGTAGTGGTGCACACGTCGAGGAACCAAATTAAAAAAGAAGAAGAACAAAACAAAAAGCAAGCATAAAGTGTGCGTCAGAGGGAGGGAGCAGCGTGCCTTATCGCTTAAGCGCGGTGGCTGCACCACACGGCACATGCGCTACACATATACACACACCCACACACACACAGGCGTTCGGTGAGTGTGTGTCTCTCTCTCTCTTTCTCTGTGATTGTGTATGTGGTGTTTTTCCCGACGCGTAGAGATGACGCTTTCGCCAAAGATCGCCGTGTCTTTTGGTTGGGGGGGGGTGCTCTTACAGCTGGCGTTGGTGCAGCAGAGGACAGCGACCTGCGCCGCCTGTAATGTCGTGCTTGTGATCTTGACTTGTGCTTCTCGGATGTTTCTTCGCTCTTCTTTGTCCTCACCTGATGACACCCCCCCCCCCAAAAAAAAAAACATGCGCTCCCCCCACGCGTCTCCACTTTCGCCCCCTTTTCATTCACTCTACGCCTACGTGGTGTGCGCTCTGAAAGAAGCCACTCGAACGCCACCGCGCACACACGCATTCATTCCCTCTACAGTCTCACCTTGTTCTCAAGCATTTTTTTCCCCTCTTTTTAACTTCTTCTTTCTTTTCCCTTCGTCACCCCTTCTCGTAGCCACCATGGGTCTTGACATTCAACTCTTCCGCGACGCCGAGACGGCGAACGTCGTGCGTGAGTCGGAGCGCCGCCGCTACGCGAAGCCCGAGATCGTTGACGAGATTCTCGAGCTTGATCAGCGCTGGCGCCGCACGCAGTACCTCGCGGAGGCGACCAAGAAGATGATCAACACGTGCAGCAAGGCCGTCGGCGCCAAGAAGAAGGCGAAGGAGGCGGACGGCGAGGTGTCGGAGGTGCCCGCGGATGTCTTGAGCGCTGCACAGGAGGGCAGCCTCGACTCGGAGAAGGTGCAGAGCCTCTGCATCCTGCAGCTGAAGGAGCTGTCCAAGGCGCTGGCGGCGCAGGGCGAGAACCTCGCTAAGAGCGCTGCGGAGCAGGAGGCCGAGCGCGACAGCAAGGTGATAAGCGTGGGCAACGTGCTGCATGACTCCGTGCCGGTGTCGAACGACGAGGACACGGGAAACATTGTGGAGCGCACCTTCGGCGACGTGACGCGCCGCCTGAAGATGTCGCACGTGGACTGCATGGAGCGCCTCGGCCTCATGGACACGTCCAAGACGGTGACGAGCATGGCCGGCGGCCGCTCCTTCGTGCTCCGCGGCGGCCTTGTGCAGCTGCAGTTCGCCATCATCTCATACGCTCTCAACTTCATCGTTTCTCGCGGCTACGAGCCCTTCTACCCGCCGTTCTTCCTTAACAAGGACGCGATGGCGTCGGTTGCGCAGCTGTCCGACTTCGACGAGTCGCTGTACAAGGTGTCCGGCGACGGCGACGAGAAGTACCTCATTGCCACCAGCGAGGCCCCCATCGCCGCGTACCACACGAACAAGTGGTTCAGCGAGCTGAAGGAGCCCATCAAGTACGCCGGTATCTCCTCGTGCTTCCGCAAGGAGGCCGGCGCGCACGGCCGCGACACGCTCGGCATCTTCCGTGTTCACCAGTTCGACAAAGTTGAGCAGTTCATTGTCTGCTCCCCGCGGGAGGATGAGTCGTGGCGCGCGCTGGACGAGATGATCAAGACGTCGCAGGACTTCAACGAGAGCCTCGGCCTGCCGTACCGTGTCATCAACATCTGCTCCGGCGCTCTCAACAACGCTGCGGCCAAGAAGTACGACCTCGAAGCGTGGTTCCCCGGGTCTGGTGCCTTCCGTGAGCTCGTGTCGTGCTCCAACTGCACCGACTACCAGGCGCGCGGCGTGAACTGTCGCTTCGGCGCCAACACGAAGGGGACGTCGGCGAACACCACGAAGGAGTACTGCCACATGCTGAACGGCACCCTCTGCGCCGTGACGCGCACCATGTGCTGCATCTGCGAGAACTATCAGACGGAGGAGGGCATCATCATCCCTGAGGTGCTGCGTCCGTACATGATGGGCACCGACATACTCAAGTTCCCAGCAGAGGCGCCGGCGGCGGAGAAGGCGTAGACAAACGCCTGGCTGAAACTCTCTCACCGATGACGCCTTGATGCGCTCTCCGACGCGATGGATGTGAAGAGGAGGGTGTGTGTGTGTGTGTGTGTGCTTTTTCTTCTTCTCGTTCTTCTTCTTCACTGCCACTTGTCTTACCGCCCACCCACCCCCCACCCCCCGTCACCTCCCCCCTCCCCTCTTACCGAGAGACATCTTGGACGATCAACACCAAAACTAACGTAAGTCCAAGGTGGCTGAGAAGCGCGTCCGCCGTCACGCACTCCATGCGCGGAGGGGGGACACAACGCGCGCGTGTGTGTGAGTGTGTGCTCACCCGAAGGAACAAAAAAAAAGAAAGAGGAGAGGTGCAGTGTGCACTGCCGTCTCGGCTTGACGACGTCTTTAGGGAGGTGTGCGCGCATACGGCACGTCAGCGCCTGTCCTGCACGGCTGTTGTCACTCGTCTCTCAGGAAAAAATGAGAAAAAAAAGAGAATCGGCAAGGCGATCGGGTCAGAGGCTTCTGCGCATGTCTCACACAAGCGCGGTGCACACGCAGGGAAGTGGTCAGGCACTTCAACTTTGCCTCGTGTGTGTGGGCATGCGTGTGTGTTCGGTTGAAGCCGCGAGTCCGTTGCCTCGAGTGGGGGCGACAGCGGCCCTTATGCCGCGGGCCTCGGCCCCTTCCGCCTGCTGTCCGTCTTCGTGCAGTACCCCGTCCTCCCCCTCTCCCCTTATGGACGTGGGTCTCAACGTGCTGAGCTGCGTTGAGTCGTGTCATCAAGCGCGCCATCCGCTGGTCAGTCGGTTCGTAAGCACTGCGCTGCATCATCGGAGCGAAAGCCGAAAAAAAAAAGGAGAGGGAAGGAGCAGGTGCTCTCCCGTGTGGGGTCACACGCCGCGCGTCAAAGGACGCTCGTGAATGGTCTTCTCATGTCCAACCCCCCCTCCCCCTACCGCCCCCCTCTGAACCCTTCTTCCCTCTTTCGTCTCTTCGTGATCGCCCTATCTCGCACCTTTGTCTTCCATTCCACGCCCCCCCCTCCCTCCCCCCTGCTAAACGTCCCACAGTGCGACGAGGCACCGGTGGCACGCCACCTACTCGGCTCCCTTCTCGTGTGCACGTGTCCACGCCGTCCACAAGCAAGCACTCTCAACACACACACACACACACACACACACACACACACACACACAGGCACCTCCCCCACCCCCCTGCGAGGGGAGGGACCTTCTTGAATGGCGCTCTCCGATGAGCCGGCAAACGCGCTTAAGCGCGCCGCCGAGGACGGGCAGATGTCGCGCAAACGTGTGTACCCGGAGGACCTGCGGCTGCCAATGCAGCAGCGCTTTGCGGAGCTCGCCGAGCAGAGCGGCGGCGGTGCACCCGCCCTCACCGTCGCGGCGCTGCACCACCGCTACCACCAGGTGCTGAAGATCGGCGAGGGCACCTTCGGCGAGGTGTTCATTCTGTTTGACACGGTGGCGCAGACCTATCTAACGATGAAGCGCATGCACAAGCTGCTCAGTCTGCGGCGGCGCAGCCTCGGCATTCACCGCTGCACCTTCCGGGAGGTGGAGCTCCTTGCCGCCCTGCAGCACCCTAACCTGGTGCAGGTGCTCGACTACCACATCCTCGCTGACGGCAGCCTCGTCATGTTCATGCCGCTTATCGCGCACGACCTCTCCTCCCTGCTGCGCCGCTGGCCACCAGCGGTGCGCGTGGGCGAGGCCTCTGCGGCCCCAGCCACGCGACCCCGCATGCCGCTGCACGTCATCAAGTGCCTCTTTCGCCAGCTGCTCGCCGGGATGGCGTACCTGCACAAGCACAAGGTTGTGCACCGCGACCTCAAGCCGAGCAACGTGATGGTTGACAGCAGCGGCATCGTGAAGCTCATCGACTTCGGCTGGTCGCGGTTTTGCGCTGCGGCAGGGGCGATGACGGGACCGCCGTGCATTACGTCCTTCCGGCCGCCTGAGGTGTTGGTGGGTGGGCACACGCACTACACCTTCAGCCTCGATATGTGGTGCTGCGGGTGCATCCTCTTCGAGATGCTCACCGGTGGCGTGCCCTTCACGAAGAGCCGCAACGAGGCGGAGTGTCTGGCCAACATTGTGGACTGGCTGGGCTCCCCGCTGGCGACCAGCGAGGTGTACTACCGCGGTACGGAGCGGTGCCCCATTGCCCTCAGCCCAGGCCGGCCAGACGCCTTCTCCCACCGCTGCAGCAGCTACGGCATCAAGCCAACGGAGGTGGTCTTCCTGCGCCGCATGCTCTGCCTCGAGCCCGGTGAGCGCGCCACCGCCGAGGCCCTGCTGTGCGACGGGTGGTTCACCACGGCGCCCGTGATGTGCGTGCCGAGTGCGATTCCGTTGCCGACAACAAACACCTTCCGCCTGGTCGAGGTGAAGCGGCGAGAGATGGAGCACTGACACGGCGCCGAGACGAGCCGAGACGCACGGGGTGCAGCGTGTGACGGCACTGCTTTTTGTTCTTTTCTCGGCGTTGATATGCCACCCCCGCCATGGCCCTCCGAGGCGCGCCGCTGTGGTGCTGCCGCTGCTATCTAGAACTCCGTGACACACCCCAACATGAAAAACAAAAACAAAACAAAAAAAAGGAAGGGAGGGGAACTTCGATGAGGCGGTTGTACCGCTCTCTTGACGTATCGGTTTGCACGTGGGTGTGTGTGTGTGTGTAGAGTCCAACCGCTGCCCGACGTGTCCTCCCCATCCCCCATGCGTACCGTCGCGCTGCACGACTGCTTTCTCCCGCTTCCCCTCCCAACTCCATCGCTTCTATGCCCCCCCCCCTCCCCCTTTCCCTCCACCACGCCATGCCCATACACGAGGCAGCGCAGCAAGCGCCGCCCTCCCGTTGCGCATCACTGCTGCGGCGTCACGACCGCCCACAAGTGAGATACCCCCCCCCCCCCCCCCTCCCTCCCCCCTTCCACAACAGCAAAACACAATCGACGACAAGGCTCCCTTACAGTCGCACCCCCCCTTCCGCCCGCAACACGCTTAGCAACTTTTATTTTGCTCTTTAGAGTCTCTTCTCCGCCAGTGTGCCCCTCCCCCAGCCTCTCTCCTCTCGCTCCCCCCCGTGTATCACCGGTCACGTCCGCTTCCCCCCCTCCCCCCTACCGCTCAACGCTGTACTCGCTTGCGCGCTCTCCCATCCCACCTGCCTCCGTGCCATCGCGTACAAGCATGTACAGCGACGCATACAGCGGGCGGCGGGAGCACTACGTCGACCTCTTCGCTGATGAGGAGGCCCGTACAGGGCAGTACAAGGAGAAGATGAGCTGCTTCCTGACAGTGGAGGAGGTGGTGGAGCGACTACGCGAGGAGCCATCCATCCAGGAGCGCATCGCCTCTGTGGAGGAATTCGAGGAGCCCATCGGCCCCCTCAGCGTGCTGAACTTGCTGACCAAGTCGCACTACTTTGTCATTCTTCAGACGGCGTCTTTTTGGTGGTCGCTGGAGCGGCGCGAGGACGTCATTGTCGTGCAACGCTCGCAGAACTTCAGCAGCGTGCACAGTCGCTGTAAAGGGGTCTACCGCAGCTACCGCTGGCTGATCGAGTCAGCGCCGACGGCAAGGCGTTCGGCGCGGTGCCGGGGTGGGCCGAGGCTCTCCGAGGTGTTCAGCGCGATGCTGCGTGACCACACCTTCGACGCCAGAGGCGCCGCCTCCTCCTCGTGGGAGTTCTCCGACTACGTCGTTCACCTGTGCCTTAGCGGCAGCCCGGACCGTCGGTCGTAGTCACAGGGCGGCGTCAGCTGACGTGAAGGCGGGTGGAGGGTCTCTTGCCTCCGAGCCTTACCTCGCCCACTTCTCCTCCGTTCCCTCGACCGTGTGTGATTGTGTGTGACTGTGTGTGTGACTGTGTGTGACTGTGTGTGACTGTGTGTGACTGTGTGTGATTGTGTGTGACTGTGTGTGACTGTGTGTGACTGTGTGTGATTGTGTGTGACTGTGTGTGACTGTGTGTGATTGTGTGTGACTGTGTGTGACTGTGTGTGATTGTGTGTGATTGTGTGATTGTGTGTGATTGTGTGATTGTGTGTGACTGTGTGTGATTGTGTGTGACTGTGTGTGACTGTGTGTGACTGTGTGTGACTGTGTGTGATTGTGTGTGACTGTGTGTGATTGTGTGTGATTGTGTGTGACTGTGTGTGACTGTGTGTGACTGTGTGTGACTGTGTGTGATTGTGTGTGACTGTGTGTGACTGTGTGTGACTGTGTGTGACTGTGTGTGACTGTGTGTGACTGTGTGTGATTGTGTGTGACTGTGTGTGATTGTGTGTGATTGTGTGTGATTGTGTGTGATTGTGTGATTGTGTGTGTGTGTTGTTGTCTGTGCCTCAGTGGTGGAGCATCATCGTTTTCTCTTTTTCTCACTCCTGCCCTACTGGTGTAAAGGGGGACGTGTGCTCGTCGGGCTGTTCACAGTGCGTCCCTCCCGTCTGCGCGCCACCTCACTCCTCCCTTCTCCTCCCCATCCTTCCTGCTCCGCCTTCCTTTACTTCGTCATCACCTCACTCCTCTCTTCGTCAGCCTTTTCTTTTCCCGGCCGTGGGCGGCTGACGGATAGGTGTACATCACCACGTCACGCCGCTCCACACGCCGTTTTTGTTTCATTTCTTTTTTTTTTGTTTTGTCCAATCGTCAACGCGCACGTTGACCGACCGCTGCTCCTTTGTTTCTTCTTTTTCTTCCCCCTCTTTTTTGTTTTCTGGACTCGCGAGGATGTCGATCATGACACTTCAACTGTCGCTCTGCTGGAGGACGACGTGAGAAATGCCTGGGTGTGAACGTGCGTGCACTCGCCCAGCGTATCCCGTCTCTCTGTGCCTCTCCTCTTCGCCTCCTCCTCCTCCTCCTCCTCCTCCCCCCCCTGCCCCCACCCACCGCATCGCCGCCAACAGTCGCTACCTGCCTGCAAGTACCATTCATTTTTTCTTTTCTTTTTGCCCCCGCTTTCCCACCTGTACACAAGGTGCTTCGCTTCGTGCGGAGGTGCAGCGCACTCGGGCAGTAGCACACGAGGTGCGACGTCGCCGCCCTCGCACGACCCGTGTCTACCACGCCGTGCGAGGAAGAGAACGCCACCACTAGGGAGGTACGAAGGACTCCTCGACCTCTGCTGCACGTACCCACAACGCTCGCATGTCCACGTGCGTCTCTCTGTGTGTGCGTGTGTCTGTGTGTATTGGAAGTCAATGCAGTTCCTCAGCGCCCATACACACACTTACCTCACCACTCTTTACGCAATTTGTGGTGTTACCCCCTCCCTTCCGGACTCTCTTGCTCGCACCTCCTTCTTGTAGTGTCTCCTTCTCCTCCCCTCACCCTTGTCGTCTGTGCTTGCAAGCCGGATTGCCGAACCTTGCACCCCCCTCCGTCCCCTTCCCACCCACCCCTGCACCTGCCGCTTCGTGCTTCGCGCACTTTGACGTGCGTTGACGCGGGTCTTGCATCTGGGGTAGCTCTGGCGAATCACGTCACTGTTCCCCCCTCCTCCCTCCCCGCGTCTCGCTGCACTGCGTGAGTGACGGGTGCATGTGCATGTGTGTGTGTGTGTGGTGGGGCTGAGGATTGGCGAAGTCAACACCACGGTGATGTGCACACACGCGTCCGCGACGGTTTTTGAGCGGCCCTCTGGCGCAGTGCTCCCATCACCCTGACCTCTCTCTCCCCCCCGAGCGTGGAACAAGACGCAAGCCTGGTGAACTCGCCTGCCTTCACACGCCAGACCCAGGAGGATGGCACTGCGACACCGATCCAGAAAAACTCCATTCCTTTTTTTAATTTTCGTGTTTTTGAACTATTTGTCAAGTACTGTGGACAAGCATCCCTCCTCTCAAGCCGACGAAGGAGAGGAACCACAACGTGCGCAGTGAGGTCGAGGCATTTCAGCCCGCCCTCCCCTCCACCGTCTCGCAACAACAAGCACTAACAAGAAGAAAAAAAAAACAGATACCTTCACGCGAAAGCGTTTGCACTGGCGTCGGCACTGCGTCCAGCCTCCTCTTGTCAACTCCTCCCTTCTTCACCTCCACGACAGTCGACCTGCTTCATCACACGAGCGCTCTTGCCCTTGCCAAGCAAAGCAGCTGCCACCTGCCTTAACCAGCCCCCCCCCCTCCCCCCCCACCACCACACACACACGCACCTCCCTCCTCACCGCCCCCGCCTCCCTCTGTTATCACATCGCTCCTCCTCCCCCTTTATCTTTCCATTCACTAGTGGCGCTCTCTCTCTCTCCCTCACTCTCTGCGCAGACCACCACCAGGGATTTGCACCACCCGCCATGGCGCTGCTCCAGCGCGTCGTGCAGGCGATGCAGGCGATCGCCCCGCTCAGCCTCGCTGACCACTCCTGGGACAACGTTGGCGTGCTGCTGGAGTCGCCTAGCCCGAACCGTACGAACGCGGTGATGCTCACAATCGATCTCACGCCGGAGGTGATGGCGGAGTGCCTCGAGAAGAATGTGGAGGTCATCCTTGCCTACCACCCGCCGCTCTTCCGCCCCATGAAGCGGCTGACGCTGCAGGACCCGAAGCAGCGTATACTTCTACAGGCAGCTGTGGCAGGCATGTCCATCTTCTCCCCTCACACGGCCCTCGACGCCGCGGTTGGCGGCATCAACGACTGGCTCGCCTCCTTGGTGGCTGGCGGCGCCGCCGCGTACACCGCCACGCCCATCCAGCCCACCTCGTCATACGCCCCCGACGCGCGCGAGGCGACCAAGGAGACGGGCATGGGTCGGCTTGTGAGTCTGCAGGACGAAGTGACATTCGACTCCTTGGTGGAGCGGCTCAAGACGCAGCTCGATCTCCCCACGGTACGCGTGGCACTGCCGCCTGGGTGGGAGCCGTCGCACCCCGTCTCCACGGTCGCGCTCTGTGCCGGAAGCGGCTCGGGGGTGTTCCGGGCCCTGCGCCGCCCTGTGCAGGTTCTCCTCTCGGGGGAGATGAGCCACCACGACGTGCTGGCGGCCACTGCGGAAGGGCAGGCGGTGATTTTGTGCGAGCACACCAACACGGAGCGTGGGTTCCTGCGGGCGGTGCTGCAGGAGCGTCTGCAGGCTGCACTGGAGGGGACAACGGTGCTCGTCTCGGGGCGGGACCACGACCCACTTGTTGCGTGGTGAGGCATGGCGTCCGTGTCTTTACAAAACGCGTTTTTCACCCCGCCCCCGTGATGCAGCCTGCTTGCGTCATGGATCTGGACGACGGAACTCCAGGGAGAGCGAGGCTGGCGCTTTCTCTATTACACGAACGGTGTGCATTCATCGCCTCGCGTGTACGCTGAACGCTGGACACTGCCTCGAACGTTCCGCACATCAGCCTGACGGTGTTGCTGTTCAGTGGAGACAAACAAAAAAAAGGACCAACGATTAGTACGTACCCTGGACGCCTCACCGCGCTCTGTGCTTTCAGAAACCGGCAGGCAGGCTTCAATGGAGTTGATCACGGCGGCCTCGATGCGAGCCCACGCTCGCACCCCCGCTCCGCTTTGTGTGAGAGAAAAAAAAGCGTATCAATACAACAGCCGATGTGTCTTGTTGATGTTGATGTTGTTGTTGTTGCTCGCTGATGATGTCGGCATCTTGGTACGCCATACACGATGCATCCGATTGTTCCCGCCTTTCTCACCGTCGTGCACCTGGCCCAACGTGCACACGCCAGTGACACACATGCCTTCGAGTTCGTAGAGCTTTCCAGCTGCGTCATTTACTCTTTTTTTTTTTTCTCTCTCTCTCTCTTTCTCCGTGTTCGCCGTGCGCTTCTGAGCTACCTTCACTCCTGAGCTTGTTTTAATAGAAACCCGCATACGTTTCCGAGGCTCTCGCCCTCCCTCCCTCCCCCCCTGCGCCCCACGCACACGCGTACTCCATCCTCTCCCTCTCTGTCCTCCTCGTACTCCGTGTGGGTCCACGCGGAACAGGGTAACGGTGCCTTGACGCCTTCACAAGTAAAGACGGAGAGAGCGAGAAAAGAAAAAAAAAGGAGCCCACAAGCGCCGCGCTGGCAAGCAAGCCGTCATGAACACCGCGCTTCTCGTGCAGGACGTGGACGAAATTCAGAGTGCCGTGGACAGGTGGTACCTTCAGTCGTCCTCCAACTTGCAGGCAAACCATGCCGCCTTCACTGGACAGCTGCGGCTGCTGCAGGAGCGCCTCGGCGTCGACTCTGCCACGTTGCCGCCGAGCATGCACGTTGATGCAATGATCACCCCGCCACGGCACATGTACCGCACAGACGACACCGTCAGCGGGTCGCCGCCGATGGCGTCGCCGCCTATCAGCCGCGGCAACTTCAACTACGACCACCTGCTCGACGAGGTGATCAACCAGGACGGCTCCATGCCGGTCTACAGCCCGGAGGAGGAGGCGGAGCGGCGGCGCCGGCCAAACCCCGAGTCCGTGCGGGCTCCGTCCACGCCGCCGGACGACTGCAGTGGGCCGTGGCACGTCCTCGTACAGTTTAAGCGGAAGCGTGTGCTGCAGTACGAGTCGCCCACGTACGTCGCCCCTGGCGAGCACGTCGTTGTTGGCGGGGACCGCGGCGTAGACATCGGCCTTGTCACTCACATCTGGACAAGCGCCGAGGCGCACCAGTTCGGTGACAACCGCGACAAGGGCGTCGGCAAGGTGCTGCAGGTGGCCACGGCGCTCGAAGTGTCGCAGCTGGAGGGGATGCAGACAGAGCTGGAGGAGCGCGCGGTGATGGTGGCCCAGAAGAAGGTGCAGGAGAGCGGGCTGCCAATGAAAATCGTCGACGCTGAGTACCAGTTTGACCGCCGTAAGCTGACCTTCTATTACCAGTCCACGCACCGCCTCGACTTCCGCACGCTTGTGAGGGAGCTGTACAAGACGTTCCGCGCCCGCATCTGGATGGAGGCTGACACGTCGTCCTCGTGAACCACCGCGTGGAGAGGGGGGTGGGGGGGGGACAGAAAGAAAGAGGGGGGGAGGTGGGTCAGGGGGATGGCAGGGCGAAGGGTTTGTGTGTGTGTGTGTGTGGCAGGCAGACAGGCCAATGGTGGGGTGCGGGAGCTGGGCACTGCGTGCGTGCGTGTCAGCTGTGTGAGGCGGTATGAAAGCCGCACCAAACTAGGGTACATCAAAGGGGAGAACAGAAGTAACGTCGTTCCCCGCTCCCCCCTCCCCCCGTCGTCCCCGCCCTACCTTGCTTCCTCCTGTCTCCCCTCCCTCTTCTCGTGTTGTTGCTCTCGTGTCTCGTGCCATGGCGGTCTCCTCTCCCCCTCTGCCCAGCAGCTGCGTGTTCCCCCCCCCCCCCAAGCCAGTCCGGAGAGTGTGGAGGAAGGTGCTGTACCCGCCGCCCCTCCTCTCTCCCCTCCTAACCCCCCCCCCCCCCCCGTACTCCGTAGATGCACACGCCCTCACTCGTCTTCGTCACCGTCGGCTTGTAGTGTTGTGCTGATCTCATTCTCCTTTTTTTTCCTTTTACACGTGTTTGCCTAGTAGATCTACCTTTCCCGCCCCCTCACCCCCCTCTCTTTCTATGCCGCTCGGGTGAGGGAGCTGGCCGCGTGCCTACGTGTCTGTCTGTGTATGTGTGTGTGTGTGTGTGACCCTGAGTGTGCGTCTGATCTCTCCTCAGCGCTTTCTAAAAGAAGTGAGCAACAAAAAAAACAAAAAAAACTGCACAACAACACAACAACTACATTCACGTCGAAAGGAGGGAAAGCACGCTCGCGCATACGCTTAGACTACGCGAGAAGAACTTGATGCAGTTTGCGCTGACCCAGGTGGGCTCCCGTCAGGTCAAAGGCGGACGACAGAGCGGCGTCGGCGCGAGAGCTGAACCTCATTTCCAACCGCGATGACTCCCCGCCTAGCTACTGAAAGACCAGCAGCCTCGTCTCTCTGTGTGTATGTGCATGTGCGTGCATGTGAGACCGTGAGCAGCAGCAGCAGCAGCGGGCAAAGGGCGGCGTAGCACCTCCTATGGTAGCGGAGGGGGGGGGGGTGGCTAGTTCTCTCGGTGTTCCCGGTGCTGTCGCACTCTTCTCGCTCGCATGTTTCTCCTCTCCACTCGCTCACCCAATCTTTTCTTTTTGTTTCTCTTTTTCGTTGGCACGTGTCGCATGATGCGCTGTGTTGCCGCTGTGGGTGTCGGTCCCCTCCCCCCTCCCCCTCTCTCTTTCAATTTGCAGCGTCGCCTGCACGACATCGCCACCAACAAAATGGACCTCGATGACGTGGAGCGCTGGCGTCATGCCGGGGGCAGCACCCGCGAGCGATACGCCGCCCGCTACACGTCACCGTACGAGCATAGGGGCAGTGATGCGTATCAAAGCCTCCACGACCCCCCGTCACGCCGGCAGTACTTCAAGGATGACGCCGCCGCCGCCGCACCCCAGCACCCCGCACGGCGCGGCGCCCCTCCCCCTCCGCCTTCGCCTCCGCGTCGCGCGCCACCACCCCCGCGTCCTCCGCCGCCGCCAACGCCGCCGCCGTCCCACGCGCGAGACAAGCGGCGCTCACCGGAGCACAAGTCGCGTCGCACGCGCCGCGCCAGCTCTGAGCCCCGCCACGGGGGCTCGAGTGATGAGACGACCGCTACAGGCAGCACGACGAGCACCAAAGCCGCCTCGAGCACCACCTCCACCGCCAGCACGACCACCAGCGACTCGTACGACTACTCTTACACGGAGTCGGACAGCAGCAGCGACGGCAGCACCGACACCAACTACAGCCGCAGCGACAGCGACAGCAGCACGGCATCCCGACGGCGGCACACGCGTCGGCAGCGCACGAAGACGCCGCCGCTGGCGCCTGCCAAGGCACTGCAGAGTCTCTCCGGTGTCGCTGTCTCCCGCATCGCCGCAACACCGAGCACCGCAGCGCAGGACGAGGAGATTGCCGCGGCCGCCGCGTGCCGGGCCATCCTTGAGCGCGAGGCCCAGCTGAAGGCGGAGGAGCTCCGCCTGCTGCAGCAGAAGCGAACCTTTGCGGCGGAGGTGCAGCGCCGCGCCTCCCTGCAGAACCGTTTTGTCGCGGAGGACGAGGCCATTCGGCAGATGCAGCGACTCGTCGACCTGGAGGACAGCACCCCCGCCGTGGAGGCCTACCTGCGGCGCACCTCCGGCGCCGCGCTGCCGGCACCGCCGGGGGCACTGACTGACGCACAGGCTCTCGCGTACCTCCGCTCCTACGACGGCTCCGCAGAGGCGGGCGGCGCGGCAGTACCGCCGTCGCAGCGCGTGGCCGCTCTTCCTCTGCCCCTGAAACCCGCGGCGGAGGCGGGTGTGGCCCAGAGCGGCGCCAGCCAGGGCGCAGCAGCGGCAGCGGCGTCGGGTGAGCCCGCGGTGCTGGCCGCCTCGAGTGCGGCGGTGCGGACGGCGCCGGAATCGGAGCTGGAGCACAGCCTACCCTTCGAGGGGCAGCACGCTGCCCATTCCGAGCCCTCGTGCGCGCCGGCCACCGAGCACGGCAGTGCGCCCGACCCACCCGAGGCAGCATCGGCGTCGCTTGGTGCGCTGGGAACGGATCGCAAAGACGAGCAGGCAGTCGACGGGGCCGGCATCTCGGCAGAGGCGAGTGTTGCCGCAGCCGCAGCAGCCACCGAGGCAACGCCGCAGCACCGCAGCGACTCCCGCGCTCAGTCGCGTAGTGCGTCAGCGGAGCCGGCTGCTGCCAGCAGAGCTGCGGACAAAGGCCAAGTCGTCCAGATTGAGCTCCCCCATCGGCGGCGCCCCAAGGCCACGATGCGGTCCCGCTGTGGTCGCTCAGGTCCGCAAACGCAGCCGCAGGACACCGGTACAGACGACTGGAGCGAGACTGGGGATGAGGAGGAAGAGGAGGGCGACGGCGATGGCTCCGCGACTTCTCCACTGACGGCATCGCAGCCCGCGCCTCTAGAGCAGAAGCAGCCGCAGCAGCCTGGGCAGCGTCGGCTTCTTCCCCCCCCTCCGAGCCCCTCGTCGCATCTCCCAGCACAGCGGCAGCACATAGCCGTCGACCCGCTGCATCGCTACAACCAGAGGAACAACAACGGTGGTGGTGGCGGTGGGGCGGCGCAGCCCTGGGCGATGGCCAACTGGCCCTGCAGCACACGGCCTGGCGCGGCGCCGGGGGCGAGCAAGGACGGGCCTCCGGCGCTGTGGTATGCGTCCAACAGCGCCGTGCCGCTCTCCCACCGCAAGTTCAAGACGCTGCTGTGCACCGAGTACGTGTCGCCTGAGGCGACCACGGTGCTGCCGGCGGGTGCGGAAGCGCAGGGCCCCAGGACGGCTGCAGGAGACGGCGCGGCGCCGGAGCGGAGGGAGGCGTACGAGCCGTACAGCAGCGACGGCGGTGCGGCGGGTGCCGCAAGCACGGCGCGTACCCCTGCGGCCGGTCGCGGTGGGCAGAGGTCCGCCGCGCGGCGTCGGCCCGTCGGCATCCGCAGTGCGGACAGCTCGCCCGACTCGCCGGCGATGGAGAAGGCGGAAGCTCCAGCGGCAGCAGCGGTGACGGCGCCGGGCTCGGAGGTGTCGCCGTTGCACACGCCACCCCCGCCTCCGGACTCGGTGTCACCGGCGCACACGCCACCGCTGCCTCCGCACTCGCAAGTCTCGCCGGCGCACACGCCGCCGGTCAGCTCGCCGCCGCCGCCGCCACTCGCCGCCCCTGCCATAGATGAAGGGGAGGCCGTCGTGGAGTTCCCGGCGCCGCCGCACTCGATGGCCGCCGACATGCCCCCTCCCGGAGACATGGGCAGCGATGGCGAGGGCAGCTGCTGTGGGTGCAGCTGCGCGCTGTGCGCCGGGTGTCGCGGCTGCTGGACGGCCATGTGGAGCTACCTCTTCTCCTGCTGCCGCGGCGGTGAGGAGGCAGAGGCTGCGCCACCCGCTGGGGAGCCGCTGCGCCAGCTTGCCTTTCATCGGCCGGACCCGCAAGCTGCACCGTCGCACGCGCAGCCAGTGGCCGACCCCCCCTGCACCCCCCAGCCGTACGCGTACGCCTCTGCCGCAACAGATCCCGCCCCCGCCCAGGCTTCTCCGCGGGCTGCGCAGCTGCCTCCGCTGGCACCGCAGACGGTGCCGTACATGTCACTCGAGCCAGCAGCGGCCGCTGCTCCCCGCCGTGTCGTCTACACATCTGCTGACACCGGCAACATGCTGCCCGGGGCGCCGACACGGTGACCATGGCGGGGGCGGGGGCGGGGGGAGCGCAATTCACTGATACATTTTGTTTTCCTTAGACGTGCAGATGGTCATGGTGATGGTGATGGCGAGTGCTGTGGTGTTGTCTCATCTCGACCTCTCCTCCACACACACCCCTACTGCCGTGCCTTCCCTTTTTCTTTCCCTTGTGTACACGAGGGGAGACGCACGACGGCCGTCAAGGGCGCAGCACCGGGCGGAGGACAAGCGCGAGGGAGGGAGAGAGGGGAGGGGCGGAGGTCCAGTCTGTAGAGGCGGGAGGGAGGGAGGGGGAGGGGTGGAGGAGGGGATGACGGCGGCGCCAGGGGGACATCACCGACCTGCACAAACAACAACAACCACAGCAACAGCACCGCTCCGAGACTGCCGACTGCGCCATGCTGTGTTGTGCGCCACGCACCCGCTCGCCTCTTGCGTTCTCCGCCCCCTCATCGTTTGATTCTTCTCTTTGTTCGTGATATGCGTATGCGTGTGCATGTGTGTGTGTGTGTGGGTGTGTGTGAACGTCTTAGACCGTGGCTGTGGTCGCGGGTATGTGCCTGCACATTGTGTGTTTGTGTGTGCTCCTCGCCACCGCCCTCCGGATTGCCTCTCTTCCTCATTACCGCGCGCTTCTTCTTGTTGTGTCTTGCACGCAGTCGCTGTGACTCAAGTGCCCCGCGGACGGACCTTGTGGAGGGCACGGGACGGGCAACACGTGCCGACTCTAGCCCCACTGCGGTGAACCCCTTCCCCCTTCTTCCCCCGTCTCTTTCCCCACTCTTTTACTTCCTCTCCTCCTCGCTCACCGTACTTACGCCGGACGCAACCTTCTCCGCTGTCCATTGATCAACCCCCCGAGCGACTGACTGCGGCAGTCCCCCCCCCCTTCTCTCCCTGGTGCCACGGCCGCGTGCAGGCCCGCGACGTTGAAGCAGCGCACTCGGCAGCGCCTCCTCTTGCGACTGTCCAGGGGAGGGGGGCGGGGTGGCGGAGGAGGCAGGTCGGCACGCGTACGCTGTTCTCTAGGTGGAGGCCACGCTGCTTGCTTCCCTCTCTCCATCTTCCCCTATCATCAGCATCAGCGCCCTGAGCTCCCCCCTCCCCCGTTCCCCCCACCCTGTGCTTGTGGGTTCACCTGTGTCATGGAGTGCTTGGTCAAGTCGATGTCCGATCCTTCACCCCGCTTCGCTATCGAGCGATGTTCTCTTCCACACGCACTCTCCTCTTTAATCCTTCTTCTTCCCTCCCCCCTCCACCCCCGACATGGGCATCTCTTCCGCCATTCAACACACACACACACACACATGCATACACACATGCATATGCATTCATCTTTGCTCAGTCGGAAACCTCTGCGAGTAGCAGCTCGCTGCCTCTCGGAGTTTTTGTGCACTCCCATCTCAGAACAACAACAATACACCATACTCCTCTGCGGCGACACCGCAGCCGCCTTCTTCAGCAGTGTCACTATGGAGGACGCCACGCCGACCAAGAAAGATCGCCGCATCTACAAGGTGCTGCGCGACCACTGCGATGCGCCGCGCGTGCTCTTCTCCACCAAGAGCCCACTCGTCCTCCTGCGCGAGGGCGACCGGCGCGATGTGCTGGTCTTCAGCACCAAGTACTACACCTACATGATCAAGAACAAGGACTTCAAGCTGTACGCCGTATGGGCAAACCGCCAGCTCTCCGTCACCGCCACCGCGGACCGCGTCAGTCTCACCTCGCTCGATCCCCGCGCCATCCGCATGACACCGCAGTCGTACAAGAAGACCACTGATGCGGCAGTCAATGAGTTCAGCTCCGTGATGCTCGAGACGGGGTCGGCGCTCGAGGCAGTGACGATAGAGGAGCGCATCATGTGCCTCGTCGAGAGCGCGCAGCGCACGGCGGCGCTGCTCGAGCAACAGGAGCGCGGCATCCCTTTGGACGTGGACGCCGTTGCCGCCGCGGCCGACGACGACGACGACGAAGCCCGCTCGGGCGGCTCGTCAGACAGCGACGACGGCAACGGCACCGGCACGTCCATGTCTCTGACCCTCGCGTCCGCAGCTGCCCGCGCGGCGACGCAGCAGGGCGATGGGGGGCGCAAGAAGAAGGGCTCGGAGGGGGTGCTGCACATGGCGCCGTCGCGCTACATCGCCATCACGTCTCTCGTCGACGGTGAGTTCGCCGACTACACGACGCTGAAGAACGCGTACATGCGGCACGAGGAGGAGGACCTGCTTCGCGACCTCGGCGTCTTCATCAAGGAGAACGAGGGACAGGTGGAGGCGTTGTGCGAGCACCACTACCCCGCCCTCATCCACGCTGCCCAGCAGTGCGTCACCATCTCAGAGCGCGACGCCGAGCTCGTCGGCGAGGAGCTGAGCGGCGCGACGACGCTAGTGCGCACCGCTGTTGTGAACATGAAGAAGGTCACCTCAAACCTCCTCCTCTCCCGCAGCACGCGCGACAACCTCCAGCAGGTGCGCAGCCTCCTCTCCAAGGCCATCGCCGTCGCCGAGTGCCTCGAGACGGCCGAGTCGCAGACGCAGCGGCAGCAGCTCGTCGGTGCCGTGGCCACCCTGCGCGAGCTCATCCGCCTCGCCGCGCCGCTGAGCGAGTACGCGATTGGCGAGTACGTCCTGCACGTCCGCGTCCCGGCCCTCACGCAGGACGTCTTCAGCTACGCCGTGCAGCACCTCAACAACTGGCTGCGCGTGCTGCGCGACAAGGCGTACCCCATCGGCATGGCGTCGATGGACTGGCAGGGCACCGTCGCGGCAGGCCGCCTCTCCACCGCACTCGTCATGCCGGACGGCACGGAGCAGTGGTGGCTGAAGGAGGAGTTTGTGCCGGCGCAGCTGGAGCTCGCCCCCTTCGCGGAGGCCGACGCGGTCACGGCGGTGTCCAACGGCGCCGGCATCCAGGCCGTCTTTGTCGAGCTGCATCGGGAGGACTACCTCGACAAGTACTTCGCCGAGGGGCGGAGGCAGCAGGCGCGCGCCGACCTCCTCGAGTGCCCGCTGACGCTGACGAGCCTGTCGCCGGCAGAGGTGCTGGCCAAGTTCCGGCAGTACTGCGCCACCGCGCTGGGCTTCATCTTGATCGAGGACATCGTGTACTGTGCCACCTCGCCGCACCTGCGCTCGCGGGCGGAGATCATTCAACTCTGGGCTGTGCTGTCCGGCAAGCTCACGGAGCACGCGCTGAAGGTGCTGCAGGTGCTGCTGGCGAACCCCAACGAGACGGCGGAGGCGGTGCAGGAGGTTCAGGTGCTCCAGTCCCTCATCCGCTGCGCCGCGAACAACGTCAAGTGTGTCGAGCTCAACAACCTCCCCCTGGCGCGCGCGATGGAGACGGCGAGCGATCAGCTCATCAGCTCGTGGCTGCAGCAGGCATGCGTGGGGTGCATGCAGCTCATCATGAGCGACGCCTTCGCCCCCGCTGCGGCGACGGACGCCACGCAATTCGCCGAGCTCGTCACGCGCTTCAATTTCCACCGCTGCCCGTCGCTGGAGCTCAGCATACCGGCGGCCTACACCAGCGGGGTCGTCACGCTGCCCTACAGCGCCGTCGTGCCGCGCACCGGCGACTGCGTGCTCGGCTTCCTCACGCAGTGCTACTCTACCATCATCACGGACACCTCCACGGTGGTGATGCAGTCGGAGCTCAACAACACGGACGAAATGCTGCTCAAGTACTTGACCGTTCTCTTCCGCACCGTGGCGGAGTCTATGCAGGGGCAGCTCATGGCCATTAATAGCAAGGCGGTGCTGCCGCTTGCCGTCTACGTGACGAGCTGCTCCATGATGCCCGTGCTTGTATCATGCGCGGAGCAGCAGTACATGCTCCATTGGCAGTGCGAGTACGAGCGTGAGAAGGCGCAGACGATGGGATCGCCGAGGCTGATGGCGCACTGCGCGAAGTTCTTCGTCAAGTCTCTGCAAATGGGCATCGAGCGGCTCCTCGCGGCCGTCATGAAGGAAGTCGAGGATCGCCTCAGGCTGGTGGACCGCGTGTCGTACTGGAAGACGCAGGTGGAGGCGCGGCGGCAGAACAAGAAGGCCGACGGTGAGACCTTTGCTACGTGCATGGAGTACGTGCTCGGCATGACCCCGAAGCTCAGCACGGTGCTTCAGTCCACCGTCGTGCGGAGCGTCGTCGGCACAGCCATCACGCGAGCCGGCATGCTGATGCAGTCGAGTGTCCACAACGCCGTGGCAAGCGCATACCAGGACGGCGCCAGGGACTTTGGGATGTGGCGCGAGGCTGTGGATGAGTTCGAGCGGCAGTGCGCCGCCGGCGTGCCGCAGTGGCAGCGGCGGCTCGGCGAGCTGCTGCCCGGCCTCAGCAGCGCCCAGCGCTTTCCGCTGAATGCGCCGTCGACAGCGCAGGAGGTGCGACAGTGGCTCGATCCGAAGGAGGCGGCGTACACTGTGGAGAAGGCCAACCAACCGCAGATCCTCGCCGGTATCGAGGGCGCCGGGAAGGCCATGGCCAAGGGGTTCCAGGCGGTGGGCAAGGGTGTCGCTGCCACGGCTAGCGTATTCGGTATCACCCAACAACAACAGCAGCAGCCGCAGCAGCATCAGTAGTGGCGGTGCCGCGAGGAACTGAGTCGCGTGCGCTATCGGTACAACCACACACAAGGGACTTCTCTCGATGCTGCCATGTCGCTGGGGGATGTCGTCTGCTGCCGCGTCTGTGTGCTGACCTTTACCCCATCCCTCGCTCCCCACCTTCTCGGCCTTCCCCTCCCCTCCTCCGGTCTTCCATTCTCCTCTGCATTGCGTGTTGCTGGCGGCGGGTCCTCCACGTCCTCCGCATTGCTTTTTGTTTTCGTTGGTGGTGGTGGTGCTGCTGCACGGCGTGTTGCTGCTTTTATCTGTTCTGATTGCCTTCCAACCGATGTTAGAAAGAAAGAAGAACATAAATAAAATAAGAAGATCGCGAAGGGACAAGAGTGTGTGAGAAAGAGAGGAAGGCACCACGTCACTCAAGCTTCTTCATCTTGCTCCTCTCCACCTCCTCGCACCTCTCCTGATGAGACTTCTTCTTCCCCTTCACTCCCCACCCCTCTTCACCCTCTTCACCGTCGTCGTCGTCTCTCCCGCGCTTTCTCCATCCGCTCCCCTCCTTGCACATCGCTCGCCACGCCGTGCCGCTCCGCGTCTCCCTGTGGAGGCACACGCAGACATACACACATACACACACGCACATACACTCACATACACTCACCGCCATAGATCGGCATCTCTGCTCCTTGCCCCCCCCCCTCCCTTTTCCTACACCCATGTCGTCCTCGGTCGCCCACGAGCTGCAGCGCTTCCGCTACATCACGGTGCCGACGCACCCGCTGCCCTGGCCGCATGTGCGGTACGTCAACATCGCAGAGCTGCGCCACGACCCGCCCGACCTGCCGCTCATGGCCAACCTCATCTCGGGCCTCTCGGACTGTGACCTCTCCCTCAAGGAACTCCGCGAACACACGGACAGTGACGTGCTCCAGCTAGTGCAGGTCCTCCAGGTCGGCCTGCAGTTCGCGCTGTGGTCGCAGAACATCCTTAAGGAGCGCTTGCTAGAGGCACAGGCGACGCACGCCGCGAAGCGCGTGTCAGCGCGACAGCTCGAGGCGCTCGAGTCGCGTCACCGCGCGCTGGAGAAGGCCATGGCGGCGGTGGTGGAGGAGCGCGACGTGCTCTCGCTGGGCACGGCCAACCTCCGCACTGCCGTGGCGCAGCTCGAGACAACGGTGAAGCTTCAGGAGCAGCAGCTGCGGCGCGAGCGCGGCTGCAACGCGCAACTCCTCGCCAAGCTGGAAAAGGCGTTCGCCGCGCAGGCCGTCGCGCCCGTGAGTCTACCAGCACCACCCCGACCAGAGCCTGCCGACGCTCAGTGGCACCACCGACAGCGCTACAGCGCCTCAGTGCCGGTCGACGCCGCTCACGATGACGGCGCCTCCACCGCCACAGCGAGCGACACGTCGTACGAGGCACCCCCGTCCGTGTCGCGGCGCCGGCCGCATCGGGAGCGCGGCAGCAGCGGCCGCCACGCGTACGTGCCGGCGCCGTGCGAGAGCCTCAGCCCACCGCCCCCGTCGCTGCTGGACTGGCGCACGCTGGTGAGGTACATCCTGCACGAGGAGCGGCAGGCACCGACGTGGGCCGCCGTGGCCGCGCCTGCGGCTGTCGCCTCGCCTGCATCAGCCGCCCCCGCACAAGAGACACCCGCGCACACGGGGACGGCCAGCACCGCAGCGCGCGCCGCCCCCGTTTCCGTCTCCGCCTCAGTCGACGGCTTGGGTACCTTGCCGGAGCCGCCTCGCTCACCCTCCGCAACGCCGACCCCGCCACCCATCACAGAGGCCGAGCTGCGCGCGTTCTTTGCGGAGCTCACGGCGACCATCGCCACCGACGCCGCGCAGCACGCGCGCAGCATTGCAACACACGCCGAGGAACTCGTGCGCACGCTGGCACAGCAGTCGACGCAAAAAACGGCTGCCGAGCAGCAGACTCTGATGGCGGAGGTGCGCGCTGCGCTGCGCAACCTCGTCACGGAGCTCAAGGTGCACGCACAGCAGCAACAGGCGCAAAGACAGCCGTTAACGAGGGAGGAGCCGACGGGGTCTCTGAACACGGCACCGTCAGCAGAGGCACCACCACCAGCACAGCCGCAAGCACCCGCCCCTGCAGTGACGGCACCGCCGATCTCTGCCGGCACGGGACGCGTCTCTGGCGCGTCGAGCGTGTTGGCGGCCTCTGCGCCGCGCCTCGTGGGCAGCCCGCCGCGTTCCCTTCTTTCTCCCAACAGCTCCGGGCTGGCCGCCGAAGGTGCGAAGGCGCCGTCGCCGGTCCTGCAGCCGCTGTCGCCACCCGCTGCTGCCTCCCTCAACAGCTCCATCTCAGCATCGTACCTCGGCTCTTTCCTCGCCAGCGGCGGACCCGTGTGTCGGACCCCCGCCGCACGACAGACCAGCCAGGACGACGTCGCCAAGCCCCGCACGCCGCTGCCAGACTTCTCTGTCAACATCTTGCGCACGCCGAGCGGCAGCGACGACGGCCGCCCCGCCTCTCCGACCAGAACCGAGCGCGGCGGCTCACTTCACAAGGACGACGACGACGACGACGGGGAGGAGGAGGAGCGGGACGTCGATGTCGATCTCATGCCAATGGACACGCCCTCCATCGCATCGGCGTCGGACTCGTACGTCAGCTCGGACGGCAAGACCCAGCCCAGCGGCAAGGATGCGCCGCCCCCCTTCCCACGGGTGCTGGCGAGGCCGAGCACGGCGCCACCGGTGTACCCGAGCAAGGTGCCCCCGACATCCACACCCCCGGCGGCGGCGGCGGCATCGACCACCGCCGTCAACACGCTGCTGCCACGCACGCTAAGCGTGCACTCTTCAATGCGCTCGGACGCGAGCGAGGCGAGCTCTCACGGCTCGTCGGTGATGCTGCGTGAGACGCGGGCCCAGCTGCAGGCGCTGCTGGCGGAGGAGGAGGCTATTGAGAAGGCGCGGCAGCTCAAGAAGGGGGACACAGCGGCGTCGTCGTGATGGTTTTTTTCTGCGACGAGACGCACTGCAGCGCACAGACATGCGATGACAGCACGGGCAGCGGCGGACTACTTCCTCGTCGTACGCCATGTACGCCGCCATAGAAAACAGACACGGGAGGCACACGTACACATACACACACACAGACAGTGTGTGCCAGCCTGATTGCTGACATCAATAGTGGTGAGAGAAGTCCACGCCGCTTCCTGTTTTATTTTCTCTGCGTTTGTGTGTGTGTGTGTGTGTGAAGTCATGAACACGAACACACGTCAACTATCTCTTCCTATCAACGCGCACGCATGTGTACGTGTAAGTGTGTGACTTGAGAGTGTGACGAGGTACGCGCACTTCGCTGGCCGTGGCACTGGGCACGTCCGACACGAAACCGGGATGGTGGCGGTGGTGTGGAACTGCGTCACCTCTACACCCCGGCACCGTATACGTGTCTACCACCTGCAGCAGCAATGGCATGTGCTCGCTTTCTTCACCTCCTCCTCCTCCTCCTCCTCCCATCCTCCTCTCGGCGTTGCCTACACGAACGGCACACTTTTTTTTGTTTTTTTGCCTCGCCTTTCTTCTATTCGCTCGTTGGGGTGCACGCTGCGCGGTGCCGTGCTCCCCCCTCCCCCCCTCCACAATCCCTTCTTCTCCCATCACGTACGTGACAGTACCCACAAAAAATAAAATAAAATTGTGGCCTCCATCGTCTCTCCGTTGCTCCCCCGTCTCTCTCTCTCCTCACACCCCATCTCTCTTACCCTCTCTCCCCCTCCCTTCCTACGACCCCTTCACACGTTGTTATCTCGCACGTGGGCAGCAGCCTCGCAGCGTATCATGACCTCCTCAGACCTTTTCAAAAAGTTCACGCTCGAGAACGTTGCGCAGATCGCGAGCAGCAGCCAGAAGGAGCAGAAGGAGGTGCGTGAGGAGCTGGCGGAGCAGTTCCCGGCGCTGCAGGAGTACTGGGAGGACATCCTCCCTAAGAAGTCCGACATCTACATCATCCGCTGCCAGGGCCAGGTGCACTGCATCACCCTCGTCAGCTCCCAGCCGGAGGTGCTGTTCTTCAACCACCACGGCGGCCCGTACATCCCGCACCTCAAGCTCCTTCACAAGTACCCCTTCATGCTCAAGGGGCACCAGGTGGACATCGGCGGCTGCCGCTACGTCGTGTCGGGGGCCAACGTC
>OY992811.1:394821-513445 GCA_963921375.1 Tiliacea citrago | reverse complement strand
GGTCCGTGGTGGAACGCCAACGCGAGCACGCTCGCATCGAACTGGGCCCAGGTCGGCGACAACGCGAACGCCGGCATGTGGTCTGGTGTGTGGCGCTACACGTACGGCGTAGGCGAGTACAACCTCCGCCCACACGAGTTGCGGGGCCGCGCGTGGGGCAGCAAGGATGCGAAGACCGGCGCCATCGCGATCCGGTACGGCACGCGCAGCACAAGCAAGCCGTTGCAGAAGCTGTGCTTCCCGCACACGAAAGAACACGCGCAGCACCACCGGATGCGCAACCCGACCAACGCCGGCGTGACGGAGATATCGGCCCTACACGGCAAGCGGGTGCTGCGCGAGCTGCAGTACCACCTCGGCCAGGGGCTGCGCTTCTACCTCGTGGACGGCGTCTTCGGCAGCGACCCCGCAACCGCAACGCCGTACCGCATCATCACGGACAACCCGACGCACGCGTACTTTGCCTCCATGGCCGCGATCCGTACCTTCAACTACGTGGCGGGGCAGGAGGTGACGCTCGTGAAGCGGCTGACGCAGTCGCCCATCGACGAGTGGGGCTGGCGGCGGCCTGGCGTGCTTGTGTACCACGCGCCGTCCTACGACTTTGAGAGTCCGCGCATTGTGGAGGAGTTCGGTGGGCCGCGACCGAAGGACATGGGCTTGTCGCACAACCGGTTCGTTGCGACGGAGCCGTACAGCATTCCAATGAAGTGCGTCATCGGCGGGGAGCCGAGCTGCGACACGCTGCTAGACAGCACCGCGATGCTGTGCGGCCGCTGGGGCTTCTACGCAGACGAGAAGGGCTTCCTCACAGTGCCGGGCGAGTCCATCATCGGGAAGGACGGCCGAAGCCTCACGCTCGTGATCACCGGCAGTGAGGCGGAGGCGGACACGCTGCGGGCCTCGCCGCGGCTGTACGGCAGCCGGCACCACCGCATCGCTGATGGAGTTGTCTCGCGCGCCTGGGATGTCGTGTCCATGCCCGCCGCGGCAAAGACGAAGGTTCTGCCCACCGACATAATCGAGGTCGACCTGCAGCGGGTGCAGCGCAGCCTGCCGACGCGCATGGGGCTGCCGCACACACTCTCGCACCGCCAGCACGGTCGGCGCCACGTCAGCGAGTACGGCTACAAGTGGCCTCACACGTACACCGCCGACGCGGCGACCAAGGCGCACGCCGCCGGCCACCTCTTCAGCGCGCCTAAGTCGGATCAGCTCGCCGGGCACCAGCCGCGGCCCTCGCGCTTTGGGATCGCCGACGTGGACGTCATTGTGGTGGGTGACGGCGCCGATGCGGGGGCGGCGATTGTGCAGGTGATCAAGGAGCGCGGTATGCTGTACGCGGAGGAAGCCCCGCTGACCGAGGCCCTCGCGAAGGCGCTGAAGGCCGCCAAGAGCGTCAAGGTCGTGCCGCGCGCCAGCGCCAAGGCCATGCTTGAGCGGCTGTCACAGGCGTGATCATGGAGAAACAGGAGGTGTGTGTGCGTGTGCGTGTCTCTATGTGCGTGTATGTCTGTATGCGTGTGCGCGGGCGCGTCAGGCAGCAATTGCGGCCTCACGGGCTGGAGAACCTCAACAGTCGCCGTAGGTACACGCCGGTGCGGGGCGGGGGGAGGGGCGAGTAGCTCCTCGCAATCTACCCCCCGCTCCCCTCCTCCCTGGGAGAGGGACGGTGAGTGGTCATCCCCAACCTTGTTGAAGTGGTGGCGGTGTTGGTACGCCTGGGTCTTTGTTGTGAAGAGTCGTCCGTGTCTAGTGGCGGGTACCCCCATCTTGATCTCCCTCTCGTGTGGTTCGTGTATTGTAGGGGGGGGGGCGGAACGTACAGGAACGTGCTGCGTGAGGTGGGCGCGCATATGTCGTTGCCGTGCTCCCGTGCGGCCTTACAAGCAACGCCGCTCCCCTTTTTTTTTCTTTTGGCCTTCTTCGCCATCCCTCTCTCTCTGTCTGTCTGTCTGTCTGTGTGAGTTCTCGATCACCGTTCGCGCTTTGCTTGACAGCACACGAATACGAATAGAATCCAATGGGGAAGGGGGGAGGGGAGGTAACAGGGTGTGTCAAGGCAGAGGAAGGGGGGACGGGTGGGAGGGGGACGAGTGCACTGTCCGCGCCCTGTGCTTCGTGGCTCACGTCTTGCAGCGGTGGGGCTGCGCTTTCAGCGTCCGCCGTCCCTCTCCTGGTACCCTCCCCTCCACTTGCGCTAGTGGGGAAGTGGCGAGGTGGTCACGCCACTCCCAAAGACACACACGCACGTGTGTTGATCTATTTGCAGAACTTCGATGACCTGGCCACCGTGTGATCTCAGTCCGACTGCCCCCACCGTCAACATCGCTTGCAACTTCTCCTTCTCCGTCTTCTCCCTCACCCTCTCACGGGCTCCGCGTGCATGCACACCGGCGCACGTACGCACACATGTGTGCACACTCCTTTCCAGCGTGAGCGGACGCGACTCTACCGTCGAATCTTGGGCTGCCAACAGTCCAACGCACGCACAGCTCGTGTGCTCACTACGGCTGCTGTACGCCGACGTCGATATTGTTTTGATCGTTTTGTTGATGCCACCCAAGCCGTGGGAGCAGCAGCTGCCCAGCAGCAGCGGCACCGCTCACCGCCGCCGCCACGCACCCGGCGGAGGCGGCACGACCTTCTCAGACTCGGAGTACCACCAGCAGAAGTCCAGCGGCGCCACGCACGGGGCGTCGTCACGAGCCACCACACAACAGCGGCGGTGGTCTTTCACCATACAGGACATGCCAGAAGCCGCGCGGGGCTTCTTTAACGACATCAACACAGGCTACGTGGCGCGCCTCGCCGCCGTGCTCGCCACGACGGCTGGCGTCAGCTACTGCGTGTATCGGTTTGTGCTGCAGCCGCGGCAGGAGCGCCGTCCGCTGGCGCAGCGCTGGAGCTGGTGTGCGCCGTCCGTCCCCATCACCCTCTTGGAGAAGAACCGCGAGGAGGGGAGTAACATGTACGTCTACCGCTTCGCCCTCCCCCACAGCTACGACTACGCCGGCTACGACCCTGTCAGCTCCGTCCGCGTCATCAGCGGCAACGTCCGCGAGCTCAGCTCCCTCGCGCGGTGGTACACCCCAATCAGCCATCCAGAGGAGCGTGGGTTTATCGAGTTTGCCGTCAAGGACTGCGACCCGGGCCGCATGTCGGCTCGCATGCGCTACCTGGAGCCCGGCGACGTCCTGTATCTTGGTCGATGGATGCACGAGTTCCGATACAAGCCGAATACACTGAAGGAGCTCGGCCTCGTCTGCTCCACCTCCGGCGCCTCCATCGCACTGCAGCTTATGAACGTGATCGACAAGGACAAGTCCGACAACACGAAGCTGCGCGTGCTGTACTGCCACCACACGGCCGTCAACATCCCGTTCCAGAAGTCATTGTTTGACGCGTACGAGAGGCGGAACAGCGACCGGATTCACGTGTCCTACAACGTGCTGTCTGGCGGGCGCCGCAAGGGCACCGCGGCACCCCTCGCACCGAACATGTACGTGGGCAATATCGATCCGGAGACGATCGCCGCCGCGATGCCGCCCCCCGTGCGCGTTGTGTCAGGGGGCGACGCCACGAGCACGGCGGCCGAGGTGCACACCTATCGGCCGCAGCTGCTCGTGTGCGGGCCGCAGTCCATGCAGTCGTACCTCTGCGGCCGCGTCAGCTCCATCGGGAACTACTACTACTGGCAGGGTCCCTTCTACCGCTACTCGGGCTTTCTCAAGGACATGGGCTACAACCGCGCACAGGTGTACAGGTTCGGTGTCTCGACCCACTTCATTGCCGATCACTGACGCAGCTCGGGGCAAGGTCGAGGGGGGGAGGGGCGGTAGGAGAAGAGGACCTGAGGGAAGAGGGGGTGGGGAGGGAGGTGGCGCAATGTGAGCGTGACGTATACGAGCGTGCTCGCACGCCATGACAGCCGATTCGCATGTGTACGTCCCTCCTCCTGTGTCGGTGATGCGAGCATCGGGTAGGGTGCGTGAGTGGGTGGCCGTGAAACGCTGAAATATCCGACCCGTCCCCTGTGCTTTGTGTGGGTTGTTCCGCGTCCCTCTCTCTCCTTTCCTCCTCCTCCTCCTCCCCCGGCACGCGTTTGCTCACGGGTGTTCTGTGGTGCACGGGTGCCGGTGAGAATGATGGGTTTGGGCCGCATCACGTTGATGGGCCTTTGCCGCGGGCGGCGCAGGAGTGGGTGGGTGGGGGGACGCGAGGTGGCGTTTTATTCATTTTGGGCTGTGTTGTCGCTGCATGAGAGACGGTACAGGTTGTCCGTCCTCTACTCACACAACTGACACGAGCACACACACACACACACACACACACACACACAAGCGAAGCGATCTGAAGTTGGAATGATAGTGCACTCGACTCCCCCCCCCCCCGGCAGCGGAGCCGCCGCGTCTACCTTTTCTTGCAGGGCTCTCAAGCCCCTCTCAACGGCATTAGCGCCGACTGTCACACCGCCCATCCGACTTGAGCTTTCCACTTCGGATTTTGTCGTTCCCTTCTCTCACCCTCCTCTCCCTCCCCTCCTTGCACTGCAGCGTGCCTGTCTGCTGTCGAGCATCAACCTCGACCTTCCCCCCCTTTTTCCCCCTTTTCTGCTCTCTTGTCTGTCGCCCGCAGCTGTGCTGTGCACTCTGCAGCGTGTCACACCGTCGTCGCCCGTCTATCGGACGCCTCAACGACCACTCACCTAGACACGTAGACGTACATACATCGATACACTCTCTCCCACACAGACACACACACACACACACACACACACACACACCTACACACACCTACACACACCTACACACCTACACACCTACACAAACACCTACACGAACACCTACTGCATACGTCTCTGAAGGCCCCCCCCTCTCTCCGTCCCCCCCCTCCTTCCACACCCGCCCACCCTCGCTCACCTTCTACAGTCTCATGTCAACGGACACGAGGCCGTCTTGGTGACCCTTTCAAAGCTCATCATTTCGCTCCACCTCGCGTCTGCATGTGGGTATCGGTGCGTGAGTGTGCGTGCGTGTGTGTTACGCGCTGCTCGAGGTGTCCCTAAGCGCTCACACGTTACCCCTCCTCATCCTTCCCCGTTCCTTGTCCTCCACACATCCTCTAGCCCGACCCTCCCTATAATGCCCTCCTTCTCCGATGAAGACGACGACGAGGCCACGGGGGTTGCCGTCCGCGCCGTGCCCGGTGTGGACGCGCACGGCTATGCTGCTGCCGTCAGCCGCGGGGGCCAACGCAGCCGGGGAGGGCCCCCACCAGCAGCAAGTGCCGGGCTGAAGCTCGTGTCGCGGCTGCGACGGTACCGTCAGCTCGGCCGCCGCCACTGGCTGCTGTATGTCGGCGCTCTTGGTGCCTTCGTCTTTGTTATCCAGCTGCTATTCATCCTGCTGTATGCTGCACCGCTGGAGGCGGACCGCGCAAGGGCGGCTGCGGACAGCGGCTGGGAGGAGGCGGAGCAGGTGCTGCTCGATACCCTCGCCGACCGCGGGAGGGTCGCGAGCGGCTCACTGCACGCCGTGGCAGCCGGCCGGCTGCGACGGTGGGCAGGGGCGGCGAGTGAGGCGGTGTCGCTCCCAGGGAGGTCGTCGACGTCGTCCGCGGAGGACGACGGACCTGTCGACGAGGACATGGACGAGGGAGAGCAGGACGCCTCCGTGACGCCCACAACGGACTCGGATGCCCCGCTGCAGCCGGAATCCCGCACATCCGCTCGTGGTGTTTCACACAACGGGGCTGGCGGCAACACGAGCCTGACGCTGCCCCGCGTCACCTTCAGAGCCACCAAGCCAACACCGCCAACACCGCCGCGGCAGTCGTCGTCCCCGCGTGACACGGCGGGCAGGGCCAAGCAGGGCCCCACGCCGACAGATGAGGCGGTGACGGTGCCGGTGCGGCCCGCTATCTGGGCACAAGGCGGGGGCAGCGTGCGCGTCTTGCAGGCCTTCACCGTGCTCACCGTGCTCACGGGGCCACCCATGAAGGCCACCGAGCTGTCCGCGGAGGCCCCCGGCAGGCGGCCGGCGCGCCTCCTCCGCCGCGCCGCTGTCGGACTCGTCCACGCAGGTGTAACGCGGCACCCGAGCTTTCACGAGTGGCTGCTGGTGCACAACGTCGTGCTGGAGGGCCCACATGCGCAGGCTGCGAGCGAGGAGACCGCAGCGGTGTGTCGGTGGTGGGCGTCAGCTGCGGCGAGCGACCAGGACAGGCAACAGCAGAGCCCTGGTGAAGGGGAGCAGCCGCGCGTGCGGGTCGCTGGCCTGGCGCACACGACCTTATCAAACCCGCAGATGCAGAAGGCCGCCTTCGCCCTCGTGCACGGCGCTCGGTTGGTGCTCACGGAGTACGTCCTCCTGCACGACCTGCGGCTGGCACTTCCGCGCGACGGCATCGCGGCGATCTTTGCGACCTTCTCCGGCAGTGCCTCGCCGATCTCCCACGCCACTGTGCAAGCAGGAACCCAAGCCGCTCCAGCAGCAGCAGCAGCAGCGGGCCCGGCCGCCTTCTCCTTCAACAGCACCGTGGCGCAGCGCGAGATCACGCTGGGGCTGCAGACGCTCTCCAAGAACGACTTCAAGGCGTTGCCGGTGATGGTGGTGGACGACGTGCAGGGCGGGATGGCCGAGGACGTCCACGCGTATCGCCTGAACGTGTACGCGACGCAGGACTGGCGGCAGCCGGAGCGGGAGGCGGCACTGCAGGCAACGCTGATCGAGTACGTAAGGCGGGCCCGTCCCGCCTCGTCCCCCTCCACCACCGCCACCACCACACTGTCACCGTTGACCACAAAACCGAAAGAAACCTCCGCGGTGACGGGCCCGCAGGGTGCAGAGAACACCAGCGGCGCCACGGCGAAGGCCTCCTCCACCGCACGGGTGCAGGACGGCCTGCCGATTGTGGCATACAGCGCGTCGGCACACTTCCACTGCCAGCACGCCCCCCTCTACGCCGTGCGCATGCCGGTGCCCATGTGGCTGCGCCGCTCCCATCACTCCACCTCCAGCACCGCCAGGCCGGCGTCGGCAGCCCGTCGCTCGCTCACCGCGGAGCCCGCGCTGACGACCCTGTGCGAGGCGCTCGTGAGTCAGCACATTGGGCTGGGTGAGGCCTTCGCGGTGCAGGGCGGCACCTTCCACCGCCTCTTCTGCCAGGACTGGCTGCAGCTCACACTCCTGCCGAGTCCCAAGACGCCGGCGCGGAAGGTGCGGCCGGGCGAGGACGACGGAGGCGCCGTCGGTGAGGACGTCGACGCGCTGCTGGAGAACTTGCGTGGTGCGCCGGCGCAGAAGCCCAGCGATGCGGAGGCGCAGCGGATGGACATGACGCAGCGGCTCGGCGACGGGCTCTGCGCGGTGGAGTGGCTCGCGCACTTAAAGGCGGCACAGCTGCGTTACATCGAACTTGCCGAGCGGCGCCGCTCTGCGTTGGGCAAGGCGGCGCGGCCCTCGCCGTCGTCCAGAGAGCACCTGGCGCTGACGAACGTGGCAGGTCGGTCACCGTACCTCGATCAGTACGCCGCGCTACTCTTCTCGGACAACGTGACGCAGCTGTCGCGGCTCGCGGGAACGTACCTCGCCTTCCTGCCGAACGTGAGCTACGCCCTGAGCCACGTGCGCAACACCATGGAGAGCAAGCTCGCTTATGTCACCGTCAAGCACGCCGTGGAGAGGGGCCGCCGCTTTCTATCGGTGAAGCAGCCCACGGACCGCGAGGTGGTGTGTGTTGCCTCTCACTTTGTCCGTGCCGACCGCATGGCTACGCTGTACAAGACGCAGTGGTTCCTGACGAGTTTGGGGCTGCGCTGTGTGCAGCACAAGTCCTCCTGCCTCGGTAGTCTGAACGACTCCAACGAGCGCTCCCTGCAGATCTTGGACGGCTTCTTCTCCACGACGGGCAAGTGGGGCCGGGGTGAGTACCGTGTGTGCGCGTCGGCCGGCGCCTTCGTGTCCGATCCGTCCAGCGAACTCTTGTGATGATCGCCACCCCCCTCCCCCTCCCTTCCTCCCTCCCTCCAACTCTGCGATGCAGTACTGGACAGAGAGGTGGAAAGTGGTGGCGTTGGTGCGTTGATCGTATTCTGCTCGTGTGTGTGTGCGAGCGCGTGCTGCTGGCTGCAACCTGCTTCCCCCCCCTCTCCCTCCATCTGTTCTGCTGCAGTGCCGTGTATCAGCGAGATGCATCATGGAGATGATCTCTCCCACCTCAAGAAACGGAAAGTAAATTAATAAGAAGAGAAGCATGCGTCCACCATGGCAGAGCGTGACCCCCCTCCATGCTGTTGTTGTGGTGTCGAAGTCGGAGACACCGCCGTCATTGAACAGAGCCGCTGCGTGTCCTTGCTTTTTTTCCTCGCCATCCGGCCGCGTCTCCCATGCACCACCTGCAACGCACAGCTCGCGACATCTCCTCCCATGTCCTCCATCACTCCTGTTCATCTCTCGTGCACGTCCCCCGACCCCCTCCTCCTTCCGCCCAACGCACCGCTGCAGCCGAAGTCTTCGTCCGTGAAAGGGGCCTTCACACTTTGTCCACGCATTTTCTCTACCGAGGGGTGGCCCACACGCAACTTGCCGGCAAGCAAAAAAAAAAAAAAAGAAAACAAAAGAAGGGGTGTGTGAGTGATCAGCCGTTCGCGCCACTCTCTCGTGGCGCCTCTCTTTTTTCAGAGCCCCTCCCCCTCTCCCTCCCCTCCCTCATAAACGTCTACGCGCCATCCTCATAGAAATTCCAAGCTCGATCTCCTCCTACCCTGCGAACGGGTGTGACGTGCACGTCTGCACCACTAACCCAGTTCGAGAAAACACGGCATGCACACAGCTGCTGTCACCGGTGGGGCGGCAGTCCCCATGCCGCCGCCGGACCGCTGCCACAGCTCCGCCGCGTCCACAACGACGCTCGTCAGCACGCAGGATGTGCTGCAGCGATACGAGCGGCTGCTGGTGGATCTGACGGAGCAGGTGCTGGAGCAGCAGGCAGATATCCGCGAGCTCCGAGCTGCTCTTCACGCTGCGGAGCGTGCAGATGCGCACAAGCGCGGCACGGCACAGCCGCTTCATCGCCGACGACGGCATCACAGCAAGTCCGTCGACGCAGGCACACCGATCGAGTCACACGACACCCGGCGTCGTCGCGGGGTGCGGTCGCACACCAGGCGGCACCATCGCCGGGACCGCAGCAGCACCACCAGCAGCAGCAGGAGCATCAGCACGAGCATCAGTGGCTGCCCGGCGACACCGCATGTGTCTGCCATCCTCACCGCGGACGGAGCGGAACTCCGCTCCATCGCTGGCCGGTCGCCAGCCCCACCGGAGCATCTTTCGCTGGCTGCTGCTGGTGCTGCAGCTGCCGAGCAACCAACACAAGGAGCCAACACCGTCGTCCAGCTCACTGAGGCGTGCCCAGGGTCGCCCAACTCCACCGCCTCCCACGTGTGCGATGTCAGCGCCACGAGCAGTGGTGAGGACGCGACCGCCGGGCTGACGCCACGCCCCGGTGCCCGTGCTGCAGCCGCCGAGAGTACCAGCGAGGACGGCGACGCGACCGCCGCTGCTTCGCTTGCAGCCGCGCAGCTTACGCTGTCACTGATAGCGAGGGAAAGCGATGGCACACCCGAGCGTTGCCATGATGCTTCTTTCCGGGGTGGAGCGCCGACGCAGCAGGCGAGCTTCGACGGTGCGGACGCCATGGAGTACCTCCTCACCGTCTTCTCCACCGTCAAGCAAGATCGAGGGCACCACAGTTGCGCACACGACGAGCTCGAGAAGACAGAGACGGAGGGCGGAACGTCAAATGAGAGCACGCGGCAGAGGCGCCGCCACGTTGCTCGCGAGCTCTTTGGCTCGGCGGCTGACGGGGACGAGGCTTCGGATAGCACGCCCGCACGTCCCGCGAAGGAGCATCACCGCCGCACGCCGATGACGTACCATGATGTACACAAATACGAGCTGCGCAACCAGGGTGGAGTGATGGAGGTGGAAGAGGCAGCGAGCTCGCAGGAGCGGTATGCCCGCATTGTCGCGTGCGCGCTTGCCGCCGAGGCGGCTGCCTTCCCCACCGCACTGATATCGGTCGCCACAGAGGCACGGGAAGCGGAGCGGTGCAGGAGCAGCAGCCTTTCTCCGCTCACCTCGCGTGCGACAGCGACACCGATGACGCCGTCGGGGGTGCTGTCGTTGCGGGACGAGGATGCCAGTGCGCAGGTGGCGGAGCTGCTGCGCTTCTTCACGCCATGCAAAGCGTAACGTGAGGGCGCAGCGACAGCGACGGTGGGCTGATATCGCAGTGCAGAAGCTGAAGAAAAAGAAAAAAAACGAGAAGAGGCAAAGCGACTTCCGAAGAGTCTGAAGGTCAAGTGCCTCGGTGGAGCGTGCTTACGTTTTTTCTCTTGTGGGTTGGTGTGTGTGTAAGACTGCCTGCGTCTTGTGCCGCTCACCTTCCCTGCACACACACACAACGCCGGCTCCATGCAGCACACACAGACACACACAGTCACAGACGATCAGGTACGGAGCTACTCTTTCTTCTCTAGCCCCCCTCTCTCTGCCATAGCTCTACCGCTTCTGCCGTTATCTCTCCTCCCTCCCCTCTCATCTACGTCTCGTCCTTCGTCCAGCAGCGTCACGCGAGTGTGTGTGTGTGTGTGTACTTGCGTCTGTGCGTCTCACGTCATCACGCACACCACAGGTCTTCAAAGTGACTCACTCCTTCCCCCCCCCTCTCTAGCTTCTTCAGTATGAGCACCACGTTGGCGCCACCGCAGCGCTCGCCGTCCCCAGCGGCTGCGGCGTTGCGCACGACGGAGGTGCTGGTCGCGCTGACGCGTCGCGCCGAGCAGGCGCTACACGACGTCACAGCCGCCCATCACGCCTTCACTGCAGAGCGCACGCAGCGCCGTCATGGCGCCCTTGCCCTCGCCGCCGCCAACGCGCAGCAGCTCTTGCGGGCGCTAGACACGGTGCGCGAGCAGCGGGAGCGTGGGCGCCACCCGGTGCACCCACCGCCGCAGCCGCTCCCACCATCCCGCTCCGCATCGCTCGCTGTGCAGTCCATTGCGCCGACGCGGGAGGAGCTGCAGCTCTACATGCGCGTGGAGAGGCTCCGGCTTGACCTGCGCCGCGTCCTCCCTCGCGCGGTGGCTGCTGTCGAGGACGCTGACACCGCCGTCACCGCTGGTGCCTCGTCGGCCTCGAGTCGGTCCGCGGCCAGCACCGCCGCCGCGCTGCGCTCCCTGCTCCACACGCGGTCGATGCTGTCCGTGGAGCTCAAGAAGATGGACACGGCGGTACAGGGCATCGCCGGCTCCAGCGAGTCCCTCGCCGCGCTGCATCAGTCGCTGCAGGACGTGCACACCACCATGGAGACGGCGCAGCGCATGGTGCGACGGCTTCTCACCATCCAGTCCCGCGATGATCTGCTCCTGCGTGTGTCGGCTGCGCTGTTTGTGCTGGCCGTGCTGTACGTTGTGGCGCAGCGTGTGTTTCGCTTCTTTCCCGCGACGGTGTACGTCCAAGTCGGTGACGTCGTGCGGTGATGCCGGGGGTGGGGTGGGGGAGGATGAGGAGGAGGGAAGAGGGGGGACGGCGCTGCGCCTCCCCACCTCCTCCGTCCTCGTGTCCTGTGTGCGTCAATGTTCGTGTTTGTCTCCTTCCCGCCTTTTCCCCCCTCACGGCGGGGTTTCTGTGACTCCTCCAATGGAGGCTGCTGCGAGTGGCCAGTAGTGTGAGTCGCTCCGTGTCAATCCTGTACCTCTCCCAAGGCCAAACAGCAGCGCTGTTACCGTAGCGCCCCCGCCCCCTGTCCCTGTTGTTACTCTCCTCGAGGCGATCAGTGTCTGCCACACCCACACCCTCGACAACCTCGTCTCCTCATGATTCTTATTCAAGAGCACCGCCGCCCCCACATCACTTCTTTTCCGAACTTCCCCCCTCCCTCCCACCCATCCTTGCTTCTGCTCAACCTCTTCACCAGAGGTGTTTCAGCTCCAGCCACGACGCCACTCCACTCACCCCCCTCCCCCGTCCGATCGTCGCATACATTACACCCGGGGGACCCCTCAGAGGTGCCGCTGGTACGGACACACCCAGGGTACAACGCACCCACGCATGTACACACATACACACACACACACACAACAACAACAACACACATCCATCCGTGTAGCTCGTCAGGATGCCGTACCACAACGCCCGCACCTCCTCTCAGCAGCGCCACCGCGTCCCTGCGACCCCTGCAGCGTCCACGGCCTTCACCCACGACGACGTCAATGCGTTCCGCCTGCGCCCCCTCGCCTACGCAAACACTACCCCCGCGGTCCCGAGTGTGGCCGCACAAACCGTTCCGCCTCAGGTCTCCGCCGGCTCCACCTCCAGCTTACCACACCTGCACGCCTCTCCGAGCGCCCGCGCAGGCCGCAGCACCGCCGCCGCAACCGCGGCAGGAGCAACAGCCGGTCAGCGAGCCAGTGCAAAGACGAGCACGTTGGCCGTGTCGCACACACGCCCCACCGCGCCGTCGGCGGCGGCGGCACGTGACGGGATCGATTCCATCCGCGTGCTGCCGGCAGCGGCGCCGCGCGTGTACGCGGCCCTCCTCCCCGTGGCGGAAGACACGCTCGACGAGAAGGACACCTGGCAGAACACGAGCTCTACCGCGACAGTGCAGGACATGATCCGCCATGCCACCACCACCCCGGTCTCGTCGCAGGCGGCGGGTGCGGGTGGGTCCGACGAGCACATCGCCCGCATGGGGCAGCCGGCGCCCCTCTCCGAGCCCATCGTTGGCCCCGACCTGAGCGTCAGTGAGGCGCGTCAGCTTGCCTTGTGGACACGCACAACACCAGCCTTCGCCGCGACACGGGTGCCGATGGAGCCGACACACAACCCCCTCAACAACCCGCTCCATCACTGGTGGCGGGACCGGCAGTCGGCACGGCTGCGTAACTGGCACGCTGCCGAGCTTGACGAGCGACTCGCCCCCGCACTAGAGCACGCGGTGCGTGCGCTGCTCACGGCGGAGGAGCGGCACTGGCAGCACGAGCGGCAGGCACAGATACTCCACGACCAGCAGCACGGCGTGCACCGCACGGTGGGGAGTGGGTCGCCGGTGCCGGCGTTAAAGATGGCGGCCCTCATGCAGGCACTGCAGGTGACGCTGCATCAGGCCAGCGTCGCATTCTTGGAGGCGCAGAGCGGCGGTGATCCCGCAGCGGAGGAGGACGTCACGAAGCTCGCCGCACGCTATTTTGGCGTGTCCTCCACACGGGCGCTGGGTCACACCGCCGCCGCCGCCGCCGCAGGCCGCGGGGACGAGGACGAGGTGGCGCAGCAGGCCTTGTCTCGCTCGCAACGTGCCGCGCTCGTGGATGCCACCCTCGAGGCGGAGCGGGAGCTGGTGAAGGAGGTCAGGGCCCAGCAGCCCAGCGACCTGACAGCTGGCAGTGGGCTGTCCGTCGTGACGCTGCCGACAGACCGACCCGTGCCGTCGCCCGTGCTTCGGCTGGAGGCGGCCATCAGCGTCACGCTGCTGACCACGATGCTGGAGCAGGCGGAGGCCACCACGCCCGGCATGGACTTTGCCCTGCAGCTGCTGCGGCGTTACATCCTCCCGCACGTCTTCACAGACTACGCGGGGTGGTCAGCGGTGCGCCCGCAGTTGGGCACGCTCGGGGAGCGCGTCACGCACCTCGCTACGCTGTCTCTGCGCACGCAGCAGCAGCGCACTCTGACGGAGGCCGCCGTGCAGGCCCAAGCCGACACCCGCTACCTGCAGGACGTGGTCAAGTCGTGGACGATGCGGGCGTGGCTGCGGCGTGTGCTGCTGCAGCGCCAGCGTGTCGCCCAGGAGACGGCGATGGAGAGCGTCATGGTCCGGCTCCGCGGGCGGCTGCACCTCCAGCGCGCCTTCAATGCCTGGCGCCGCGAGGCGCAGCAGGGGCAGCAGGTGGTGCGCGAGTCCCGCATGGAGGCCGCGTACCTCGGCTTCTTGAACGAGTCGCGGGAGTCTGCGCAGCGGGATGCGGAGACGTTCGCCGGCACGGCGGCCACGATGGCGGCGGCCCTCTTCATGGGCGGGACGGCGGGGCCGATGACGGTACAACCCCGACGTGCCACCGCCGTCACGCCACCAGCCCCAGCCACAGCCGCGGAGACGGAGGCAGGCAGCTCCTTGGACCAAGGCACAAGCGGCTCGCTGGGTATTCTTGTGACTCCACGCGGCGGCGGCGCTGGTGGTGGCGGCGTTGCGTCTGCGCAGCAGGGGACGCCGGTGGACAGCCACGTTGGCTGGGCAGCGTCTCCGCCGCGCAGCACTACCCCCGCCTCCCCCACGCCGACCTCCCTCGTGCGGCAGCGCTACGAGGCCCAGAGCGGGTCGCGGCGGAAGGGTGCGGGGCACAGCCGCGTGCACCTTTCCTTCATCCGCCAGCGGGCTCGCAGCAGCGCGAGCGAGGCGCCGCGGGGGCCACCGGGTGAGCCGCGGGCCAGCGAGAGCCAGCTCTCCGACGGCCTCCTCACGCTTGTCTCGGTGGACAGCGAACTGGGCCCTATGCAGCCGCTGCAGCCGGGGGAGCGGCCGCGCGCTGTGATCGACGGCGAGGTGGAGTACTACTGTGTGCGAGAGGCGGTCAGCGACGACGACGACGCCGGGGATGGCCGCGGCGGTGGCAGTCGCGGCCTTCCCGATGGTCTCCCCGGCAGCGGTGGCAGCTGCACGGACAGCTCCGACTTGGAGGGCGGCCAGACGCAGCTGATGTTTCTCGAGGCACGCACGAACGATATTGCTCGAGAGAAGATGCAGTCCATCATGGGGCGCAGCGCCGCAGCACCGAGCGCGGCAGCGGCGGCGGCAAGGGGCGGCCCTTCGCGGCTGGACTATGCCGCGGCCGCCGGTCCTGCCGCGCGCCTCCCGATGTTTAACATGCCGGGTGCGGCAGGCAGGGCTGCGGTGTCGGGCATCGAAGCTACGGGCGGCGGCATAGACGTCGGTGTTGCTGGTGGTAGTGGTGGCGGTGCGCTCGACTCCTCGCTGTTCCACACGATGCTGGGTAAGCTGCAGGAAATGGACCAGGTCAACGCCTACCTGCGTTCTGAGCTCGCGGTGCACTCACGCCGCCTGCGCAGGGTTGAGGCGGCCAACAACGGACTGCGTCAGCGCAACCGGGAGCTGGAGGAGGGCACGCTGCAGCTGCTGCGCGACAAGCTGGAGGCCCTCAACGTCGCCCAGCAGCAGCGCATTCTCATCAATGAGAAAAACCGCCGACTGCGGCACTACCGGTCCCGCCTTCGCGCCCACCGCCACCGGCCATGGCAGAACACACTGCTGCGCGTCGTCGGAGACGTGTGCGAGGTGTCAACGGCGGCGGCGGAGCGGGCAGACGAGGCCCGCATCCAGGCAGACCGCTACGGCACGGGCGGCAGCAGCGGCGACGAGGACGACGATGGCAACCCAAGCAACACCACAACCACCACTGCGGGCGGTGCGGCTGCGGGGAAGCGGCAGAAGTCGCGCGCCGGGGGTGGTGGCGGTGACGGTGCGGAGATGGCTGGCACGGCGGCCTCGTCGCTGAACGGCTTCCCCAATCTCGGGACGGGCAGCGTCCCGGACCGCCCTGTCAACCTCGTCGTCACGCCGCACGCGATGCGCCGCCGCGGTCGCTCAAAGGTCGCCGCGGAGGTCGAGACGGACGAGGAGCGCCTCTTCAACCGCATCGCCCCGATCGTACTGCAGTCAGCGCGGCAGCTGCCCGACGCGCTCGTGATTCTCTCCGACTGGGCGAACAGCTGCCTCGACGACTTGGAGAACCTCGATGACCTGCGGGAGGGCCCTTTGTCTGATCGCTTCCACACCTTCACCGAGGAGGCCCGCAGCGGCGTGCTCATCAGCCGCCTGCTCTACTACCTCGCCCTGCCCCGCTACCGCACGACAGCGTCTGCAGCGGAGGTGGTGCCTGAGGTGGGGGCGGACGCGCTGTTCGGCGACCCAGCCGGGGTCCGGCTCGATGGCATCGACCGGCGCCGGCAGCTGCTGGAGCGGCACGGCGTGCAGCTTAACCCGCCATTCCCCGTCTACGGGGACTGCTTCGGCGATCTGCTTGCCCTGCCCCCGCCGGAGCGCATGTCGCACCTGCTGGCCTTTGCAACAGAGCTCATGGCAGGGCAGGACAACGCCGCGCAGCAGCAGCAACAGCAGCAGGAGGATGCCTGGGGCATGAGCGCAACCACCAACGCAGAGAGCAGCGATGCGGCGTCCTCAGGCGGCGTGGGGTGTAGCAGCGGGGCGGACGGGCACAGCGGTGTCGGCGGCGGCGGCGGCGGTGACAACAGCAGCGGCAGCGGCAGCGGTGGTGCCCCCATCGACACGCGCCGCTTTCTCCGTGCCGCTGCGGCACCACCGCCCACGCTGTCCGCCCCTCTCCCGCTCCACACTGTTGTCGACCCGTACGCGATCGTCCGCGGCGAGGCGTCCGCCGTAATCACCCTCATCGCGCTCCTGTACGTACGCTTCGCGCACCCCTTCCACCACAAGTGCCGCTCGAGTGCGCGGCGAGAGCGGAATGCGCTGCTGCAGCTCTGGAGCGGCGGGCAGGTGACGCAGGCGGAGGCGAACGGCTCATTGGGCAGCACGACGTCTTCCGCTGCGGCCACCCTGCGTGGCGCGGGCCGCGATCCGGCCCAGGTTGTGATCGCGATCCCAGCGGAGCCGAGCCGCCTGCCGCCGTCGGGGTATTCGATTGAGTCCGACATGCTCCAGCAGCTGCCCAGCGAGGATAAGACGCCGTGGCAGCTCTTCCGCGAGCGGTGTCTGCCTGTCTTCGGGACGCAGGCGCACCCCTTCCTCCTGCGCGGTGGCTTCTGGCCAAGCGACGCCTTCGAGAGCCCCGAGCTGGCGGCGATGCTCAGCAGCCTGGCCATGGCCCTGCGGCGCTCACTAGAGCTCCACCGCTGGCACGTCACCCTCACCTGCCTCGTGCCGGTGCGCACGTACGGCGGGCTCAGCCGCGGCGTCTTCACCGGCCCCAGCGCGTCGGCCACGGCGTTGCTGGCCGGGCTGCAGCAGGACGGCCGAGAGGAGCCCCTAGTGGACCACCCCATGTTGCGCGAGTGCATCGCGCAGCGGCTGAACGCGTACCACGACGCCCTCGCCACGGCCAGCACCGCCAAGGACACCTTTATGGTCTCCGTCACGTCGGACGCGGGCAGCGTCAGTGCGACCAACGCAGCGGCAGCGCCTCCGACGCACTTGCCCCAACAGCCGCCGCCGCCGCCGCAGCTGTCCGACCCCGCGGCGGAGGTGGCGGCGCTGACAACGGCCATCAAGGATGTCTGGCAGGAGGACCTGCTCTCCCTGTTTGTCCAGCGCGCCACCCTTTCCGCGCAGCTGGCGCTCCCTGTGCTCGACCTTGGCGCGTGGCGGCTGCTGTGTAGTGACCTTGGTCTCATCAGCATGGCGAGCCCCGACCGCGACGGCTTCGTGCTGCAGGAGAGCGCCATGGCGAAGCGGCGCGACTCGGTGCAGACGCACACGATGGTGCAGGCGCAGGGCAACGGCACGCATCGCGTGCGTCGCGAGTCTGTTGATCTCGAGGTGCTGACGGAGATCTTCCAGCGGGCCGTGATGGCCGTCTCGCTTGCACGCGGCGAGGTCGACCCCGCGGTGATGCAGCCTACCCGCAGCACCACGGCCAACTCGGCGGGCTCGGCAACGGTGAGCAATGACGTGAGCGGTGTCGGTGGCGTGCCTGGGGGTGCGAGCAGCAGCATGAACGATGCCGAGGTGCCGCGGCGTTCGCGAAGGGTGTCGGCGCAGGGCCCAGCGCAGTTGGAGATTCAGATGGACATGACGTACGCGTCCTTCGTGTTCGCACTCGTCCTGCTCGCCAACTGGTTGTACCCCGGCGCCTTAGGGGCAGCGGCCGGTACCGCCGCGCCAAACAACAGCCCGGCCGACGGGGCGGTGGGTCACTCCGTTGAGGAGGGGAGCGCCTCTCCCGTGGTGGCGTCGCTGCAGGAGGACGCGGCGAGCGGGGGCAGTGCGGAGGTTGGACCGCTGGGATGGCCAACCTCTGTCGCGTCACCGAACTCGCTGGTGTTGGCCGGGAACGCGGTGCCGACAACGACTCGTGCTGCAGGCCACGCCTCCTACGCCTGCCTGACCTACTGCTCTCTTGCCAAGGCCTTCACCTATATGATGCAGCACGTTGTGCTGCCCAGCTCTGCGGCGCACCTGCAGGCTTCCGACCCGCGGTTCATCCTCCATCAGCTGACGCGTGGGGTGCGCACGCAGGTGGTGCTGCAGAACTGTTCATCGGCGCTGCTGCTGGTGTACCAGGCGTACAGCAAGGAGGTATTTGGGGAGCCCGGCATGGTGCGCGAGGACGTGCTTCGGCTGCTGCGCGACGCCATGTTGACGAGCACGGAGCTATCGCAGTACCTCGTCTACGAACTCTTCGCAAGCTGTGCGGTGCTGCGGCAGGCGAGCGAGGAGGGCGCCATCAGCAACCGCAAGGAGATCGACCGACAGGCGCACACAAGCAGCGTACCAGGCTCCGCGTCGTCGCGCCGCCCCGGCTACCGAGCTGTCCGCATCGTCGACCCGGGAGCACCGCCGGACGCCGGGGCATCGCTCACCACGACGCAGCGCAAGCGGGTGCATGTTCTCACTTTTGAGGGTTTCTGCGACCTTCTGTGTGTGCTGTGCGGCTTCAAGCAGCCCAACGTGTTTGTCCCGTTCGAGGAGCGCCTCCTGTCGTTCTTGCGCCGCTCGCTGCTGCGGCCGCTCACGCACATGGTATCAGGTCTCGCGCCGCTCCTCTCGCGCTCGCACTTGAACGGCACCGTGAACAGCGCCGCGGCGACGATGACGACGACGGGGAGCGCCAACAACAACAACAACAGCATGCACGGCAGCACCGTCGCAGGGGTGAGCATGCTACAAGGCGGGCCAGTCGCGCCGTCGGTCGCGGGGACAGCAGGCAGCAGCCACGCTGGCAGCCCACACGAGCGCTCCAATACCTGATGTACCCCCCCCCCCCCCTTCAGCCCCACACAACTGCCGTTATCGCAGCTGCCTTGTTGCACGCGTCACGGCATGTTCTCTTTTTACCTTTACCTTTTTCTTCTTTTTGGTTTGTGCAATGTACAGCAGCCCAGAGCGCCGATCTTACGCTCGCTCACTCTCTCTCTTTTTGTTTTCATTCTTGAAACTTTGCGGAGCCAGGGGGGAGCAGGGAGGAGGAGGTGAGGTTGTTGCCCGCTACCCAGCAGCCGTCTCTCCACTCCTTACTCCGCCTCGCCATGTGCTGATATCACGCAGCCTTCGAGCGAGGGGGGGGGCTCTTGTGTTTACTCCGATGTACACCTTTTTTTTTGTGCTGATGTCCCCTTCCCCCCTCTCCTTCCCCAGTGCCTCCCCTCCTTCCCGGCCCGAACTCCGTTTGGCGCAAAGATCAACACGCGCTCTGACCTCCGCTTTTGTGGTATGGTGTGTGTGTGTGTGTGTGTGTGTGTGTGTGTGTGTGCGTGTGTGCTTGTGTCCCACGCGTGCGACGACGGCTCTGATCGTGACACCTGTCCCTCCCTCTCTGCATGCACCAAGGGTGTTGGCACCGCGGCAGGAATCCAAGAAACGACACGTCGTGCGTGTCGGGTGTCTCCTCCGACTCCTCCTTCCTCGCTGGAGCCGCGCTCCTTGTCGATTGCGTCTCTTCTTTTCCCCTTCCTCTCCGTTGCTGCCTCCCTACTCGCAAGACATGATAAAGAACGAAAAAAAAAAAGGAGGACGATGAAAGAGGAAATACAGCTCGTTACTTGACACCAGCGCTGATGTGATGGATGGGTGCCCTCCTGTTCTCCTCTGTGTTCCTTCCCCCCTTGAATTCTCTGCATGCTACACTCCACACTCTCTCCATGTGTGTGTGTGCTCCCCGCACCGGCTCAGTCGCTTGTCATGTCAGCTGCCACCCCTCCCCCCTCCCCCATCCCCGCCCCTCCTCGCTGCAGGGGCAGGAGCACCGCGAGGGCAGCGGGGAGTGGGTGGGTGAGGGGACTCCCTATTCGCCCTGTCGAAACCCAACAAGAAGCAACGAACACGCCTGCCCTGCTGCATGACCGCAACCGTGTCAGCAACGACTGCGGCTGTGCTGGCTCAGGGATAAAGAGCAAGAGAGAAGGCTGTGACGGCCCATGGCTGCCACGGCTGCTGCTGGTGGAATGGAACACGCTGCGCCATTGACTCATGCATGCTGCACTCTCTGTCTTCTTCCTCCCCCTCCCCCCATCCCGCCGCCCCGTTCCACAGCACCCACATCGACACGACACAGCTAGACAAGACGCTCGAAGCCATCCATTCATTTTCTACGTCGATCAGCTCATCTGTTTGTGTGTTTTACTTTTGCTCTTTGAGTGACCAGCACTTCTTTCTTCTTCCCTGTGTAGTGTCCAGTAGCTGGATCTGCTGACGCAGGGTCTCTCTCTCCCCCTCTCTGCCGCCACCGTCACACCCACCCCGCTGCCTGTCTCTCCTGTACTGTTTGTGTGTGTGTGTGTGTGTGTGTGTGTGTGTGCAAGCTGCGAAGGTGCGCGTGTCTGCGGCGTGCAGCGCATTCTTCTCTTGTGAGGTCTCCTGAAGTATTTTTTTTTAGTATATACGTGAGGTTATTTGACTCCTCTGCTCAGGTCAACGCCGCGCTGCTGTGCTGTGGGTCTGCGACTGCGTCTTGTGCCCACCATGCCGCCGTCGCGCCTGCTGCTGCCGCTGTGTGCGCTGCTGCTCACCTTGGCCGTCACGGAGGCCACCGCAGAGGCGCCGGCGTACGGCCCTGGTGAGGTTAGCGTCGTCTTCAAGGTCATGCCGGGTGTCACGGCGCAAGCTTCTCAGATCGCGTATTGTGAGTCGGAAGGTGGTGTGCTCGTGCCCATGGTGACAGAGGCAGTGTACACGGCCGTGGTGACCGAGATGGACGCCCTGGGTACCACAAACTCGTTCAGCTACATTGGGGCCTCCTCGATGTTGACGTGGTCGGAGTGCAGCTCGCAGACGCCGTCGCTGGAGTGCATCTGGTACTGGGATCAGGGGCGGTACGCCGGTGCAGACAACGCCGTCGCCTTCTACAAGGGCAACCGCGACTCCACTGCTTTGCCCGGTGCCGAGATGATCGGCACGGCGGTGAGCAACCACTGGCGTGTGATCTCCGACACCGAGCGCTGCCCCTGCGAAGGCTACCACTATTATGGTGCGCTCCTTCGCAGTGACGGTGGAACGCCGTTCTGGTCCGACACCGAGCTCAACGGCTACAGTTACGGCTCCGTGTCCGAATGGGACACATACATTGCTTGCGCTATCGAGGCAAGCACAACATCCACGACGACGACAACAGTGCCACCAACGACGACGACCACCGCTGAGCCGTCAGAGGAGAGCAGCGGGGTGAACGTGCCCCTGGTGGTCGGCCTTTCTGTGGCGGCTGCCGTCGTTATGATTGTGATCGTCGCGGTCATCGTGAGCCTGGTGTGCTGCGGTGGGTGCTCCTGCCTTGGTGATGAGTCTGGATCGGCATCTGCGTCGACCTCACCCGCTGTGTCGCGGCGGGAGAGCGTGTTGCACAGAAGCCCTGTACAATTGTGTCGCAGCGACAGAGACAACGTTCGCAGTCCTTCCTTCCACGGCGACGCGCGAGGCAAGGAGGACAGCAGCAGCTCTTACAGTGCCCAAAGCCTCGACGACGATGCGGAAGCGTCGCAGAACGACGAGGAATTGGTGCTACTTCCGAACTCGCAGTACATGCAGACGCCATTGACGGCCAACATGGCCACCGCTCCGCTGCCTGGGACTGTCCATGCACCGATGCAGGCGCCGATGGCATGCGACGACTCACAAATCTCGGAAGCCCCGCAGCCGGGTGGTGTGCACTCACCGAACACGTGTGCCGCCTCGACGCACCGCCGCTTTTCTAGGGTGACCTTCGTCGAGTGAGACACACATAAAAAGGCACGACACGCCGCCCCCCCCTTCTCCCACGCACGGCGCACCGACCGCGGGGTGCTGAGGTGCTGGGCAGCAGCTTTAGTGTCTCGCTACCTTCTTCTCTGTGTCTGCCGGACTCATTGCCGCCGCACTGTGGTACGCGAGATTTCCACTGCGGCCCAGCACCACGTGCAGGTTCCTCTTGGAATTGTCCGCTGGCGTGCGTCAAGCGTCTGCCAGGACGGTATGACGCCGCACCGCCCTCCCACTTTTCCTTTTCTTCTTTCTTAACGGAGTGCTCTCCTTTTCTGAGGAGCCCCCCTTAAGGTCCCCGCGTGTCTCCTTAAGCAACGCCTGTAGACCCCCCCCCTCCCCTCCCCGTCCTGGCCCCCTACCGCACCTCGCCACTGTTCATTTTCTTTTACCGTCCTTTCCGTCTTTTCGCAGTCTCCCTCCTTTTGAGGGTTTTGTTTGCCCTTCCCCCCCTCCCCCGTCCCTCCATCTGCGCCACCCCCTTCTTGCCTCTCTTCGCGCTTCCCCGAATTGGGAGTCTGCAGCAGTTTCGTGTGGAGCGGGTTTTTTTTTTCGACGGCTTTTCTTTTTGTCGAATGAACTCGAAGCCCCCCCCCCCCCCCCCGTCTTCTTGTGATCAGGCGTGTTGCTGTGCACTGGAAAGGTACACGTCCCCCCCGCGACTTCGCGCACCGGTGTGTGCCGCGCTCTGCCTGAAGGTGTGTGCCCTCTCAGACGCTTGCGCTCTTCACCGGTTCGACGTGTGTGTCGCACTCCCCACCACGGCTCTGTTCTCCCTCATGTGGGGCACCTCAAACGAACGCCGGCCGCGGCTGGGAACGGCGGGACTCTCCGTGCCACCGTTATCCTTCTTTACTTCTTTTCTTTCCTCTTCTCCACGAGCGACTCAGCTGCAATGCAAATGCGTCTGCTTTTGTTTCAAATAACACACCTTTCTCATTTCTCACCGTCACCCTCTCGTAAAACCAACACGACGTCGCACGAGGGAGGCTTCCTTTGCGTTGCGTGGCGGCCCTGCCGTTCGGTTCCTGTGTGTCAGCGGTCGTGCGCTCTGGCGTCATCGTTGAACCGCTGTCCCCGCTCCCGCGTCCCTGCCGTCGATGCACGAGCGACGCACTTCCCGACTGTCTCGCAGACGCTGCCCAAGCGGCACGGCACGCCATCGCCGGTGCGCCTGTCAACCAACTGCTCCTCTCCATCCCTCGGCTCTCGCCTCCTGCCTTCGCACATTCTCGACGGCGGACCCTCCTCGCCACTGCCGCAACGCCGACTCAAAGGCACCCCACATCGATTCGGCCCTCTGTTGCACAACACGCCGACACTCACCGGCTCCTGCACACCCTTCTGCACACCACCATCTCTCCCCAGCACTCCCCCACACAACGAGCTCCGTCTTGTGCACCCCACAACACACGCATCCTCGAGGAGGCAGCGCAGTGCGACACGCACGAATGGCTCCTGCAGCTTCCTGGACGCCTCCACGGCAGCGCGCCGGATCAGGTTAAGAGCCGCTGCTGTGATGAGCGGCGGGCTGCCGTGTCTGTGCTGTCCACGAGGGCACACACGTGTGTGTGTGTGTGCAACGTTGCGTCGCGCTGTGCACTCCCCCTCCGGTGCTGCTGCCCATCGACCTCTCCCGCAGCACACCCCGGAACGTTCTACGCGGCGCGACACCCGAGTACTGGCTCGCCACTGCGCTGGCGGTGTCGGCGTGGGTGGCTTGCCCAGAGCTACTTCCTCGTCGCCGTGCGAGGTGCTGCCGCCGCACGGGCGATGCACTGCGCCACACCCGACGTCGTGACAAGGTGGCGGGCTGTCACACTGCACCGGAACGGCGAAGCCGCTAACAGGAACGACAGCGCGACGGCGCCCTGTGCGCAGGCGCGGCAGTGCGAGCCGCTAGACGACGCCCACCCAGCGCCAGACGCCACTTTCGCGTTCCCTCGTCCACTCTCCACAAGGGACGGAAGGATGCAAAGGAAAAACACGAGTGCCGCTCGTCAGATGGCAACAGCGCTCACAGTGCAATGCGTCCTGTATGCGTTCCTGTGTTTCCCTGCTTTGTGTTTCTTCGCGTCTCGTCCGCGTGCTCGTCCACCGGCTTGGCCAGTTGCGATGGCAGCGCCCGCTCCCACCGTCCTCGCATCGCGGGGGCAGCGGAGGGTTGGGGCTCCCGACGCCCCTGTGAAAACCCAACAAAGAAGCAACGAACACGCCTGCCCTGCTTTGTGGCCACAGCAGCGGCATCGACAACTGTGGTTGTGTTGGCTGGCCGAGAGAGAGCCGTGACAGGCTCACGGCCTCCACGCCGGTTGCTGGTGGAAGGCAACACGCTGCGTCATTGACTCATGCATGCTGCACTCTCTGTCCTCCCTCCCCTTCCATCCCTGCCGCATCTGACAAAACTCACGCTTGCACGACACGACCAGAAAACAAGTTTGAAGCCAAGATACGCAACCAACGTGATCACGAAGGGAGTACAAGCCGTGCTGGCATCAGCCGCGTTTCCCGTCACACACTGACGCACACACGCATATACACATTTATATATATATACACTGGATCACCACCATCTCCACCTCTAGGAATACGCCGCGCAGATGGGACTGCTCGAGGAGCCGGTCGCCACGCGATCGCACATCTCCTGGAACAACCTTGCGACGCGGTACGGATGTTTTTGCGTGCAGAGGCGCACCCAGGAGGGACTCACCAAGAACACGCAGCTGCGCAACAGGTGGTCCTACGCCACCGAAGACCTCGCTCCGCTACGGATCCTCTACTCCACCTATCCCAGCGACTTCACGAAGCCGCCCACGCCCTTCGGTGGCGCGTCCGGTGCTATCGTTGGCGCCGCTGAGGCCGCCGCTGCCGCCGTGTACGATACCGGCGCTGGGATCGGCAACTCCCTCGCGCATTGGTGGAACTCCAGCGACGACGCACCCGCCAACAGCAGCGTATACAGCTCGACAGGCAGGGGCGCCTCCCCCGTCGCGCAGCCGTCCCCCAGTCCGCCGCTTGTGGAGTCACGCTCGGCCGATGCCACGGCCGTTGCAGCGACACCTGCGGCGGGGCTTGGTGGGGGAGAGCAGGCCCCGGTGCGCTATACAGTGGCCACCGGCACCCACCTCAGCAGCATCCTCGAGACATGGGGGCTGTTACTCACCGCTTGGGAGCCCGAGGATGCCGAGCTCAACGCACTGCCCCCGCCGTCCTCACCGACGAGCTCCTCGAGGCTCGCCACGCCCTTCCTGGACCGGTGGCGGCGCGCGTGCGCACGCATTCGGGTGCTGCGCACCGAGACGGGCATGGACCACCAGCGGGACCTCGCCGCGTCTGATGACTCCTTACAGCCGCAGCCGCTGCCCACGCCGGAGCTGTCGCTCACGGCCGACTCACTCCAGGCCTCCGCCTTGATCGGTGGCGTGCACTACAGCGACGCGGCTGCCACGAAGAGCGGGACGCGCGGCAGCTTCAGCGCCTCGCCCGCTTCACCGAATCCCCGCAGGCGGTCCTCAAACACTCCATCGCGTCACACCTCAGCGCAGCGCTCCAGTGGCCGACGCGGTGGAGGCGGCAATGTGCTCACGTTGTGGACCTCCTCGCTGCACGATGGGCGGCTGCTGCTGCGTCTTGTCGACCTGTGGGGCTGGCGGGACCCCGCACTGACCGCCTCCTGCGTGTTCGCCCTGGTCGTGCTGTACCACAACGAGGCGGCAGCTCTCGCGCGGCACTATCTCTGCCTCATCGCCACGTACATCAGCGTGGCGCACACGCCAGGGGTGTGCAGCAGCGCGGCGGCAGATGCCGATCGACTGTGGTGGGGTGCGCCGATGGTCATCCTCTTCGCCTTCTCCTGCCCGTGGACGGCAGAGCACCAGAATCGCGTCATTACCGCGAGCGACGCCGATACGCTGCGGGAGATTGACATGTACGTGAAGTGGGAGTCCGTCGAGCCGAGCGGTGGGGGCCGCGCTCCGAGCGCTGCCCCTAATGAGAGGGCGTCTGCTGCGGTGTCACTCTCGTCCCTCGCCGGCGTAGGGGAGCTGGTCAGCACTGCAGGCACGCTGCTGTGCGTGTACCGTGCGCCGCTCTGCGGGTTGCTGCTGCTGCACCTGGTCGGGGCCATGCTGAGCTGGCACGCGGTTGCGGTGCTGCTGCTCTGGCCCGTACTGATCGCCTCCTTCACTGCCACAGGGATCTACAAGCTCGTCGTGTCGCTCACGTGAGGACAGAACGGAGAACGCGTGAATCGTGCGGCAGCAAAGCCTCTTGGCTCCATGGACGGCACAGAGAGGATGGGCATGAAGGGCTCGAGGCCTTCTGCACTCACAGTTCTTCTCTTGATTGTTTTTTGTGGGTTGCTTCCTCCTTCACCTCGGTGCAGCCTGCACGCTGCACATGATTGCTTCCATTCTTGTTTTTTTTCTTGTACGTGTGTGTCACGGGCATTTGTCTCTCCATCTCTCGTTCTGCTTGCACCGCCGCACTCTTCCATCAGCCGCTTCATGTGCAATGGTCAGCAATCCGAACGAGGCAATCGGGATCGTGGGCACGCGCGGACGCGTGCGAGGCCTCGGATGCGGCCGCTGATCAATGGCCACATCGGCAAGCGAGAGAGCGCATAGCGTGTGTGTATGTGTGTGTGTGTGTGTGTGCCCGCTCCTCTCCTCCCCATCACCGAGAGCAGCAATGCTCACGAGTACACGCTGATGCGCGTGCACGTTTGTTACGCATTCCCGACCTCTGTCGTCGTGGACAAGGCGTGCGAAGGGGGAGCTGAAGGCGATGCCACATCTCTCTCTCTCTCTCTCTCAATGCGTTGCACTGCCCTCTCTCTCTCAATGCGTTGCACTGCCCTCTCTCTCTCAATGCGTTGCACTGCCCTCTCTCCCTCCTTCCCCCGCGCACTTTCTCCTCCTCTCCATCACCCTGCTTGCTGGCTGCACCGGTCCTCAACCGCGACCACGACGACCACGACTTGTGTAACGACCTCCGTAGGTACCCCCCAAAACATCGAGACGGCGGCCTGTGCAGAGTGATCACCACACACCGTCCTGCACCGTCACCACGGAGTGATTCCCTCACATACGGTAACCCCGACATCAACAACAACAAAACAAAAAAAAAGAAGCAATACATCGACGTCATTCTCCCCCCCCTTCCCCCCCCCCCCACACACGCCGTCTCCCAGCATCGCAGCGTGTCAGTGTCGAGCAAGCAAGGGAAGACTGACCTCGAGTGGAAAACAGAGGCTGCACCAACTCGGCGCAATCTTTGTGCATCCTTTTTTTTCTCTTCATTTTCGAATTCAATTCCTGCTGCGCATCCCTCACAACGTCGCCGCGGTGCTCCTACCCGTTTCCCTCGCTGACGTTGAGTACTGACTCGCGCTGCGGACTAGCCATGGCGCTCCCCCGTCAGCTCTCACCTCGACCCGATCGTACACCGTCTGCCCGTCGCGGCATCTCATCGTGAGTGCCACCGCCCGTACAGCCAAGGTCCTGCCGGTACACGCTCCGTCTCTCTGTGTGCGTGTGAAGTGCGAGCTCCGGGAAGGGGAGGGGTGACGTTAGGAGAAGGTGCGGGGTCTTGTGGAGTGCGTGGTGGCTGCGACATCTGTGTAGTGGAGGGGCACTCGTGCGCGCGTACCCGTCGTTGTTCTTGTTCTTGTTGTTGGTCGGTGCTGTAGTGGCAGCTTGGTGCGTACCTCTGGTCATCCACCTCCACCGCCACCACTACCACCTACACTGCCTACGCCCCCCCCCCTCCCCCCCCTTTTCCCTATCCTGCTCTTTCTTTGCTCAGCTTTTTTGGTGTTGCTTCTTTTTTTTTTCTCGCTTGGGCTGTGGAAAGCGTAAGGAAGGAGGTGCAAACACACACACGCGCACCTACACACGTCGATCAACCCAGCTCCCTCTCTGTGTGTGTGCGTGCGTGTGTCTCTTCTATCCGGCAAGGCGTGGGCTGTTGTTACCGGTCTTGCCTTCCCTTGTGGGTATAGGCGTGTGGCACGTGCATAGACGCTGATACAGTTGTGTTCCGAGCCAGAGCTGAGCCTAGTACTACCACGAATCGTGTGCACACCTACACCTCTTCCCCCCCCCCCCCCAATTATGCACAGACATACAGACGCCTACACAAAAACATACACACGACGAGATCCACAGCGCTCCTCAGGCCAACTCGGTGAGCTTCCTGATCAGCGAGGTGCCGCTTGCATAGGACGTGTCGATTCCCCCCCCCCTCTCCATCATCTACTTCTGCTCTTGGGTTGCGTTCCTTTGAGTCAGCGTTCTTCTTTTTTTGTTGTTGTTGTTGTTCTTGAAATCACTCCGTGCCGAGCTTTGCTCTAGCCTTCGCTCTTTTTTTTCTGTTTTTTTCTGTTTTTCCTGCTTAAGTGTATTTGCTCAACTGCCTTCGCGTGCTTCGTTCCTCTTTCACACACACACACACCTTTTCTCTCTCTCTTGTGTCGGCGAGCGGAATTCGTTGGCGTGTTGCGCAGTCGGTTTCAGCCGCGCACACCGAGCGGCTTGATTTCTTTTTTTTTCCTGGTGAAGTTGCTGTTTGTGCCGCTGCTTGATGTTCAATCGCGTTCTAAGATAGATACACACACACACACACACACAGAGACAGACACTTGCATACAAGCACATAGCCACACACACACACACACACACACACACCGGCGTGTGCTCACTCGACGAGGTACAGCACGCAGGATCCATCACCCACTCTGGGCGAACGACGGAGGCAACGATATAATTCCCTTCCATAAAGGAAAGAGAGAGAGCGAAAGGGAGAGGGGCGAGAAGAAGTCTCAGTCCTTTCCCTTTTGTTTGTTCTCTTTTTGAGTGTGTGCGTGTGTGATCGTCGTTTTTTTTTTCTTCACTGTAGTCGTTTTTGCTTATTGGCGTTCTGTAGGGTGCCATACCGCTTCTTCAGGACTTCTTTCCCTGGCACACCTGCGGACGCGAACACCGACGCACACACACACACACACACACACACACACACACACACGCACACGCACGCACGCATACACACCTAAACACACATCCACATAAAAAAAACACGTATCAATCAATAGATAAAGAGAGATCACACACACACACACACACGTACACACAGACAAAGTACATCACACATACACACGCGCATTAATACTCACTCGACTTCGAGCTTCGGAGTACCGTCATCACAACAACGAACCAGCTCATCACCAGTCACCGTCATCAACCAACGAGTGCCGGTGACAAGAGAGTAGCCTGCACAGACGCACCCCCCTCCCCCCCTCCCTCCCCCGCCCTCCCCCCCTCCCCCCCCCCTCCCCCCCCCCCCCCACACACACACACACAGCAGGCTCAGCACAGACTTCTGCACAACAGGCACACGGGGGCACCTACACATAAAGAAAAAGAAAAAGGAGGACGCTAAGGTAACGGGGAGTGCAGCGCGTGTGTCAGAGAGAGAGAGTGCAGGGACGGCAACTCAGCTGAGGCTCGCGCAATTTTTGACAGTGCCACGTTCCACACCGTCTTGACTCGCATCAACCTCACAGCCTTACGTGGCGCCTTACGGACGGACCCTCCCTCCACTCCGCTCGTACTCCACTCAGCGTTTCTCATCACTCCCTCTTTCTGCTTGATCCTTCACACCTGGTCGCTGTTTTTTTTTTTTTCTTCCCCCCTTTCTTTTACGTTTTTTGTTTTCTTTTTCCGTGTGTCTTCTCACGTTCACGTTCTGGTTGTTGATCTTGTGCGTGTGCGTGTGCATGTGTACGTGTATGTATGTGTACGTGTACATGTGTGGACGCATTCTTCTGGCACCATTTTCTGACTTCCTGCGCTTCCTTCTCTCTCTGTCTCTCTCTCCCTCCCTCCCTCCCTCTTGTGTTTGTAGGGTGCTCACCCGCGGCTACGCAGCACGCATCCACAGCACGGCGCGGCAGTCGCGGCGTCGATCGCCACGCGCATACAGGAGCGGAAGGCCCGGGAAAGCACGTCTCGCACGTTTCTGATTGACATTCCCGTCTGATCGCTTTACGTCGGGCACTCCGATTTTTGATTTTACTTTTGTAAGTTGTTTGATGGGGTACCTTCGAGTACTCCTCACCCTTCACCGATACCTCCGCGTAGCCCGTGTGTGCTTTCGCGTTAATGATGCAGATGTCTCTGTGCTCTCTGCCCCTCCGTGCTCTCCCTCTCCATCTCCCTCTGTGCTCTCCCCCTCTCCCTCCTCCACGACTCCGCCCCGGCCGCCGCTGTATCTTGCTCCTAACGCTGCTGCACCGCGGCCGGCACCGCACGCAACGTGCGTTGGATACTCGTCATGTGTGACCAGCACCGCTGCGACGTGCGCGGCGTGGTCGGCACAGCTGCGGCGGAGACGGGCGACTGCCCTATCCACGTGGGACGCCGTGGGAGCAGGCGGAGGTGGACAAGGTGGCGGTGTTGATGATGGAGCTGGGGATGGCTGTAGTGGTGAGGGTCGGGTGCACGTGAGAGGCGGCACCAGCGAGGCCGCATGTGGGGCGGCGGAGGTAGTCGAACAGATAGAAACGCGACGGCGTTGCAGGGGGCGGTGGCAACGGCCCTCGACAAAGGTGTCACACGCACTACAAGGCCTTTTCTCTCCAGCATGTCGGCGCTCCGCCGCAGCGGTGTACATGCAGATGCACTTCTCGGACGCCACGCTATGGTCGGCGAGGCGCGCCTGTTACACGTCGGGTGGAGCCTCTACTCGCATGCTGCAAGACGCCGCGTCTGCAGTCCCGGCACGCACCGCGGAGGCAAGCCGCTTGGACGAGCTCCTCCGTCGCGTCGAGGCCCCAGCGAAGCCACGCGCCGAAGAGCACGTCACGACAGCACCGTGGCCGTCACACGACCCCTGTGCCGCGACGTCGACAACACAGGACACCGACGCAGAGGCCCAGTCATCACTGCTGGGACGCGAGGGCGGCATGGGGAGCCCACGGCCCCTCGTGCGGGTGGCTGCACTGTCGCAGGAGACGCGACCCTATGTCCCGCTGCTGTTCCGACCAGACTTCCAGCGCGACAACCCGCACGCACGCCGACACGCCGCCGCCGCCGCCGCCGCCACGACGATGCTCGCCGCACGAGCGCGACGCCAAGCGGCAGCGGCACGAGAGAAGAATCAAGATGCGCATGTTGACACTCCCGGTGATCGGCGGACATCAAGCACATCAGCACCCGCTGTGGACGGCTTCGCCTTCAGTCCAGGCCGAGAGCCTCCTGTCATGGAGAAGCACCAACACGGTGGCTCATCCCCACGCCACTCGGTGCACGCCGCAGCTGCCATGGACAGCGCTCTGCAACTTGATGCCTTCGAATTGGACGAGGTACCGACAGTCGTGGCGCCTGCGGCGGAGGGGCAAGAGGAGACGCCGCTGGCGGTTGTGCTGGCTCGTGATGGAGACGAAGGCGTTGTCACGTGTGCCGAGATGGGAAGGGTCGCTGACGGACAGCTGCCGCTAAAGGTGAAGGTGGTAGAGGCCGGCATGGAGGATGGGGATGACGGTGCAGGGGATGCGGCGCTGGACTCGCACGCGGCGTCGCTGCGCGACAGCAGCAGCAGAAGCCGTCGCACCCGCCGGCTTATTCTCGACCCCGTGGAGTGGCTCGCCCAGGCCGCAGACGCGCCGCTGATGGACACGGAGCTGCTGGAGACCAACACGCACGTGAGGGACAGCATCGCCGAGGCCCTGACCCCGTCCGCCGCCGCGGCCTACACGGAGTGGCGCCGCACTCAGGAAGCCGCTTTCGACGTGGGCGGGGGCAGCCGCCTCGCTGCCCCGGCGAACGCGGACGTGACGGGGCTCGGCTACGATGCGGGAACGGCTGCGCTGGTGGCCACCGCCTCCCCACGCCGCGTGGACGGTGAAGAGAGTCGCCGCAGCACCGACGGCGGCGAAGGCGACGACACACGGTTGCAGGAGGCGCTAGAGGCGGAGCTCTACGCGGACGTCTCACGTGCCGTTTGGAAGCAGCAGTGGCACCGCGCGAGCACGACGGCCAAGGCGAGGCGTGGGCGGCCTCTGAAGGGGTTGATCGGAGTTGCACACGGCGGCGCGGCGACTGAGGTCGCGCCGGCACCTGCAGGACTGCACGAGCTCAAGCACACGCCGTCTCCGGTAGCGCGTGTGAAGTCCTCGGTCGATGTGGAAGTATCAGACAGCGACGTCTCACCGGGAGTCGCAGCGGTGGACGAAACCACGGCATCCACATCAGCCGCAGCGGTGGAGTGTGAGGCCCTCGTGTACAACATCTTCACCCGTCGGGTGGCCAAGGCGGGCTCGTCCAGCATCCGCACCCTGGCGCTCATGGGCATCGGCGTCGACCCCGCAACGCGCGAACTTGCCGTGACGGACGCGTCGGCGCTGCGTGAGCTTTCGGGTGAGCTCCGTGCACACCGGGTATCGTGGCCGCAGCTCTGGTCGCGTGGGGCGCTCTACCGGCAGCTGGAGCGGCTGCTCAGCGACGCCGCGGTGGGCGACCCCGTGGCGCGTGTCGCCGGGCTGCTCAAGCTGCAATACAACAAGTCGCACCTACACCATCAGAAGCCGGGGCTTGTCGTTGGCGACAGCGGCGGTGCGGCGTCTCCAGACACCAATAGCAAGGGAAGCAGTAGCAGCAGTGCTGTTGCAGTGGCCGCCACAAGGCGGTTTGCCATGGCGGAGAGCATCGATGACAAGCTGCTGACGCTGCAAGACCTCAACCCCGAGCAGCAGGCCGTTGTCGAGCTCGTGATGAAGGGCCACAACACGTACATCGGCGGCGGCGCCGGCACAGGCAAGTCGGTGCTGCTGCGTGTCATCAAGCAGCAGCTCGTGCGCGAGGGGCTCGCGGTTGCCGTGACGGGCACCACCGGCATTGCCGGCTCGCAGCTTGGCGGCTGCACGCTGCACCACTGTCTCGGCATCAACCTCCTCGGCGAGTTCACGCGCCGGAAGGACCTGAGCAGCTACGACGTCATCATCATTGACGAGGTGTCCATGCTGTCACGCGAGCTTTTTGAGTCGCTCGAGGTGCACCTGCGCCGTGCCAACAACATCAATCTCCCGTTCGGCGGCGTGCAGATGATCTTGAGCGGCGACTTCCTTCAGCTCGGCGCGATCGATGCGCAGCCGCTCATCACATCCAACACGTTCCGCCGCAACTTTGTGCAACTCAAGCTGCAGACGGTGGTGCGCCAGAACCGCGACTTGCGCTTTGCGGCGCAGCTGCAGCAGCTGCGGCGGGGTCGGGTGCCGCTTGACCTGCGCGACTCGGTGCGCTTCATGTCGCGCGAGGAGGTGGTCGCGGAGCAACGAGCATCTGCAGAACTGCGCGCGCGGCAGCAGGCACAGCTCGAGCAGGTGTTGCTGACTGCCACGCCATCCACTGCCGCAAAAAGTGGCGCTGGTGGTGACGAGGGCTGTTCTGGGGCCGGATGCGAAGTGGCGGGCACCGCGGACGCACAGCAAGATGCAGCGCATCGTGTTGCAGGAGATGCCAGCAAAGGGGAGGAGAACGAGGGGGAGGTGAGGGGGTCGGTGGCGGGCACGGCAGCCGTGCCGATCATGCCATCAAGCAACGACCCCAACAGCAGCCGCGCACACCGTGACAGCGGCGACGCTGCCGTCTTTGTGGATGGTGCAGTGAATCTTTTGCCCACCAACCGCGAGGTGGACGCGACCAACGTGCAGCAGCTGGCGCGGCTGAGTGGCGAGCTCATGACGTACACCGCGCAGCTCCTGCCTCCGTCGCTCGTTGGCAGCTGGTCGCCGACGTACGTGCTGCGCATTGTGGAGCCGGGCCGCCTGAACCTGCCGAAGCTGGCGCTTGAGATCACTCGACACCTCGCCGCCTTCTACACACACGGGCAACGTGCATCAACATCGTCGAACGCCGCCGCACACGCCACACCGCCGCCGCCGCCGCCGCCCGCTGCGTCAGGCTTGTCCCTCGCTGGCGACGACCTCAACCTCGGTGCCGCCGGCGGCTTCAGCGATGGCACCTGGCTGACGCACCCGAGCTCGTGTGACCGCAGCATAGTGCTGTACCCGCTCTTCGTCGACGCCCTCGCCCTGCGCGTACGACTCCCTATCACAATGGATCGCGAGGAAGCGCGGCAGTTCCTCGCCTACCTGAGCGAGCTCGATGCCCACCTGCAGTCGCTGCGCTGCGGCGTCAGGGTCCGAGACGTGCTGGCGCACGCAGACGGCATGCACACGGAGCGGGACGAGTACACGCTGTCCCAATACGCCGAGCGCGCCCCGCTGGCCCGCCCGCTGGGGCTGAAGATCGGGGCGCGAGTGATGCTGCGCACGAACCTCGCTCCTGGGCTGGTGAATGGCAGTCTTGGCACCGTCGTCGCGTTCCGCCGGCTGGAGGTGGATCAGCTGCCGCGCTACATCGTCGGCAACGCGCAGCGCGAGGCATCTATTCAGCAGTACAGTGACTTCTTGCAGTGCGAGCAGGGCTTCGAGGTGCCGGTGGTGCCCGTGGTGGACTTCAATGGCCGGCAGGAGGTCATCCCGCCTGTGACGCAGTACGTGGGCGGGCTGCCCAACACCCATCACTACAGCATGGGCATCGTCGCCTTGCCGCTGTCGCTGGCGTACGCCTTTACGGTGCACAAGGTGCAGGGCCTGACGCTGGTGGGCCGCGTGCACCTCGAGCTCTCGCGCATGTGGCCGTGCGAGCACCTCCTGTACGTGGCCATGAGCCGCGTGCGCAACCCGGAGCAGCTTTCCGTCTCTTCCTTCCACCCGGACCTTGTCCGCACCGCTGCCGACAGTCTCCTCTTCGATGACAGTCTGCCGCCTGTGGCGCAGGCCCGCATCGCACCGTACATGCTAGCCGCCACGTGGCGCCGCTCGCCTGGCCGTCGCAAGAAAGTGCTTCTCAAGAAGCGGCTGGAGGCGTATGTGAAGCAGCGGCAGAAGAAGCTGCAGCGGGAGGCGAGCAAGGGCGACATCCTCGCAGAGGTACGGCTGCTGGAGGAGAAGATACTGAAGCAGCGCGCACGTGCCACCGCCGCTGCTGCCTCCGCTGCAGTGTCAAGGCAATCGCATGTGACGGGGAAGAGTTTCATGGAGTAGGACAGACCTCCACGCGTGCACGATACAGCAAAACACTCGCCATCAGCTACTCTTTTTTTTGGTTTGCGTGTGTGCGTGCGTGCGCAGGTTTCTCGGCCCTCTGCCTTTTTTGCTTAGCGGTGTAGTGACGCACACGTGCGAGCGGGTGAGTCCTCACAACTTGATCAGTCAGCACACACATACATACATACACCCGCACACACAAACATGCATGCACGCACCCGCGCGCGCGTCCTTGCTCTGCTCCAAACGCATCGCTGTCTTTGCATGTGGTGCGGTCTTGTGGGTGGGCTGGTTGGCTCCTTCTGCGTTGTATCTCCTTCTTCGCACCGTCCTCAATCTCTGTCTCCCTGTCTCTCTCTCTCTCTCTGTGTTGTGCATGCGCGCGTGTGTGCGCGATCGTCGCTCCTTTTCGTATTTCTGTGTGCACTTGGCCGCAAGCGAAGCCGATTGGAAGAAGGAAGGAAGGAAGGACTGCAAGTACGCAGGGACACGTGCGGCGGTCACGTGAAAACCGACATACTTGCGCGCGTGGAGGCTGTTCTCGCTGCCTGTCTCGAATATTTTTTTTGTTGTTTTCGTACAGCTCCTTCTTGATGTTTCTTCCTCCTGATGTGTTTTTTTTTTCCCCGCTCGTCGCGGACTTTGACGCACCCTGGCCCCCACCCCGCAACCCCCCTCTTCCCCTCCCCACGCCCTTTCACTGAAGCCCCAAGCAACACGATACCCTTGCTACCTCTCACAGCAGTTCCCCCCCCCCCCCCCCAACCAACCAGAGAAAGAAAAAAAAACAAATAGTACACGAAGAGATCGATGTGATGGTGCATTGAGCAGTCTCCGAGAACAAACAAACACAAAAGAAAAAAGGGTCCGGCGCTGAGACGTAACCTTCGCCAGCCGTCCACGGACTTTGCGTGGTGCGACAATGTGAGGGAAGGGGGGGGGGCGTGAATCATTCGCGAATGTCTCTCGGACCCAGAGCCGCAGCGTACGTCGAGAAGAAACAAAAAAGAAAAAAAAGAGGAAAACGCTGTCGTCACGGGCAGTGCCAGCCCGGCCTGCCTCCCCCCTTTTCTGCTCCACCCTCACGTTGCCCACAGCTGTAGCTTCCTGCTGGCTCCCTTGCGTTTGACCCCCCTCACCACCCCAAACCACACCCTCTCCTCCCTCCTGCCTTCTCTGACGCCGCCCCCCCCCCTGCACATAAACCTATTCACACACACAAACACTGATCCACGCCGATCATCACAGGCCAAAGAAAAAAAAAAAGACCGAGTCGGGCTCTATATCAACATCAGTTTTTTCGTCTGTTCTCCATACTTGTTGATTTCTCCCCCCTTCCCTGTGTCCTCCTCCTTAGGCTCCCCTCTTAGATCGGCACGCTCTGCCACCGTCTCTTCTTTTGTTTTCGTTTGTTTTTGTGTTTCTTCTTCTTCTCCCCTCCCCCTTTCCCACCACCAGCCTTGAGTGTGTCTCGTTGATTCGTCTGTTCTCTGCTGGAGTGTCCGCGTGTGTGTGTGTGTGTGTGTGTGTGGACTTCTCTGTCAGTGATAGCGTGTGTAGAGGACACACACCACCACCGCCACCACCACCACCATCATCACCCAGCGTGAGTCTTTGGCAGCCCGCGAGAAGCAGTCCATCAGCACATCTCGGAGTGACCCGAAGCTGCAGGTGCCCCTGCCTCTGCCACCCCCCCCTCCCCATCACCCCTCCTCCACAAGCGTTGCCCTCTTTGTGTGCACGAACGTCTGCCTCGCAGCGCGTCCCGCTCATTGCCTTTTTTTCCCCCCTTCCTTTCCCATCTTTCTTCGTTCTAGAGCATCTCCTTTTTCTCTACTACTTTTGGCTTGGGCTGGTCAGCGCCGGTGCCGCACACGAGCTGACTTCACCGACGCGTTGTCGCTGTCGTCGTTGTCGTTGTCGTTGTGTGCTCCTCCTCCCCCTCCTCCTTGCCGCCGTTTTCTTCAGGCCTTGTACCACTGTCTTTCTCCCTTCTCCTCTTTTTCGTGCCCTTTCCATCCGGCAACGCACACCTACACGCACACCTCATATCTCTTTGATTGCCTTCTCCCCCCCCCCCATCACCATCATCATAGAGCACACCCCTCGGTTCTCTTCGCCCCCCCCCTTCTCTCCTTGTCTCTTTAGTTGTTGTTGTTTTTTTTCTTTCCGCCCCCCCCTCCCCGCACCTTGATTGTCTTCCGTCTCGACTCATAAATCTTCTCTGCCTCACTCTCCGCTCGGGTGAGCGTCTGTCTACGTGCTGCTTGTCATTGACCCAAAATCACACTCTCGCACGTGACACCTCCAGCAACTCCCCGCACCCCCCATCTTTTTGTCTTGTTTTCTTCGTCTTGTGGTAGCCGCGTTTTTTCTTCTTTGTTTTTTCTTTCTAAATCTGTCACGGTGACTCGCTTCATCTCGGACACGATCTATCACTTGTGAAGTCCTCCCTGTTGCCTCTGCCTCTCTGTCCCTCTCCCTCTTCCTCCCCCTCCTTACATCTCTGTACCTTTGGGCAAGAGCATCAAGACCTTCGTCACCACTCCGCCGCCACCACCACCACCACCTCCTTCTTTCCACGCGCACACACAACCAAGTCTGTTTATAAACAGCCACACACACCCCCTTCTCTCTTTCTCCTCTCACTTTCTCCCTTCCCTTCCTACACCATCATAGACTTTTTTTGTGTGTGTGTTGGCCGACCCGGACACTTACAAACACACACACTTACACACAAACGTCCAGGAAACCTTCACGTACTACACTCCCAAGCCTTTTTTTTTTTCATTTTTTTTGACAAGCAAAAAAAAAGAAGGTAAAAAAAGAGATTGCACTTGAGCCCTACGCCGTCTGTGCGCGTGTTGACGCTGTGTCTCTGTCTTCTCTCTGTGTGTGTGTGCACACCGCTGCACCTCTACATCCCCCCGTCTTGTCCCCTCCCCCTTTTTTTTTCTCTGTTGTTGTCGTTGTTGTTGTTCTTTGCGCAGGTGAGCGGAGTCGTCTGCTGCACCCCCCCTTTCTTATTTTGTTTGTTTCCTCCTAGGTCACCTCCTTCCTCTCTCTCTATTAGTGAGCTTGTTTGGTTTGGAGGCTGTCGTCGTTGTAGTGCGCTTCTAAGCACGCGTGTGTGTGTGTGTGGAGGTAGCTGGTCTCACCGCCCCTCCCTCTCCTCCTACTCCTCCTCCCCCTCCTCCCTCACCACCGCCGCTCTCGCACTTTCTTTTCTTCTTTACCTTCTTCATCCGCACCATCCCACCCCAGTAGGTACACGCACACATCTCCCCCCGCACCCACCCCCTCCTTCTCTTCTATTTTCTTTTCAGCACTTCATAGATTGACGACCTCGCCTTTACCTCATCTCCAAAGCTTCGTCTCTGCCACTCCCCCCCCCAACTCAATTGTGTTTGTGAACTCAATTTCACCTCTTCTTCTTACGTTATTTCCCCCGTTGTACCTTCTCCTGCACGCTCGCACGGTTTCTTTCTCTCTCTCTCATGATGCTTCGTCGTATCAGCAGCGCCTCTTCGGCAGGGCGGCACTCCGCCCAGGTCGCCGCACACGCTGCACGGAAGATCCTCTCAGGTACCGTGAACGCCACAAGCGTGATGCTCACTTGTGGAGGCATCAGCAGCAGTAGTAGCACAACCACCACCAACACCGCAAAGGACGGTGGTGCAATGTGGATGGCCATGCGCTGGCAGTCCACGTCCAGCGGCAGCACAGGCAAAACCCCAGCCGCCGCCATCGCTGCTGCTGCTGCTGCTCCTGCTGCTGCTCCGACGCTCTCCGCGAAGTCACCGACTGGCAAGCGGCGTGGGCGACCACCGGGGACCAAGTCGCGCCGCTCCGCCTCCGCCACGCCGAGTGCGGCCGCTGCCGCCGCTTTGGCGCAAGAGTTGTTTGTGCCGCCACCGACGCCGACATCGGCAAACGCCGCCGCACCGCTTATTGAGCCGAAACCGGAGCAGCAGCAGGTGACGGCATCAGCCGATCCGGCATCCACTTCATCGTCTGCGGTTGTCGCCACGGGTGCGGAGCCCCAGCCCACCCCTGCTGCGAGCGTCGTCCCCGCCCGCACGACCACGACGGCGGCAGCCGACGCGGAGGTGAGGGCGCCGACGACCGCGGCGGCTGATGTGCCTGCCAAGACAACGAAGTCTCCCCGACGCCCCCTCAGCACGGCTGCGGCACCGACAAGCGCACAGGAGAAGGCGGCAGTCGAAGCGGCCCCCGCGGCTGCGCCGGTGGACCCCTTCAGCGGCGAGCTCAACGAGGAGGCCTTCTTCTCTGCCATCTTGCAGCCGTCCGGCGGGGGCGGCGACAGCATGGCGATGGAGCCGCGCGAGTCGACCTTTGTCTACAACGCCCTCACCGGCCGCATGACGAGCGAGACGTCGCTGACGATGCAGTGCCTGCGTGAGATCGGCTTCGGGGTCAACACACAGCGGCAAGTCATCCTGGAGCATCCGACGATGCTCAACGCACTGGCCGAACGCGTGAGGGCCGGGACAGCGGCGCTGCCGACGCGGTGGCCGGTGACAGTGACGCGTGTGCTGGGCACGGTTATTTCGAACAAGAACATCACCGACCCGGCTCAAGCCATCCAGCAGATGATTCAGGTCAAGACGAACAGCGTCATGCGCGGCCGCTACGCGTCTGTCGTGTCCGCCGCCGGCAACCCGCTGGACGAGGCGGCTGCGGCAGCAGCGGCGGCGGGGGAGCAGCCGCACAACGTCCTGAACGGCGGTGGCGTGCACGACCCCGACGAGGCCATCGAGCTCAACGATGAGCAGAAGCGTGTCATTGACATGGCCCTGCGCGGGCACCACATTTACATTGGCGGCAGCGCCGGCACCGGCAAGACGGTGCTGCTGCGTGCGCTGTCGCGGCGTCTGCAGGGGCACCGCCTTCGTGTCGCAATGACGGCCACGACCGGCGTGGCAGGCTGCCACATTGGCGGCTCCACCTTCCACCACGCTCTCGGTGTCACGTCGCGCGGGGAGTTCATGCGCCGCAGCGTTATTCTGGACTACGACGTCATCGTCATTGATGAGGTGTCCATGTTCCCGCAGAGCCTCTTCGAGGAGTTCGACCGTGTCTTGCGGGAGGAGGCCGGCACCCCCGACCTCCCCTTCGGCGGCGTGCAGATCATCCTCTGCGGCGACTTCTTGCAGCTTGGCTGCATCAACGAGAAGTCGCTGATTGGCTCGAGCCTCTTCCACAAGAACTTCGTCAAGGTTCGACTGGAGAAGCAGGTGCGCCAGACCGCCGACTCGAAGTTCGCCAACGACCTGCAGCTCATGCGCCTCGGCATCGTGCCAAGCGACCTAAAGACGAGCGTGCAGCAGCTGCCACCAGGCACGATGGTCGACTCCGCCGTCAACTTGCTCCCCACGAACAAGGAAGTGCATGCAGCCAACGAGAAGGAGCTGCAGCGGCTGCCAGGCAACCCGCTGACGCTCACACCCGAGTCCGGCATCACCTCGCTGCAGTGCGAGACGACCGCGACGCTGCTGCTGCGCACGACGAAGGATTTCAACGAGGCGGAGTTTGCTCGCCACGTGAGGTCGCTGCTGCAAGCCACGCTCGACCTCCCCCGTGCCTCCCTCCTCTCCCTCTACCGCGTCTACGAGGACGGTCACGCGATGCGGTTAATGCTGCCGCCGGGTGAATCCACGGCCTGGCGCGACGCGATGCGGGAGCGCTTCCTTGAGATTGCTGGGCTGCTGAACGACCTGGAGCTGGGCGCGACAGTGACGGAGATTGTGCCGAACGGCGACGGTCTGCATACGCCGGAAACCGAAGAGCACCTCCACAAGGTCATGTCGAAGCACCCGATCGCGCAGCCGCTGACGCTGAAGAAGGGCTGCCGTGTGCTGCTGCGCGCGAACTTGTCGTCGAGCCTCGTGAATGGCAGCATCGGTACGGTTGTGGATTTTGTGGAATGCAAGGAGGAGTCTTTCCCGGAGTACATCAAGACGGACGCCGTCAAGCGCTCCATTGAGCGGTACCGCGTCTTCTGCTTCACGGAGTGCGGCATGCCCGTGCCGATGGTGCCGGTCGTCCAGTTCTACAGTGGCGAGAAGATGGCGATGCCGCCGTGGGAGTTCTCCGTCGGCGGTGGCCCCAACACCCACTTCTACAGCCTCTCCAGCGTCGCCCTGCCGCTGTCGCTGGCGTACGCCTTCACGGTGCACAAGGTGCAGGGCCTGACGCTGGTGGGCCGCGTGCACCTCGAGCTCTCGCGCATGTGGCCGTGCGAGCACCTCCTGTACGTGGCCATGAGCCGCGTGCGCAACCCGGAGCAGCTTTCCATGTCTAGCTTCTCCGCGAGCATGGTGCTGGCGAACGACACGTGCGTTCACTTTGACAAGACCCTGCGCAGCGCGCTGCACTGGACCGTGTCCGACGTATCGAAGTTTCCCATCTCGGCGTGGAAGCGGTGTAACGACACCATCTACCACCTCCGCCGCCGTGGCGCCTCGCTGCGTCGCCTGCTCGAGGGGGTCACCTCCATGGGTGGCGGCAATGGCGGGAGCGGGTCCATGACAATGATGTCCTCGCGCACGCAGCACTTAGCTAGGCAGAACAGCAGTGGTGCACAGCAGCAGCAGGGGAGCTCGATGAACGAGGAAGATCGCCTCGCACGCGTGAACGGCATCGCCTCGCGCGGTCTCAGCGACGGCGTCGAGAGCAATGGCGGATTCAGCGGCGCGCAGACGGGCCACGGCAGCCGCGTGACGCTCCGCGTGGGCCGCCACGACAGCAGCAGCAGCGACGACGGCGCCGCGTCCCAGTTTAACCTCGAGCACCTTAGCACCATCCAGCAGTCGGTGCTGGTGGCACGGCGCATGCGCAAACTCGTGCGAGACGTGGAGCGGGTGGCGAAGCTCGCTGACGCGCGGCGGCGCGTGAAAAAGGCGGCCGAGGCTGGCAAGGCGGCGGCCCTCGTGAGGCAGCCGGCGGATGCGGCAGCGGTGGTCGACGAGTCAGACGATGTCGATAGCGTCAGTGTCGATGACCTCACACCTGGGGAGGTGGAGCAGGCCAAGGGGCTCGTCGCGGCCGCTGCCGCAGCGGCGGCGCAGTCGGTCGCACCCCCTTCTCGTGTGACGGTGAGCATTGGGGAGGAGCACACCTTTTGAGTGCCTTCCCCTTTCCTCCCGCCCCCCCGCTACTGCCCGCGCCGATGGAGTGGCTGTTTCTTTCTTTGTGTTCCTGTGTGTGTGTGTGTCCGTGCACGTGCGCCTGCACCTTGAACACTACAACGACTTGTCCACCCTCACCGTTCTTGCACCCCCACTTCGCTCCCCCCTCCTCTTCTCTCCTTCGCTGCTGCCTCATAATCCTTCTTTCTGTTGACTTCTCCTTCGTGAGCCCCTGTGTCTCTGTCTGTGTGTCTCTGTGTATGTGTGTATGTGTGTATGTGTGCATGTGTGCATGTGTGGGTGTGCATGTGTATGTGTCTGTCTCTCTCTCAGTATACGCGAGTTTATAGGAGGTAAGAGACAGGGGGAATGACCACTCCGAGTCATCTGACGTCAGCCCTCTCTTCTCCACCACTCTTTGAGAACACACGCACACAAACACACACACACACACAACATTGCATGCGCGCCGACGCCTCTTTCTCGTTCGCGGCTTGCTACGGACTGCGAGAGCTGGTGCTGCGCTGCGCATCGCGTTTCTGAACGCAAACCAGCTCTCTCTCTCTTTCTTTCGTGTATTTGTGTTGTTGTTGTTGTTTCTCCCCTGCGGCGTCTTCCTTTGTTTTTTTTTTCATGTTTCCTCGACTCTTTTCTCCCTCGCTGCCGTGCCGCGTCCCCCCCCCCTCCCTCATCCCCCGCCTTTCCGTCATGTTCCCTCACTGCACGCACCCCTGCCTGCATCGTTGAGGCTTTCGTGGAGCAACGGCACCCCTTTGGCGTGCGACATCACTTGTTTCGCTGTTTTCTTTTCTCTTTCTTTTTTCTCCCTGTGTGCGGGCTCACTGCTGCCCCCACCACCCACGCACCAACCCCCCCCCCCCCCCCCTCTCTTCTCCCTGTTGTCATAGATCGATGTCCACGCCAGGGTGGTGGCCCACCTCCCTTGTTAGCTCAACTCACGCGAGCCCCTTTTGTGCTCGCATGCGTCCTGCACAAAAAAGGAAAAAAAAAAGGAAACGAACGAAGGAAAAACAAAAAGCGGTGTGAGGAGCGGCCGTCGCAGCTTCATTTTGCGCGGGAAATGGAACGATAGGCTTAAGTGAGATACCGTCTTTGTCATTGGGCCACGACTCGGCACATTATTCTCACTCGTGCGCGCACACGCACGTACACGCACTCACTTGCGTGTGTGTGTGTGTGTTTGTCTTCTTTCTTTTTGGCGTTTTTTTGTTTTGTTTTCCTTCCCCCACCCTCCCCTCCCCCCGACCCGTGCATACCCAAGGGTCATAGATGATCAGCACACAAACATGATATGGACAAGCTGAGTGAAGGAAGGCAGGCGTGTGTGAGTGTGTGTTTGGATGTGTGTGTGTCAGGTGCGTGTATTGAAGAGGGCAGGGGGTAGTCGAGGGTTCTGGTGGAAGGTAGGATTTAAAGGAGTGAGTGTGTGCGGACCTCTTCCCCCTTCACACCCCGCCCCCCCCCCACCTCGCCTCTCTCTCTCTGTGCCTCTCCTTCACACTCCACCACTGTTCTCATCGCTGCGTTTCTTCGGAGGCTGTTTGCTCGTGGTGTTGTGCTGTCTGCCATGTTGTGTGCTCGCACGGCATACGGAATGCGTCGTGCGCCGTGTTCCATTTCTGATGTTTTTTTTTGAAAAAGAAAGAAAGAACGCTCCTCGGGTCTTATGCGTCCTTCTTTTTGTGTGTGTATGTGTGTGATCGCTTCCTTCGTCGCGCGTAGTGTACGGTTATCTCGCGACGTGGTTGTTTTGCGTTGTCTCCCTTCCCCCCCCCCCCCCTCACGTGACGTTGTGTCTTCCATGAAGCCCTCACCGTCGTCTTGTCTTCTTCTTCTTGTCTCTCTCTCTCGTCCACAATGTTGCCTTGCGTGGCATTTTTTTTTTCTTCTTCGCCCTCTCTGCCCTTCTCCCTTTTATCATCCTCGGTGCCTGATCAAGTTGTCCCTCATGACGATCGAACCAAAGACAAAATCTGAAAAAAAAAGAAAAGAAAAAAACGGAGAGAACATGAGATGGACGCGACGAAGATGTCGTGGAGTCTTCTGTGTGCACGCGCTCGTGCGTGCGTGCGTGCGTGGCGGAGTTGCACACGAGGCAGGCAGACAGGAGTGTGTGTGCACGCGTGTGGTGCTGCGCTCACAGAAATCTGCGGTAGGACGAGAAAGGGAAGCGGCGGCTGCCACTTTCGACTGCTGATGCCCCGCTTTCCCCTGCTGTTTTTTGGCAAGCATCAGCTGCGATGCATGCGAGCGAAGCACGAAAGAGGAGAGGGAGGAGGAGGAGGAGACACTGCCGCTCGTTGCGAAGGGGGTGGGTGCAACTTCATGGTGGCATGTGCTTTACATCAGGATGGCGTGCGGGCGGTTTCGTTTTTCTTCTTTGTTGTTGGCCGGCACATGCAATCCTGATGTAACAGCAGCGCTGAAGAGAGGTACCCACGCACATGCTGGGCACTTTTTTCCTCCTTCTTCCCCTCAACTGCCCCTGTCATAACTTCAATGTACACCGATCCTCAATACCCGAATTCTCTCTCTCCCCCTCTTCCTTTTGCATGTTGATGTCTACTTTCTTGCCGGTGTAGAGGCACGTCCTGATACAGGTCACCCATTTGTATCTGCATCTACACACACACACACACACACACACACACGCGCATGCACAGAGTTTCGAATGGTCCACAAGCCCAAGAACAACAAGCGGTCCCGCGCCATCGCCGCACGCAAGCTGCTCAAGGCTGCCGCAGCCGCAGCCGCAGCTCAAGGCGTCACAGAGTCTGCAGCGCACCAGTCATCGGATGGCTGCAATGTGAGTCCTTTCCCGTGTCAGGAGCTGTGTGGACGTTCCGAGGCCGAGGCAGCAGCACAGCCCGCTCCAGAGCAGGACGCAGCGACCCCCGGACCTTGTCACGCCGAGGATGGACACACAGAGGCGACACGGAGTGCAGTGACTCAACAGTGCGCGGCCAACGCGTTGGCTGACGCGCTCCGACTCCCTCAAGGCTGCGCTGTGGCAGCCGAAGACCTCGCGGCCTTCACGAAAGCCCCTTCCGATCTGTCCACGACCGCCACCGGCGGACTGCCGTCTGTGCGGGCTGTCGCGCTTCTCCCACGCTCACGGCTGTCAACCCCACTGGCAGGCGCACCGGGGGCAGCGGCAGCGCACAGCGCGTCAAGCACTCCTCAATTCCCTCAAAGGTATGTCGCGTACCTCCTCACGAACACGCCGGCGTCAGCGGGGTGCGAGGCGCCGAGTACCATGTGGGGCGTCTACGCATGCGACACCAAGGCGTGCTTGCAGGTGGTGCAGTGGAGCTCGATCGATGACGGTGCAGCCCCCACAGCGAGTCGCGAAGTGCTCATGCATGTGGACGCGGAGACGCACTGCTTCCTTCTCTCCACGGAGTCGCTCGTGTCGGCGTCGCACGAGCACCGCAGCAGCAACGGGCCACGCGACATCGCTGCAGCCGCGGACTCCCTCCCCACTTCCACCCCCCTTACGCTTGCACCCGACGTGACGGCAACGTCCTCGACGGAGGCGTACTGGCTTGTGCCGTCGCATCTCGCTGGCGATATTCTCGCTCTCCTGCAGGCGCGCCAGTGGCTGCGAAGCACCGCCGCTCTCCCCGCCACTGGCGCGCCGTGGTGTGGCTGGCGTGTGCAGCCGCACCCCACGCGCTGGGTGCCGCCACTCCACCCGCACCACCGCGAGAGCGGTGAGGCGGCCGCGGACGTGCACGTGGAGGAGACATCGTCTCCGCGGAGGCCCAAGTTGAAGTCGCGCAAGGCCGCCGCCCGTCGCGCTGCACAACCCGCACACTCGCCTGCCGCAGCTGCGACGGAGCCAGTGCTGGAGGGAGCGTCAGGCCAGTGCGGCATCTCGCCCTACCGCATTCCCCATGTGGCGACTCTCGAGCTCGTCGAGCACCTCGGCGAGAAGTCATCGCCCGGTGCGGGGCCGCCGTCTGCTGAAGTAGTCCTCTTTATGGGAAACGTGTTGCGGGCATACCCTGCCGATGCTGCTCTGTAGGCGTGCGACGGCTGCACACACCGCCCCCTCTTTCCTTTTTTTTTTTCTCTTCTCTTCCCTCCTCCTCCCCCCTCTTCCTTGTCCCTTGTCCCTTGCTGCTGATGCTGCTGTCTCTGCTGCCCCGTGCGACACCAACAACCACAAGCAAGCCCCTCACTATTAACGTACGTGTATCGTTGTGGATACAGGGGGCATGATTGGATATCAATGTGACGTTGCTTGTATGTCTCTCTCTGAGTGTGTGTGTGTGTGTGTGTGTGTGTGTGTGTGTGTACGTCCGTCAGCACACACAAACACATCGACACCACCCTGTGCTACCTCACATCCCCTTGCCCATCTCCTCCCCCTCCCCTCCTCCTTCCCTTCCCATCCCCCTTCCAACTCCCTCACACACGTACACACACACTTGCGTTCACAAGCATTTCGTGACTTCAAGCACTCTCCCTCTCTCCACCCCTCGCCATCTCTCTCTCTTTCGTTGCTTCTTTCGCTCCGCGCTTTCCCTCTGCCCCACATACCACCCACCCACCCCCCCCCCTTCCCCCCTCCCTTCACTTTTTGTATAGAAGCAACCATCCTTCAGCGTGTTGCGCTTCCTTCACCCACCCACACACACACACACACACACACACACCCTTCCTTCCCTCGGCCTATACCCGCCCCCCACCCCTTCCCCTTCCCCTTCCTCCTCAAACAATGACGACCGCCTTCAAGATCCCTGAGAAGCGCGAGGAGCTCGTGTACACGGCGAAGATCGCCGAGCAGTGCGAGCGCCATGAAGAGATCCTGTTCTGCATGAAGCGGGTGGTTAAGATGAACCCGAAGCTATCCAGCGAGGAGCGCAACCTTCTCTCCGCCGCGTACAAGTACATCATCAGCGCTCGCCGCGCGTGCTGGCGCAGCATGAGCTCGATGGCACACAAGGAAGACAGCCACAAGGGCAAGACGGCGAGCCTCTTCAACGGCTTCCAGCAGCAGGTGGAGAAGGAGCTGGCGGAGATCTGCTCTGACATTCTCGAGCTCCTTGACAAGTACCTCATCCCAGCGGCGGACAACGATGAGAGCAAGGTGTACTACTACAAGCTGAAGGGCGACTACCACCGCTACTTCGCCGAGGTGGAGTCCGGCTCCGAGACGCAGAAGAACCTCGCGCTGGAGGCGTACAAGAAGGCGTCCGAGTCTACTGCCACGCTGAAGCCCACGTCGCCCATCCGTCTCGGCCTCGCCCTCAACTTCTCCGTCTTCTACTACGAGATCCTCCGCAGCCCGGACAAGGGCTGCCAGCTCGCTCGTCAGGCCTTCGAGGAGGCCCTCAGCGACCCGGAGGTGCTCGACGAGGAGCAGCACAAGGAGTCCGCGCTCATTATGCAGCTGCTCCGTGACAACCTCGCGCTGTGGACGGAGGACTCCCGGCCGGAGGGCCAGGACGACGGCACGGCGATGGAGGAGCTCGAGTAAGACATAGAGAGAGGGAGAGAGCGAAGGAGATCTTTCAAGGCGAGGCGGAGTGGTGGTACGGGGGGATGAGGTGAACGGAGTGAGGGGGCGGTGGCGAGCGGGTGCAGGGTTAGAGAGAGGGAGCGTAGAAGCGGAAGGGGGTGGGCAGAGCGGCACTTTGGGGAAAGCTGACGTGGCGGGGCGGGAGGAGGAGGACGAACTTAGAGAGAGAGAGAGGTGTGGACGGGGTAAGAGAAGCGCCCCCCCCCTCGCCTCCGCACACCAGCCTCAAAAAACCCCACCGCCATCACCTCCTCCTCCTCTTGTCTCACCCCACCCCATCACCCCACCGCACCACCATCACCCCGTCTCCTTTCCCTCTTGTACCGTCTCTCCCCAATTTCCTACCGGTGTGCTTGCCACATCACTGCAGCCTGTGCCTCCGTCTGCATGGGTGCGAAGCACGCGTGTGCTAGTGTGCGTCTCCATCTCTGTCTCTGTCTGTCTGTCTGTGTCTGTGTTTATCGCGCCAGCGGATGCGGCATGTTCTCGTGCTCGTTCTTTCGTTTTTTCGTTTTCATTTTTTTTGTTGTTGAGGTCTCTCCGCAGTGTGCTGATATGTATTTAGAGAGGACCAAGGCGTTCACACACACACCACCACCACCAACCTCACCATCACCACCCCCTCCTCCTTCTGCCATTCCGATCCCCCTGCACCACCACCACCCTACCCCCTTCCCTCCCTTCCCATCTTGCTTGTGCTTACGAAAAAAAAAACGAGAAAATTGCGGCTGTTTGCATGTGGGTGCTTGTGTGCTTGACTCGCTCGCATGTTTGTTATTCCAGATTGCATTTTGCCCTCACCTTCGCAAATACACACGACGGCACAGACACACGCACACACGTACGTGCATACATACACAGACTTCAGAGCGGTAGTGCTGACTAGGCGTTCTCTCTCCTCTGTCCCACCGTGTGCTTACTGACCGCCACTTCTTACTTTATTCCTCGTGTGTGTGTGTGTGTTCGTGTGTGTGAGTGTGTGTTCGTGTGTGCCGGCCAACAGAACATGGAAACATCAGCAACAAGCTGGAGTGGGCTTGGGTGAAGTCTTTATGCGACTGACAGTGAAGCAGCGCGTCTGGCAGGACGGTCTATACGTGTGTGTGTGTGTGTGTGTGTGTGTGTGTGTGTGCGTGTGTGTGGGTGGCAATAGGAAAAGAGGCGACTCGGCGCGGATGCTGTTTGTGGGTCTCCGTTGTCTCTGTGAACGTCGTCGCTTGTTGGTCAGATTGTTTCTTTCCCTTTTGTTTCTTTTTCTTTTTTTTTCTTTTAATTTGTCTGTGCGTGCGTGTGTGTGTGTGGAAGTGTGTGCCTGCCTGCTTGCACATGTGTGTGTGTCTGTGTGTGTGTGTGTGTGTGTCTGCGTCTGTACACGGCCCCTCTCCCCTCCCCTATCCCTCCCATCAGGTGTACGCGTACGCGTACCCGTGTTTGAGTGTGTGTCTGTACCTCAGCGGCCTCATTCTCTTTGCCTGTGTCTTACTCAGTCCGCCGTCCTCCCCACTCCCCCCCCCCTTTCCCACTTCTTCTACGATGAAGTCGCGCTGACAGAGTGAAATTTAAGAGATCCGAGAAAACGGAGGAGAAGGAAAGGGGCACACTGTCAAGTGTGTGTGTGTGTGTGTGTGTGTGTGAGAAGGAGAGAGGCAGTGCCGGCGTGTGCGGGCGGATGCGCGCGTGTGCCCCCCACCCCACCCCCCACCTCCCACCCCCCCCCCGGCCCCTCCCCCACATCTCCGTGCTCCTGTAGATGTCTATGTATGTGCTCGCATGTGGTGCTGCCTTCGTGCTGCCGCCAGTCGGTGTGCTTTCCGATTTCTTTCTCTCTTTTTTGTCTCCTTGGCTCAGACTCGGGGTGTGTGTGGGCTGAGCGTGTCCACGGTGAGACGACACGCATCTCGCAACTAGCTGCCTGCATAGCGGTGTCAAAGTCCTTGTGTGTGCGTGCGTGTGTATACGTGTGTGCTGAATTCTGGTACCCCACTCGCTCTCGGCACTCTTTTCTCCATCGCAGCGGCCGCTGATGCACGCTGAGTACCCCCGGATAAACTCACACACACACGTAGTTGACGCACACATGTGGCACGCATGGCACGCATGTGTCCTACCCCCAAAAAACCTAGTCAAACGATTGCTGCGAACACACTAAAAAAAAAAAGAGAACACACATCAATCAAAGCACAGCCACAAAAAAACGAAACAAAAAGAAATAGTAATGAACCGTGACAGGAAGAAGAGGTGGAAGAAGACGGCGCTGCACGCAGTGGGTGCTGTGGGCCACCACCACCGCTGCTGCTGCTGCTCTCTCGCTCCACTTCTGCTCGCCACGTCGTTTTCACTTTGACCCCGCTCCTCCGCATGCACGCGCACACTTGATTAGACGTCCACTTGGGTCCTTCTGTGTTGCCAAGGGAGTGCACGCGGTGTTGCCGTGGGCCTTTGCGTTTGTACTCTCGGTGCGTGGTGGTGTGGGGTGAAGGTGGGGAGAGCACACTAAGGTGGGTCAGGGAGGTGCGTCTGGTGGTGACGGAGGCCGCACTCCAAGCCGCGGTACGCCGACGTGTACGAGTCGTGTGAACACGCGGCGGGGAAGAGGGAGGGGGGTGGCGTTGTGGCGTAGAGACCCGTGTAGGCTTTACGGCAGCGCGGTGCAGTGCTGCATGCAACCGGGACTCGTGTTTTTTTTTGCTCCCGCCTGGCCTTCTCCCCTTCCCCCCCATCCCTCTCACCCTGCCCCACCGTCCGAGTTGTGCATCCCTTGCACACACACACACACAGTCCAACTGCTGATCTTCCTCCTCCCCTTCGTCACACTCTTGTGTCCGGTACTCAAACTGCTTAACCTTCTCTTCTCTTGAGCTTGAAGGTATCTCTCCACAACGACACACAAGCACACGTACACACCCACACACGCACACTTGCAGCTCCTCGAGTCGTACTTCCCTCTTGTATCTCCGCACTTCCCTGAGCAGAACACCCGTATCAGTGCAGGTTGTCCCTCCATTTTTTTGATTTTTTCTCTTTCCTCATCTTGGTGCACAGCGCACCACCACTCCTCTCACATTTTCTTACACTACGACCCCACACCCCCGCCCTCCCCTCCACCCCGTACCCAATCGGGTGGCTCAGGAGCCGCCTCTTGATGTCGAACTGAGGTGGACGCCATCAGTATCATCAGCATCATCGTCAGTAGTTCACATCCAAAACCATCACCACAACAGCAACGGCGTTTTTTTTTTCCGTGTCAAGGCATAAGACCTGCCGTTGACTGACGGGCTTGACTCTACGCTCCGTCTCCATCTCCTCCTCTTCAGCCCCCACGCATCCCCTTCTACACAGCGATCACGCGGTAAGGGAGAGGGCGTGCACGACGGCGCACCTCCTCCCCCCTCCCTCCGGAGGTCACGCAGTACGCAAAGCTGTCGTCTGAGTCGAGCTTCAACGGCGACGCTGCAGCCGCAGCCGCCGAGGAGATGGTCGCCCTCCCCGCCTTCAAGTTTGTGTTTCTCGCGATTCGCCAGGTGACGCGGCCGATCGCGAAGCAGATCGTGTCACGCGCGAACACGAAGCGGGCGACAACGTACCGGGTGTGCGTGGGCCTCGGCCGCGTATCGCTCGGCCTCTCCGGCGTCATCTCTGAGTGGACCCGCGCCGAGGAGCTCAAGCAGAAGGAGGCAAAGCGCAAGTCGGAGGAGGAGAGCAGGGCGAAGGCGGCCAAGGCGTCCGCCGCCGCCGCATCAGGACACGCGGGCGACGATGATTTAAAGAAACGAGCAGCCGCGGCGGCGATGGACGTGGCCAGCGGCAAGGGAGACGCCACACACGCCCCTTCCGCCTCCTCCACGTCCAATGCCGCTGCAGCATCGGGTGCGGCGGCATCGCCTACGGCCACAGCGAAGCCCGCCACCACCACAGCGGCGGCGGCGGTAGCGAAGGGCGGTGCGCCATCAGCCGGCGGCACCCCCGCCACGGTAACACCGCGCTCACGATCACTACTGCAGAGCGTCGTCTACGGCCCGCAGCCCAAGGGCGGACCGGCGGACACGTATGACAGCTCCGTGTTCCTCGACCCCTCCCGCACGGTCGGGGAGGCGGCGCGGGTCTTTATCCGGTACCCGTCGCAGAGCGCCTGGGATGTGTTTCGTCAGACCTTCCTGGCTCCCTTTCCCGAGGACCGCCTCGTGGCTGCCGGGGCGGACTTGCTGATCGAGCTGTTGGCCTACACGATTCTGTGCACGATGCTCGTGGTGGAGCTGCTGCAGCAGTCCCGCACCAGCGCGGCGAAGGAGGCGCATCTGCAGGCGCGACTGGAGGCGATCGAGGCGAAGGTGAACGAGCTCGTCGAGCACAACAACAACGCCGTGTCCGCCTCGACGGTGGAGGAGCTCCCGCCGGTGCCCGAGCTGCACGTGACCGGGCGGCTCGGGGCTCTCTGGGGCGCCATGGCGGGTGGTGTCAGCCTCCTCGGTGACTCCTTTGCGGGCGGAGGCAGCAGCAGCGGTGTTGGCAGTGACGCGGACAGCAGCAGCAGCTCCGCGAGAAGCGGTGGCGGTCCGTCGTTCAGCAAAGGGAGCAGTGGGGTGGCCGCCGTCGCCGCGCTGACGCCGGAGGAGCGGGAGCGTCTCGCGCAGAGTGGTAAGGCGGTGGTGCCGCACCGCGTGAGCGGCTCCACCGTCGCCTACGCCCCGCCGCGGGACCCGCACGTGAAGGTCAGCAAGTACGACGAGACGGCACTGCTGCAGGAGGAACTGGAGCAGCTGATGCGCAACGCCGTACGTACCGAGAAGTGGGCCTGACGAGCCAAGCGGGAAATTCACGAGAAAAGAAGGAAGAGATGAAGGCATTGGAGTAGTTGTTGGTGCCATTAGGTGACAGCTGCACGGTGCGCGTTGACGTCCACAAGGAGAAGGCGAGAGGGAGAGAAGGAGGGAGGGAGGGAGCGACGTAGACGCTTTCCCCTTCCCCGTCCTCTCTGTCCTCCTTCCCACTCCCCTCTGTCTGACGTTCTCCCCCCCCCCTCATCACGTAAACCCACAAATCACGCCTTGAAACAAACAAAAGTGAACGGTAAGCGCCTCTGCTTTATCTTATTGGCTGCTCTTTTTTTTGCGTTTTTGGGGGGTTTTGTTCGCTGCTGCGCTTGTGCGGGGTGCGTGACCGCACGCCCCCCCCCCCCCCAGCCCGTACCTCCAAGTCTAAGAAACGAACGACAGAAGAAAAAAGAGCATCTCTTACTGAAAAATCCCCCCCCCCTGTCTTGCTCTTCCTTCCATCGCCCTCGCCTCTCGTGATATCCAGTGCTTACACGCTCCGCTTGCGTCGTCACACAGGCAGGATCGAGCAGCACGTGTAGGGGCGACCACTACACGTGCTTTACACACGCCGCTATCGTCTCACACAAACACATACGTTTTTTTGTAGACGTACATCCTTACGACATCAGCAACACAGCACGCCCCCCCCCCCCCCACCCCCCCCTTCTCCCAATAACAACAAAAACCAAAGAAGATGGAGCCGGTAGCGGAGTCGACACCCGCAGCTGTCCGTGCGAGTGCGGCAGCACCGAGCGGCGCCCCTGCCAAGCCCCGCTCCGCCACTCTCACGGGCCCGTCGACATCACCAGGCGAGACCGCCAGCAGCGCCGCGACGGCCTCCACAGCAGCCGATAGCCCCAGCGCTACAGTAGCGGCTGGTGCGGCTGGTGCTGGTGCTGCTGCTGCCGCCTCTTCGCCAGAGGAGCAGCTGCAGGCGTTGGAGGCAAAGATGGGAAAATGGAAGGAGGCCGTCACGGCGCAGCTGACTGACGCGGCGCGCAAGAACAAGAAACTGCGGGAGGAGCTGCGCGTCGTGCGGGAAGAGAAGGAGACCGCGCTGGCGGCGCTGCGCGTGCAGCTCGCCGAGGAGTTCCAGGAGAGGACCGTGATGCAGCGCGAGGAGCTCGCCACCCTCACCGCGCAAACGGCAGCGCTGCGGGAGGAGATGAAAACGATGTCGGCCGCGCACATGACGGAGCTGCAGACGACGCGGCTGAAGCTGCGCGACGTCATTCAAGTAGAGGTCGAGACGGACTTCAAGCGCCGCGAGGAGCAGTGGGAAAAGGAGAAGGCGCAGCTGCAGGCCCGCACCGAGGCAAAGGAGTCCGAGAAGGCGCAGGCGGAGCACGAGTGCGACGTGCTTCGCTTGCGGCTCACACGGCTCGGCGCACAGTACGACGAGCTCGCCTCACTGCTGCAGCCGGAAGGATCGCCGGTGGCGCCGATGCGCGTGCTCGATGCCGAGAGCGGCGCCGAAGACTCTGGCACGGACGGGTCCGCTGGACACCCGCTGCTGGCCCCCGCGTCGAATGGCAGCGGCAGCACAAATGCCCAGAGCGGCAACGCCGTCGCGCGCCAGCAGACCGCCGTGGCGGCTGCGCACGCGAAGCAGCTTGAGACGATCAAGGCTGAGCTGCAGAGCAAGGAGCAGCAAGCGCGGTTTATGCTTGACCGCGCCAAGCAGGAGCACGAGGCAGAGAAGATGCAGCTGCTGCGTGAGTTGCAGCTGCGCGAGGAGGAGCTGAAGGTGGCGCACACGCTGCTGAAGCAGGTTCAGGTGGAAAGCAGCCGACACCTCGAGCGGGTCTCGAGCGCGCAGACGGAGCGGCAGGCACTGGAACAGCGCTACGCCGCCAAGGTGTCTGCGCTCAGCCAGGAGCTGGCCCAGCGCATCCGCACCGTTGACGAGACGCAGCAGACAAACCAGCGGCTGCAGGAACAGCTGAAGGCCGCGCAGCAGCAGGTGGCCACGCTGGAGGAGGAGTCCACGATGCGCGAGGCTGCCTTCCACTCGCTGATGCTCTCCGAGGACAACAAGCGCGTCGTCATGGACCTCCAGCGGGCCGTCCAGGCCGCCCGCGACGAGGCCGAGGACTGGAAGATGCAATACTACGCAAGTTTGTCTCCGGCCCCCGCAGCGAGTGGGGCGAGCTCGCCCCCTGCAGGGACCGACCCCCGCAGCAGCGCACAAGCCCCTTCGTCGCCGACATCGGGGGCGGAGCGCGCATTCGGGACGCGCGCAACGCCGGCTGCCGCGGCGTCCGCGCAGACGCGAAACGACCAACTAGCCGCGAGGGAGGCGCAGCTTGAGACGCAGGAGGCGCAGCTCGCACGCAAGGCGGCGCTGTTGGAGGCGGCGGAGGCGAAGCTGAACGACATGCGCCGCTCCATGGCGAGCCAGGCGAGTCTGCTCCTGCAACAGCAGCAGCAGGGTCCGGCTTCTGGGACGAGAAGCGGTGGCGGTGCAAAAAGCCGCCGTGCGCGACGCGCAGGGGACGACGAGGGCGACATATTTGCTGATGGCGCGGACGCGGAGCGCAACGAGGGCTTTGACGATGATGAAATGGCCGACACGTCGCCCTTCATCTCCACCGCGGCGTCAGTGCTGCCGGCCGCCATGCACGGGTCGCTGCGCATGCTTGAGGCGCAGCGGCGCAGGCTGAATCTGCCTGGCACGTGCGGGCTGTGTGCGTTCTGCTTCACAGGCGGTGGTACATCGGGCACCCCACGACGTCTGCGCCGCAACGCCGTGATTGGCATAGTGGCGTTCATGATGGTGCTGATGCTCGTGAGTGGCCTGCGCATCATCAGTTAGAAAGCCCCCGGTCACAGATGCACCAACACACGCAGACACAGTCGCGCAAGCACACACACACACACACACACACTGATGCGAGTCCCTCGCGTTGTTCTTTCTTCTTCCTCTTCTTCCACCGTTTCTCGCGGTGCTTCGTCGAGTTGCTTCTCCTGCTTCCCCCCCCCTTCCGCCCACTGTTGTGTCGTCTCCATTGGTGAACACGCGCGCGCTCGCGCGAGTGACATGCACACGAGTGCATTGGCGTGCTCGTGCATGAGGCGTGTGTGTGTGTGTGTGTGTGTGTGTGTGGCCACGTCGAACTTACACAAACATACAAGTGCACGCACGTGCAGCATTGACTTTGGTTGCTCTTCTCTTCCGTTGTTACGGGGTTTCAACAGTGACCGGGTGACACCCTTTCTCACTTTCTGTCTGTCACCGCTCCTTGTACCCTCGTGTGATGAGGTGCGTACGAGTTGGTGGTAAAGCACCGAGGCGCAACGGGCGAGTGCGGAGGGAAGTGAAGGGTGTGGTGTCGTGCGAGGTCAGCAGTGTGCTGATGTGCGGTGGTGGTGGTGGTGGTCACGTAGAGAGAGAGCCTATTCTCGGCATCACCGTGCCCTAGTAACCTCTCCTTGCCTCTACTCAACGCCTCCGGTCATTGGGCGGCACATGGGCAGTCCTGCTCTCTCTTTGTACATTTATGAATGCAAGTGAGTGTGCGTCGTTGTGGTTCTCATGCTCCTACTACCCCTTCCCCCTCTCTCTCTCTCTCCTAGAGGTCTCCCCCATGACATTGCGTTCGTGCGTGTCCGTCCCCCCCCCGCATCACCTCCATACACCATGACCCCGCCGCATCCCCCCTTCCCCCCCCCCACCCTCCATACCCCCCTCCCCCCTCCCTTCATCCCCGATCTCGCACGGCGTGTCGGGCTCACGAAGGTTGGCTGGAGGAGGTGTGGCAGGCACGTTTTTTTTTTTCCTTTGCTTTTGTTGTTGGTCTTTCGCCTGCGTTTAGGCATCTCGTCTCCTTCTCCCCCTCCCCTCTGTTGACCGCATCGTCGCTCGCACGCGTCTGGCGACACAGAGAGAGAGAGAAAGAGTACAGAGGACCATGAGTGCGTGTGGTGGTGTGCCTGCAGAAACCCCCCCCCCCCCCTCCCCCCAACCCCCTTTCCACGATGGTGTGGCGACAGCCTCTCTGCATCATCCGTGAGGCTCCTGGCTCCTCCAGCGTGTCCTTACCCGTGTGACAGGCATGAAGCGCAAGTCCTTTCCCCCCCCCCCCCACACACACACACACCTATGCACCGCCCCCCCACCCCTTCCCCCCCCTCCTGTACTTCTCCCTCTGTGCCTTCGCTCCTTCTTCGTTCCTTTCTCGCACACAGCTCCAAGAAAAAAAAAAGGGCTCAGACGAGTGCGTCGCAGGGTACAGCAATCGAGGCCACCCTAGACCCACACACTGGCCAAGCTCCACCACCACCACCACCAACCGCGTTAACGGCGAGAACCACGAAGGTCAAGGCAGCGCTGAAGACACACACACACACACACATACACACACGCACAAACACACACACACACACACGTGCACAGTTGGTCATCATTCACATCAAAGCCCCCCTTCCCCCTCCCTCTCTCTCATCACCCAGCGTCGATCCATTGGACTTCACTAACGAACTCCTTGCTGCAGGCGGGGGCAAGCCCTGCCTTCCCCTATCAGCTTCCTCTCACCAGCCCAGCCCTCCCCATTTCCCCCCCCCCCCTCACCGCCACCGCCACCGCCACCGCCACCCCCTCTCTCTCATACACGTACCTGCAGGCACACAAAGGTACGGCACGAGGTCGTGTGTGTCCCTCCTCCCTTCTCTCCATAGAACAAAGAAGAAGACAATTCTACCCCCATACACGCAAGCCGACACGAGGTGGTCAACGACCGCCCTGTCCTCGCTCAACCTCTCCCTTCCTTTCCTCTTTTTTTTACCTTTATGAGTTCCCTTCAATAAAAGAAAAAGAAAAGAAATGTTCAAGAGAAAGCTACCTGCCGGGGCCGTAGCCGCCGTGGCCAGCACCGTTGCCGCCTCCTCCGCGGCTAGTGGCGCTGAGCCCATCGCCGCATCAGCAGCAGCAGCAGCAGCCACGGGGTCGGCCAAGGCGATCGGCACAGCGAAGGTGAAACGCGGCACGCGGGCAAGGACACTCGCCCTCGTAGAAAAGCATCGCAGCATTGTGGAGGAGGCAAAGCGGAGAAGGCTGAGCGACGCGTCATCGCGCAGCAGGAGGCCAACGATCTGCAGCAGCGCCAGCAACAGCACCAGCAGCAGCAGATGACGTCGTCTCAGCGAAAGCCGTCAGCAACAGCAGCAGTAGCAGCACCACCCGTAGTCGCGCCGCCGCCGCAGGATCCGTTCTCAGCGCTTGTAGATCACTTCCTGTCGTCTACGCGGCCCTACGCCGACCTCGATTGAAACCATTCAAGAAAGCACCGCGCCAACCTCCACACGCGTCTTGCCGTTGCCCGCGCAGCCCCCGTCCGCTGTGACCTTCCGCAGCTTCGCCGCGTCGCTGGTGTGCCCCCAAGAAGTTCTACCTCTACCAGAACCGCTCCGACCTCATCCCGAAAGCCTCCCTCGGGGAGCTGATGCACTTTGACGACAGCGTCGGCTTCAATGAGCTGGCCCGGCGGTGGGACCGCCTCCAGTTCGGTAGCCGCGCGGTGCTTGTGAAGGGGAAGGACTTTGCGCAGGCCGTGCAGCACACGGAGACCTCATCACGGCGTACTTTCAAGGCCCGTACAAGGTGCTCGGCGAGCAGGCACCGTCACTGACCATTCACCGTCCCGCCTTCGCGGTGCCCTTCTGCGCTAACCACGGGGATGAGCACGTTGCGGGCGCGGCGACGATGGAGCTGCGTGCGCGCCCCGCAGTGGTGCGCTACCGTGCGAAGGAGAATCAGTGGGTCTTTCTGGAGTCCCAGGCCGTGATCGACCCAGTGAGCACGCCGAGCCGCATCAGCAACTCCGTCCAGCGTTTCCACTTCACGGCGCTGTGCTTTCGTCTGTGGCTCACGCAGCCGCACCTGCCCATCGAGGTGCGCAAGAAGTTTCTGCAGGTCGACCTCGACGGCATCACAGCGAAGAACTTGCGTGGCCACTCGCTCGAGTCCTCGGCGCGGCCGGCGGCGCCCATCGACCTGAAGCGCGCGGCCTCCTGCACATTCGGCAGTTCTTCCCAGGGCCGGCCACGCTTCTCGACTGCGACCCGCCACGGCTCGTCCGTTTCATTCAGCGGGCCTCCCTCGAGGAGCTGCATGAACGAAGATGCCAAGTACTACAGCAAGGGACGGGCGTCGGCGGCAGTACGGCGGCGGCGGCGCAGCGGCGGGCCGCACGGGCGGGGCGGGGGCGGGGCTCAGTACTTCTCACATCACGGCCTCAGTGGCGGAGGGCCAGGCGGTGCCTTCGACTGCGCAACTTCAGCCCCGCCGTCTCCAGCAACCCGGCGCTGGTCAGCTGCGCCGCCGAGGTGGAGCGCGCCGCGCTGGATGTGCTGGGCGCCAACGGCGGCGTGCACAGCCGCGGCCGCAGCCAGCGCCAAAAGGACGAGGCCCACGCGCGTCTTTTTGAGGTCCAGCAGCGACTGATGGAGGAGCTGCTGCGTCAGCACACCCTCTCCTTGGTGGTGCGGCAGCGTCAACAGCAGCAGGACAAGAAGAACGGGGCCGCAGCCATCGACCCCCTCACCGCCTTCTCGAGCCTCATGGGGACGAGGGCTTTGTGCGGCATGCCACCAGCGGCGGCGGCGGCGGCGGCAGTGGTGATGACGCCGCCGCTGGTGGCACCCCGGAGGAGGCTAGTGGGAAGCGGAAGAAGGGCACCAAGGCCGCAGGACGCAAGGTGAAGGCCGCTGCCGCTGCTGCAGGAGCGCGTGGCAAGAACAGCGGCGGTGGTGGTGGCGGGAACGGCGAGGGTGCCGACGAGGACGACGCTGGTGTGGCTGGCGGTGGCGTTGGTGGTGGTGGTGGGGAGGAAGGGAGCTGCGCGCCGTGCTACGGCAAGTTCATCGGCGCCCACTGCATGCGCGGTGGCGACTCGTGCCCCTTTTTCACCGAGGGCATGTGCCTGCCGCGGAAGATGGAGAATGCCGTGAAGGCACGCGACAACCACCTCTTCACGCTGCCGTCCACGTCGCTGACGCGCAAGGCGGCGTGGTGGGCACAAGGAAAGCGAACGGTCGGCGATGTCCTGACCGCGTACGAGAAGGGGGAGGAGGGGACTCGTCTCACAGCTGTGCAGACGCGCTACGCCACCGCGTTGCGACAAGGCAAGGTGGCCCTCAACCCCCGCGAGATCGACGACTTCTTCGCGCGCATTCAATACCCCCTCTTCGTCATTGACTTCGAGGCCGTGCAGTTCGCACTGCCGCCCTTCGACAAGGAGGTGGCCTACCAGTCCATCCCGTTCCAGTTCTCGCTGGACGTCTTCCAGAACGACGTCCTCACCGAGGAGCCGACGCACTACAACTACCTGGCACTTCGGCAAGGGCTGCTCACCGACGCGGACCCGCGCCCGGGCTGCATCGCCGAGCTCATCCGGATCGTCCGCCTTGAGCGGGAAAAGAAGCGGAAGGCGATGGAGGCCACGGGGGAGCTGTCCTGCATCGCGATTGCCCGCGCGGTCGCGGACGCCGAGGCGGCCGATGAGGAGGTGGCAGCGGCCAGCGCAAGCGACGTCGCAAGGCGCCGAAACCGGTGAAGGTCACACGCACGAGCCCGCTGGAGCAGCCCTTGCAGCCCTACGACGGCTGCTTCATCGCCCACTTCGCCTCCTTCGAGAAGGCGTGTCTTGAGAAGTTGGGACAGCTGGAGGAGCAGTACAAGGAAGGAGATCAAGTCCTTTTGGTTTCTGGACACGCTCGACCTCATCAAGAAGGGCTGCGTGCACCCCAACACCCACGGGTCCAACTCCCTCAAGAAGGTGCTGCCCGCGCTGTGCCCTGACTTCCAGTACGGCATCTTCGGCTCCGAGACAGCTGTGCCGTCCCCGGCGGCCGGTGCCACAGCGGGGAGCGACGGGGGCGGCGGCGGCGCTGCTGCCGCGGGGGCCGCGGAGGGGCAGGATGAGCAGAAGGGTGAGAACGCCATGGGCGTGTTTCGGTTGTGGTACCACACGGAGGGGGGCGGGACGGTGCAGGACCTCGAGCGCGCCCGCATCGGCCTCGGCGGTGAGGTGGGTGTTCGTGGTGGCCCGAGTGCGACCACGACGACGACCGCGTCGACTCCGGACTGGTCCGAGAGCGTGCGGACGACCATGACAAAGAGGCGCGCGAGAACATGTGGCACACCCTGCGGATTCAGCTGCTCGAGTACTGCTCACTGGACACCAAGGCCCTGTACGAGATCATGCGCGAGATTTACAAGGAGCGCGAAGCCGCCGAGGGGTTTTGACGCCAGATAAGTCCGGGTGGGTCTTCATAGATCCCGTGCCGCGTGAGGTGGACCTGTGAGCAACGTAAGAGAAAAAAAAAGGGAGCGAGGAAGTCGCGATACAGGGCGATGCACATGCACATGCACGCGCACACGCACGCACACATACATGGACACGCATACAGACAGAGCTTCGCTGATGCCGTCGTACACGTTAGCCTCTTCTTCTGTCGTTGTTTCCCTCCTTCTTTCTCTCTTCTTCTTTTCTTTTTCTTTTCGGTTTGTTTTTTGTTGTTGTTGTTCGGTCTCCTTCGGCATCACCGTCCCCGCTCTGGGAGGCACGGTGAAGGACAGGACAGGGCTTCTAAGAGTACACTCACATACACACAGACACACGGAAATCGAAGCGCACAGAGAAGGCAATTAACACTGACGGCCGATGGAGAGAAGGTGGATGGGGAGCCTTCCCCCCCCCCCCCCCCCGCTCTCTAGGGTTCGTGGAGGACTTCCAAGCATCGTACGTCACCGCTGGCGTCGAGCACAGTGCTGCAGCATCCATCGTAATCCCCTTCTCTCTTCTCTCTTTCTCATGCGGGGATAGATGTGATGGTCACATGCATGTGCGCGCGAGTGTGGGGTTCTATGTGATTCGTTCTTCCGACCTCCACCGAGGTGATGCTCTGCAGATGCGGATTGGGACTCGATGGTGTAGCGACACGTTCTCCTCATCACGCAGACTCCACCCCTCCCCCACACCTCGTCAAGGGTCGGGATGTCCCCGACGGTGCCGAGTGCCTTCGGAAGCACATGCCCTTTTTTCCCCCCCTCTGCTCAATTGCATGTTCTCCTCCTTCCATTTGCATCTGCAACCCAACACCTCGAACCGAAGAAATACACATACACACACACCAACACCCGCACACAGACACACACACACACACACACACACACACACACACACGGGTGCGTGCGCGCAAGAAGCATCACGCGCCTACTTTGGCATCTTCCGTGTCCACTTCGAATCATGACGACGCTCGTTTTATGCGACGGCTCGGAGGGGTCACTGCGGTCCATCGAGGTCGCCTGCGCCGGCGGAGGCCAGACGCCGGCCAACGCGCGCGCCGAGCACACCCTCGTGCTTGCCCACGTCTGGGACTCACCGGCACCGCGCACCGTGCCACCGAACCCCACAATACGCGCGCCTCGGTCAGCAGTGTCACGGCTGCCGCCGCTGGTGGTGCAAGTGCGGGCGCCAGTGCCGGTGCCGGTGCCGGTGGTGGTGGCCACGACGGTGCAGTGATGAGCTGCGCAGACGTGCTCACGACAACGCTGCGGTACGTGCACACGAACAAGTACCTAAAAAACCGGATGCACTACGTTGTGGAGACGGCGTGTGTGGCGAGTATGACGCAGCCGGAGGCGCACGGCAGCGGTGGCGGTGGCGGTGGCGGTGGCGGTGATGCTGCAGGGGGTGGGGACGCTGCCACGCAGGCAGCCCTGGGGACAACGAGCAAAGCCGGGGCAGCGGCAGCGGCGGCAGCAGCGGCGGCGGCTCAAAAACTATCGTCGGTTGCCAACCCCGGCGCCTCCACAGCACGACGCCGCTCCGATCCGCAGCGACTGCAGCCAGCCGGCAAGCCAGCGGCTGACTCAGCGCGGTCTGACCTCGCGGCCGGTGCCAACGGTGCGACCGCCGCGAACGCCGGTGGTGACGGGGCCGGCCCTTCCGAGAGCGAGAAGCGGGCGATGGCAGTGGTGCGTTACGTGTCTGCGCGCGCGGCCCACCACCACGCCGCGGCGTTGCTGCTTGGGGTCGGGCAGAGGCAGGAGGGGAAGGTTTGCACCGTTGGCAGCGTCGCTCACGGTGTGCTGCGCGAGCTGCGCCAGCTGTACCCGCTCTACTACGTGAAGAAGGACGGCGCGAAATGGCGGCCACCTCTGGCCACGGCGGCAGCGGTGACCGCTGCAGCTGCTGCTGCTCCTGCCGACTCCGCGGCCTGGGACTCCTGCCGCTGCTGCGGCGGCGGCGGCGCTGCGCTTCACGGTGGGGTGCCGTGCCGGCTGATGCCCCCTGGGAGACAGTGGCCGGCTCACCAAGGGCAGACAGTGCGAACTCTCCGAGTACCACCATTGCCCAGCCGCCCAAGGCCGTGCAGGCCGCCATCGCATCCGCTCTGCAGTTTGTTCAAGCGCACTGCATGCGCCCCAACGCGGGGCCTCGAATGATCAAGCAAACTTCATTGTTGTGGCCACGTCGAGCACTCAGCACGGTGAGGCCGAGGCCGCCGACGCCGCCGCAGCAGCAGCCCGGTCTTCGAGCGCGGCGGAGCAAGACGGGGCCCAGAATCGGCGAGGTACCCCCCACTCAGGTGAGCCCGCTGGACGTGTACAAGACCTACCTCGAGTCCCTCCCCATGTTTCGTCAACACACCTCCCTCGCGTCAGCGGACGCCGCTCCCAACCGCATCATGACGCCACCACAACAGCAGCAGCAGCTGCCCGCCGCAGACACCGAGCCTACCGCCGGGGACCGTAGTCTCACCAAGCTGCGCCCACCGCTGAACAGCGAAGATGAGCCCGCCGTGGACGTCGAAGGTGACGTGAGTGCGGCCGACACGGCTGTAACGGCAGCGCCATCACACCAGCAGCAGCCGGCCGCGCGTGTGGTGCCACCTGTGACGGTGTGCGTGCTCAAGGCCTCCAAGAAGCACCCGCTGATCAGCCTGGATGGGACGCCGGACGTGGCCCTGCCGCAGCTGGTAAAGCAGATCACGAGTGGCAAGCCGGACGTTCTGGTGATGCCGGCGTCGCTCGTACCGGAGCGGGTGCAACTCGGGCTCCTCGCCGCGGGCAACCCGCACTGCATCATCCTGCCCTTTTAGATGCCACCGAGGCTGGCACCTGCTCGTCTCAGTGGATTACCCCCCCCCCCCCCCCCGCCCCCGTCTCCACTGTCGATGTCGTGGACACCCTACCTGCTCCTTTCTTTCCTCCCAGCCTTCTTTTGAAAAAAAAAAAAAGGAGGATGCGCATGCGGGGAGCGAGAGAGAGAGATGGTCGACATCGGCACGTGATGTAAACCTGTTGGTCCCTTCCCCCCAGTGCCAACTGCCGACACCTGTGCGGCTTCCCTGATGTACATGCCTCAGACACACAAGAGTGCGCCGTCCACAAGCGTCATGTGACGCGAAAACTGCACAGCAAGACACTGTGCAGTGAGAAGAAGAAGAAAAAGAAAAAAAACAGTCGAGTGGCGGGCGAGTCAGACCCGTTTGGCCTTGCGGCTCACACCATGACAGTACGAGAGGGAGGAGAGTAGCGGTACCCCCCTGGGGGGAGGGGGAGGGAGGTGGGGTACCCGACCGCCCGCTCTGCCGCTCTCTGTGTGAAGCCGCTTCTCTGGGATGCGCATACGCACCTGAGGGAGGCGTGATCCATACACCACGGCCCGCCAAGAAGTCGCAGGGATGTCCGGCCCCTTCTCTATTGTAGTACTGATGTCTTATGCGCCCCTACTCACCCCTCCCCCTCCCTTGAACCACGTCCTCGCCCTCCGTCACATCCTTGGCCCCGATACGCCCTCCCCATCTCACCACACACACACGCACACATGCACTCAACGTCGTATCCAGTGTCTCACAGCAACCGCCCCCACCTCCTGACTTCCCTCCACACGCTTTTCTTATTTTATTTTTGTTTTTGTTTCTTTCGCGTGGATCCCCCGTCACTTACGCTCTTTTCCCTTCGTGGTTGCTTTCGCTTTTCACCTGACTTTTTTTTTCTTTTTTTGTTTGTTTGTTTTGCTAAGTCACCCCTTCTCCTTTCCGCGCCAGTTGAAGTTCATCCTTCACGTTCCCGTACGGCCACCCGACCCCTCGCACACACCGAGCTGTCTCGCTCCCCCACCCCACCCCTCTTTGTCTGCCCGTCTCTCTGAAGTTGCCGCTTCGATCGGTATCACGCACGCAGGCACGCTTCATAAGCCGCTCTAACTCTACACAAACACACACACACACACACACCTCCCCCCCCCTTCCTCAACCCGCGCCGCAGTCAACGCGTTGTCGGAGTTGTAGCTGATACACCAGCACAAAGGCGCCGCTCGCAACTCTCTTTGCACGCCTACCCACGCAGTATCATCACCGCCCGCCACCCCTGCCCCTCCCCAAACAGTTTTTAAGGAACTTTATACAATCAAAAGGCGAGAGAACAAAAGAAAATCCTAAAGAGGAGACGCGACTACTGCGGTGCGCATCTTCCTCCCCACCCCCCCTTCCCTCCCCTCTCCCCCCCAAGGAAGAGTTTGTTTTGCTCTGTAGTAGGACAGGTACACGGTGACCGCTGCTCACACGGATCCCGTTCATCCTGCGTCTCCTCATAAAGGCAAACGACACACAAGGCAAAAAGGGGGAACTAAAAAAGAAGAACAGAAAGAACAAAAAAAAAACAGCTCTGCATCGTTCTTTGCTGTTGTTGTTGTTGGTCTCTCTCTCTCTGGGTGCTTCCGCGGTGTCACGAGCGCGCCGCCGTAGTCATCAGCACTCACTCCCTTCCCTCGCAGCCTCTCCGCATTTTCTTCTTTCTTTCTTTCCTTAGTGTTGGCTGCACTCCCCCCCCCTTCGTCTCTTTGTTCTCCTCCTTCATCTTACTCTCACACACTCTCTGTCTCCATCAGCGCCTCCTCCTCCTCCTCCTCCTTCAGGCTCTTTTTTTTTTTCCTTTCCCCATCACCACCGCCAACACCTCCCCCCCCCTTCCCCTCGCCGCTCCCTTTTTCTTCTTCCTTTTCGTCTTCTTCAAGCAGTTGGTTGCGGTGCGCACGTATTTACTTTGCTGATACATACACGCAAAACATTTGCTTCACAACGCAGCACCGCCCCGGTGTCCATCGTCACGTGTCTGCATCAGTGCGAGAGAGAGAGAGAGCGAAAGAGACACGGTATACAGTTCCCCCCCCTCCCTCCCTTTCTGTCAGTGTGCGCGTGTGCGCGTGTGCGTGCGTCCTTGGTGAAGTCCCCCCCCCTCCCCCTCAACACTGCGTTCACTAGAGAACCCGTGTTCCCCCTCCCCACAGCGGTGCCGACTTGTACACCCACCCCCCCCCACCCTCTCCGTATTCCTCAGTGCTTCGCCGCCGTCGTCGTTGTTGTTGTTCCTCCCTTCTTTTTCTTCTTGTTGTTGTTGTTTGTCTTCTCTTTGTTGGGTTTCTCCCCCCCCCCTTGTCCTCATCACATCCTGTGTTGTCCATCCCATCATCTTCTTTGTTTTCTTCTTTTTTCTTCTTCCTCTGCTGCGGCTCACCACCATCGCGGGTCCCTCCGCACTTCCCCTCCGCCCCCCTCCCCCACCTTCTTCTCCGCGTGGGCTGCACCCTCTCTCGTCAGCGCGCACCTCGTCGTGTACACCTCGCTGTCAAAGTGATTCTCTCTTTCTCTTTACCCTCGCGCTGCTGTTGCTGCTGCGAACTTCCTCGGCGCGAATTGTGAATCCTTGCACCCCTCCTCCTCCTCCTCCTCCTCCTCTTCCTCTCAACCCCCCCCCCCCCCCCCCCACACGAGTCCCCTGTCTGGCCTCTTCCACTGTCCACTCCTCTTTGTCCATCCGTCTGCGTGTATGCGTGAGTAGTTGTCTTCGTGTCGACGCTGACCCACCCACGCACACGCACACACATACACACACACACACACACAAACACACACGTACAGACCCACCTTCAGAGGGAGAGCACGTGCTGTACCTCCCCCCCCCACCCCTCTTCCTCGTCTTCTTCCCTTCCTCCCCCTCCCCTCCCTCCACCCCTCGTGTACTCTGTCGGCGTTCTTAGACCCGACATCCTCCTCCTCCTCTCTGTCGTACCTCTTCACCTTACGTTTACCCTAGACAACCCCCACCCCCCATCCCCTCTCTCTCCCCAAGCAAGAGCCACACCATCTCGTCTCACCGCTCTCCGTCCCCCACCCCGCCCCCTACCTTCCCCCGCGCCCCCCCCCTTTCGCTTACCAACCGGCTGATACCCCCCTGTGCCGTCATAGCGTTACCTGGCGAGCCTGCACTAGAATTTTTTTCTTCTGTTTTTCGTTTTTGGCTGACGCTGCGGCGCTCGCTTACCAGCTGCTTCCTTCTTTTTTTTTTTCTTTTCCCTGTCCTGCAGCGTAGCCTCACCCTCGGCCTGCTTCCCACCACGCACCTCCACGTTGATCGCGGTGCCACGCCACCCCCCTCCCCCGCCCCTTTTCTCTCTCTTAAGCCGCCGCTCTCGCAGACATGAGCGTTGCTGTGCAGTCTGACATGCCGGCGGCGGAGCTGAGCGTGCAGACCCCCGCCCCCGTCGCCCTCGATCCCGAGGCCATCTCTGCCGCCCCAGAGACCACCACTGTCGCCCATGGTGTTTCCACAGACAACGAGGCAGCCCCGACCCGTGCGCCGCTGCGCGTGCAGATCCATACGCCGTACCAGGCCGACGGTAACACACCCCGCCACTCCACCGCCGCGGCACAGCAGCCGAGCACCAACGGCACAGCAGCAGCAGCCACAACTTCGAGCTACAACCCCACGTTGAAGTCCGTACCGCCGGCTAAGGAGGTGCGGGGCCGCCCCTCGCAGGCGTCGCGCCGCACCGCCGCCGCAGACGGTAGCAACAGCGGCGCCGTCCGAAGCACGTCGGCCCAGCAGCAGGCCCGCTACGCCTCCCCGATCGCCGCAGGCCCGCAACGGGAGCGGGCCAAGTCCTCCCGCCGCGTGCTCGTGCCGGAGCCCACGCCGACGACGTCCGGCAGCGCCACGCGGAATGGCCGCGCCCCGGGCCCGCGCCGCACGCGCTTCATTGACCCGATGCCCGAAACCACACCCCTGAGCACGACTGCTTCGATCGTCGCCGCTCCGGAGGCCCCGCCGCGCCGTGTGCTGCCCGGACGTGCCGCATCCCCCCTGCAGCAGCAGCATCAACGGAGGGTTGTGCTCGCCTCGCAATCGAGCACGGTGACCAGCAACGCGCCGCTTTACAACAGCGTCGTCCCGTTGCAGCGCAGCACAATTCGTGCCCCGCAGCGCGTGTCCGCCACGGCTGCCGCGAACGAAAACGGAAACCACGCTCAGCAGCACCAACAGCACCAGCATCAGCAGCAGCAGCAGCAACCCATGGCGGCGGTGCACCAGCGTCGGCGGCTTGTGAACATCCCGCTGGGGCCGTCCACTCTGGCCCCGGTCATCCCCACCGACACGGACGGCCAGAGCTCGCCGCCATCAACTGAGTCGCCAGTGATGGCGGTGAGCCCGAAGGCGAAGTACCCGGCTGACACCGAGACGACTGCCGACGCCTCTGACGACGCGTCGGGCCTCCGCAGGGCCTCCGACTCGGGCACCTCTGGCGCGGCCGCCTCTACATCGCTCGTGGAGAACGGCACCAGTGGTGGTGCGGCGGCGGCGGCGGTGGAGGAGGAGGAGAAGGCGCCGGCCCCGCCGACCTTGACCACAGAGATGCACCGCGACAACAAGCACATCGTCATCTCCCGCTCGACCGCGAACCTGCAATCGATTCGCATGAGCGAGCTCGCGCGGCCGTCGGAGGCCTACAAGCTCACCCTGCACCCGGCGCATCAGCGCAGCGCCCTCGCCCGTCGCTCCCGCCAGCCCCGCAAGGTGCTCAACGTTTTCCTCACCAAGTACCCCCTTATTCGGAAGTTGGCGGACGAGCTGGGCTTCGAGATGGAGACGTCTGAGGAGGAACTGAACGAGTACAAGTTTAACATGTGCTGGAGCGACACGGTGCTGTCGCTGATGCGGCTTGTGCGGCTGAGCAACTGGCAGCGCACGAATCACTTCCCGTCCATGTACCTGCTGTGCCGCAAGGGACACCTCGGCACGACGCTCGGCAAGCTGCGCCGCAAGCTTCCCATGCACTTCGCCTACTACCCGCGGACGTGGTCGATGCGGAGCGAGCGGATGCAGTTCGCGCAGTACATGGCAGCGGTCCGCCAGCGCCGCATCCTCAAGTACTTCATCATGAAGCCCAACTCGGGCTGTCAGGGCCGCGGCATTATGGTTGCTCGCGACCCGTTGACGGCGCTCGACGACCACACACTGGACAACTACATTGTCCAGGAGTACGTGCACCGGCCGCTGCTGCTGGAGGGGAAGAAGTTTGATCTGCGCGTGTACGTGCTGCTCACTTCGATCCGCCACCCGTCCGTCTTTATCTTCAACGAGGGCCTCGTGCGTATCTGCACGGAGGCCTACGAGACGCCGAACGAGGAGAACGTGAAGCAGGCGTGCAAGCACCTCACCAACTACGCCGTCAACAAGAAGAGCGCCGACTATGTCTTCAACACGGACGTCGAGCGCATGGACGTCGGCAACAAGCGCAACTTCCGCTTCCTTAACCGCTGGCTCACCGAGTCGGGCTACTCGGCGGATAAGTTCTGGGAGGAGGTGGGCTTCATCATCGTCAAAACAATCTTGGCGGCGCAGCCGACCATCGCGCGGGTCTACGACTCGTGCTTCCCGACCGGTTTCAACGACGGCTACTGCTGCTTCGAGGTGCTAGGCTTCGATATCCTCATCGACAACCACATGAAGCCGTGGCTCATGGAGGTGAACCACACCCCATCCTTTGCAACCGAGACGCCGCTTGACTTTGACATCAAGAGCAAGCTTATTTCGGAGGTGTGGAGCGTCATCGACTGCAAGGCGACCGACTACGAGAAGGACCGCCAGCGCGAGCGTGAGGAGTTCGCGCGGCGCAACATGCCGCCGTGGGCCAGCAACCACCCCGTCTACGGCAGCCAGCTCAACAAGAACAACACGAGCGGGGGCGCCGTGCCCATGTCTCGCCGTGCCAACGGCGCAGCCGGTGCCGCGGCGGAGGACGGCGGGGACTCGTCGCCGGACGGCGTCCCGTTGCCGAACGCGAACGGAGAGGAGATGGAGGAGGTGCCGGCCTACGTGCAGGCGCGGCGCAAGCTCGAGGACAGCAAGCTCGTGAACTTCAAGCGGGTGTACCCCACGCTGAACACAGAGATGCAGGACGTTTACGACACGATCCAGAGCCTCGCCACCATCGAGTCGGCCAACAGTAGGCTGTACTACAACAGCACCGTGGCCGCGCCGTCGCCGCTGCCGCCCGCCTCGGCCTTCTCATCGCCGATGCCGCTGATCCGCCCCAACGTCGCGCTGCCCAACCGCGCGCGGCCCCCGTCGCTGGGCCCGGTGTCCAGCGCCTCCCGCCAGCCCGGCAGCGGCAGCGGGCGCGCCCCAAGTGGGAGTCCCATCGCCGTGGTGCCGCCGCGCGGCCCTGCCGCGGCCCCGGCGACGCCGGTGGTGGACACCGCGCCGCCCACGATTCACGTTGCCTCCGTCCCGTCCCTGGCGAGTCCGCTCTCCACGCTGCCGACCAACGTCAACGAGTCGCTGCATCTGACGTCCCCGCCTCTCTCGGGCAGCCGAGGCGACCAGCCGTCCACGCCGGCGGGCACGACCGGATCCTCCACCGTCAAGTCGGTCGAGAGGGATGCCGCGCAGCTGCTTCGCCGGCGCTCCTCAGACACGCGCGGCAGCAACGCGTCCGTCACGGCGGCACCGGCGGCGGCGACGGCCGCGGGAGCGTCTCCCCGCTCCGCCGCACTCAGCATCGACTCGCCGTCGGAGAGCGCCCACACCACCGACGCAGCGACGTCGCCCGAGGCTGCTGCAGCCGGCTCTTCGAAGCCGCCGCAGCCCCTGCGCGTGCACACGCCGCGGGTGTCCTCGGCGCACGGCAACGGTACGCACCGCGCTCCGCCCACCCCGACGGCACTGCCGCAGCCGCAGCAGGAGACGGCAGAGGGTGTGAAGGGGCCGCGCGTGGCGGAGGTGCACCGCCGTGTGTCGAGCCGCCCTACGACGATGGTGGCGGCCCACACGGCCGCGACAGTCCCGGCCACGACGCCCACAAACATCAGCGCGGAGGCAGTGCCGACGCCGAACTTCATGCAGGTGCAGGACGACACGACCGAGGCGGCTGCCGCAGGGGCCACGGAGGTCGCGCGCAACTCGCGTTCGCCGTCGGCCACGACGCCGAAGCACTCTGCGCGCCTGATTCATAGCACCAAGTCACCGCTGTCCGCGAGGAACGGCTCGCTCAGGTCGGGCCGTGCGCGGGCCAGCAGCCACGACCTGCACATCGCACAGCCGACCAGGCGGAAGTCGAGTTCGCTGACCGGCACGGCGCGCGTCGAGGCGGACAGGGAACGCAGCGGCAGCCATAACCACCACCACCATCACCACACACGACAGTCGTCCCATGAGCATGAAGTGCACCCGATGCTGACACACCCGGAGCCCACGGAGGAGGAGCTGGCGCGGCTGGCGACGCTCCAGGCGCTGCTCGACTACGAGGCCGCCGCCGACCCGCAACCGGACGAGGACGACGAGGACTACAACCTGACCGAGTAAGTGCGTAGGGCATCCCCACTGGGTGTCAGCGTATCTCTGTGTGTATGTGTGTGTGTGTGTATGCGTGGCCTTTTTTTCATTTTCATTTTTTTTCTGGTCTTGTTGTCAGATCTGTGCTCCGCCTCCCTCCCCCCCCCGCACGCCCCTTTTTTTGTTTTTGTTTCTTGGTGCTGTTAAGATTGTCTATAGAGGGAAGGGAAGGAGAGGAGGGGAGGGGAGGGGGGCGGATGGCCACCTGACCTCCCTTCCCCACCCTCCCCTTCCCTTCCATCCCTCCCTCCCCTCTCAAAAGAAGAAAAAGCTCACTATTTTACTTTCTTTCTCTTTGGTTTTGTGCGTACGTTTTGCTCCTTCTTTCCCCCTCTTTATTGAAAAGATAAAAAAAGGTTAGAGCGTTGGTTCTTTTTTTTTTTTTTTACACCGTCTGTGTGAGTGTGCGTTTGTTTCCGCGTGTTATCTTCTCTTCTGTTTCCACCTCGAACACTACCTCAACGAACTGACAGTGTAAACGGGGAGAGGAAAAAAAAAAAGACGATCGTTGTGTGTTCTCCGAGAGCTTCGTTGGCGTACCCTTGTACACACACTCACACGCACACGTGTACGTCAGTGAGCCAGCGCGCACGACGCACTTCACGCACATACACACAACCACACTCCACTGCTCACCTCTTTCTTTACTGTGCCGTGTCGTCTCCGTTGTCGCTGTGGCTGCTATATGGAGCGTTACTTCATTGGCGTACGCTCGCACGCGCGTTGATGAGCTTGTGTGGGGCGCGCGTTTCGATTGTAGCCTTTGTTTTTTTTCTTGAACTTCTCGCCTCACGTGCTTTTTTCTCTGTACTGCTCTCTTTCTTCGCCAGGTGGGCCTTCACGGAAGACAGAGGAGGCGTTCGCAAGTGTCATTGCTTGTGCTTTCCTTTCTTTTTTTTGTTGTTGTTGCTGCTGTTGTTGTTTGGCTTCATCTTGTGTCCTTCATTGGCGTGTGATCGACACCTTCACCCCTCCCCTCCCCCGTGCCTGTGTACTGATAGGGTGCCCCTTTTCTGCTGAGACCACTCACCTATCGCTATCCCTCTCTCTCTCGTCCCTCGTCCGCCGTCCCCTCCCCCTCTATACATGCTTCCTTTCCCCATATCGGTTCACAGCTCGCGCGTGGAATGCATTACCTCTGGAGCAGGCTCCGCGTCTCTCCCCATCCCCTCTCTCCACGTGACCTCCCTGAAGTGATTTGGGCAAGCACGTGTCTTCTTTGCTATTATTGTTGTTGCTCTGTGTGTATATGTGTGTGTGTGTATGTACATGTTGGTGGTATGTCTGTGTGTCTGTCAAGCTGTACATGGTCTCAGTAAGCCCCCCCCCCCCTTTGTGTGTTGCCAAGCTGAGCCGTAAGTGCCTGAGACTTTCCCCCGATGCAGCGAGGAAGGCTGATGGCACACGAGCTCGCTCTTTTTGTGTGTGCTGTACAGTGTGAAGATTGCTCCTCTTCTTTTCTTTTTTTGTTTTGTATCTCTGCAATGCCGTCCTCATCGCACTCTCACTCTTTCGCTTTTCTCATGCTTCTCCCTCTTTTTTTTTTTTTTCTTTTGGCTTGCCTCTTCGACACCTCACCGCTGCCCTCCGTGTGCAGGAGCTGCACCTGCTTGTGTGTGTGTGTGTGTGTGTGTGTGTGTGTGTGTGTGTGTTGGCGTGTGCCTCCACGGTGCACGAGCGGCGTGCATCGTCCACACTGGGTAAGGGGGGAGGGGCACGTTTATGGAGCTCGGACGGCGATGGCAATGCTGCTGGTGATGGTGGTGGTGTCAGTTGGCAGAGCTGCCGAGACGCCGTGCAAGGCAATGTAGCTCTCACGGTGAGGTGTGGGAAGCGCCCAGCGCACGGCACGTGACGATGAGTTGCCCCCCACCACCTTCTCACCACCACCAGCTTCACCATTCCCGTTGTCTTCCTCCCCACCCCTTTTCCCGCATCACAGCGTCCTCGATCCCGCTGCTCCACAGCTTGTATTCGCCGTGTGTTGTTGTTGCTGTTGGTGAGTTGCTTCATCTCTGTCTGCCGTGCTTTGGTGTCTTCTGCGTGAGTGCCGCCTCCTTTGCCTGTTTCCCCCCTCCCGTTTCCTTCCTCGAGTCCCCCTCTCCTCCCCACCCCACCCCGCCAGTGAGCGCGTGCACGCGTGTTGGCGCTCTCTGCGATGGCGGCGATGGCTGGCAGGGGTGGCGACAGCAGAGGACGGTGGAACAGACGGTCCTCCTTTCTCACTTTTTTTCCCTTTCTTGTGTGTTTCTTCCCTCCTGCCTTGCCGCGCATGTTACTTCAAATTCCTTTCATTTATTTATTTTAAAAGACAGATGACGTAAGGCATAACGTATCACCCCGCCCCTCTGTAAATCAAGCCTCCATTTCACGACCGCGGTGGGTGCGTCGAAGCGGTGCGCGCAGGTGTGCTCTTCGGTGTGTGTGTCGTGCGAGGTGAGGGGGAGGGGGGGGTAGCGACAGCGGCTGGCCTCGTTCGGCCTCACCGCTGCACAACCACGCGCGACACACCTTCAGTGAACTTCTCTCTCTCACTCACTCACTCGCTCTCTGTCGGTCGGTTCGCTGCCGTCTGCTACCGTCAGCACGAAGTGAAGCTTGTGGCGATGGAAGAGGCACACAGACACACACCCACACCCCCTCTCCCTCACGCGTGTACCACGACCCAAAAAAAAAAAGCGTGTCGTCGGTCAGCATGCAGTTCATGTTTGTGAAGTCTTCTGCGCCGCCTTCAAGCTCTCGAGAAGCGCCTTTTTCCCACGCTCGCTCTCGCTGTCACATCCACTCTCCTCTGCCCCCCTCCCCTTTCCCTCCTCCCTCCCTCCCTGCTCCTTCCTCTTTGTCTTGCATTCCACACGTACACACACTCATGCAATCGAAGTGCGCTCACTGCACGGCTTCTGCCCACCTACGCACCCACCCCTCAACTCTCTGTGCCACACCTACGCACAGCTACACTCACACACACACACATTACTACCTCTAGCCCCTGCCTCAGCGATGCCGCCCAAGCGTCGCCTCGCTGCGAAGGCATCTCCTGCCGCAGCAGCAGCGAAGTCACCGAGGCGGGCAGCCGCCATCGCCACCCCCTCCACAGAGGGCGGCGGTGCCTCCTCCTCTCGCTCGGCCTCCGCCACCTCGAGCTCCGTGCGCAGCCCCCGCCATGACACCGACAACGCCGTGCCCGTCGATGCGGCTGAGGCGACGCCGCTCACCGGCCACACCGCGGGCGAACGAAATGAGGGTGCGTACGAGGCACACGGCTACGACCGTCTGCGTGACCGGGCCCTGCCAGACAGCGACGACGAGGCTGCCGATGGCGACGAGGACGAGGTCATTCTCTTCCCGCACGCCGAGGACCTCTCCACGTCCGCCGCGCTGGCGGAGGGCGGCGGCGGCGACAACGTTGTACGCCTCGGCACGACGCAGCACCTCGAGGAGTCGGACAGCAGCGAAGACGAGGCAACGCTGAACCGCGTCGGTGACATCCCCCTCGAGTGGTACAAGGACGAGACCCACATCGGCTACGACATCGAGGGCAAGAAGCTCATGAGGGCGGAGCGCACGGCGCTGGAGCGGCTGCTGGAGGCGACGGACGATCCGAGCGCGATGCGCACGATCTACGACGCCCTGCACGATGAGAAGAAGACGCTGTCGAACGCGGACCTGCAACTCATCTTCAATCTGCAGCGCAACCGCACGACCAACTCGAACTACGACATGTACGCCGAGGTGCAAGAAGACACGGTGGTCTTCGACCCGCTCAACCACCCCCTCGCCCGCGGCGGGGGCCCGTCGAAGAAGGCCTTCGTCCCGGCCCTGCATGACATGAAGGTCATCGCAAAGATGGTGCGCCGCATGCGCAAGGAGGACGCAGAGCGCAAGCTGCACCCTGCCAAGGAGGAGAAGACGGAGCAGGAGGAGCAGCCGCTGCTCTGGGATGACGGCCACGTAGAGATGGACACCCACACCCACTTCAAGTACTTCAACCGCATCCCAAAGCCGAAGATGCCGCCGCCTGGCACCTTCGAGAGCTACCGCCCCCCGCTGGAGTACTTGCCCAGCGAGAAGGCGAAGCAGCGGCAGGCCCGGCTGCGTGCCATCGACCGGAAGGAGCACTTCCTGCCGCAGTCCTTCGATGCCCTGCGCCACGTGCCCTTCTACCACCACACCATCCAGGACCGCTACCAGCGCTGCCTCGACCTCGCCTTCTTCCCGCGGGCGCAGCGGACGCGGCTCGTCGTGGACCCGGACAAGCTGCTGCCCGAGCTGCCGGACCCCAAGGACCTGCGGCCCTACCCTGAGAAGCTGTCCTTTCACTACAAGGGGCACACGGCAACGGTGCGCAGCGTGTCGGTGAGCCCCAACGGGCAGTACCTCGCCACGGGCTGCGACGACCACCTCGTGCGCGTCTACGAGGTGCTGACGGGGCGACTCATGAAGCGCTACGACATGGGAGCCCCGGTGCAGCAGGTGGAGTTCTGCCCTTCAAAGTCGCTGAACCTCCTCGTCGCCGCCGTGGAGTACAGCCTCGTCTTTCTCGTCCCCACCTTCGCGGCCCACCCCCTCCTCAACGACCACACCATCCGCTTCCTGCGCGCGCCTGGGCTGTCGGCCGGGCAGAAGGAGCCGGCACACGCCCTTGGCGCTGTCGACACGCTGGGCGGCCGAGCCGTGACGCAGACGGCGCTGGACGCGGATGAGACGGCGCACGAGGCCACCGCCGACCTGCACGACATCGAGGAGCGCGAGAAGCGCGCTGAGTTTCTGGATGCCAGCGCGCGGGAGCGCAACGCCGGCATTGTGGTCAAGATCGTGATGCACGCCAAGGTGAAGAAGTTCTGCTTCCACGCGAAGGGTGACTACGTGTGTGCGCTGTGCCCCAAGGACCACGTCAAGTACCGCCAGACCATCATGCTGCAGGTCTCGAAGCGCAAGGTTTTCTGCCCCTTCCGCAAGTTCTCGGAGGTGGTCACGGACTGCCGCTTCCACCCGCGCGAGCCGCTCTTCTTTCTCGCGACGACAAACGCCGTTCGCTGCTACAATCTTATGGCGCACCGCCTGCAGCGCCGCTTCAAGGCCTCGGGTGGTGTGACGACGTGCCTGTCCATCCACCCGGAAGGCGACAACTTCATTGTCGGCGACACGACAAGCCACACCTCATGGTTCGACATGGATTTCTCGGACAAGCCGTACAAGCGGATGCGGTCGCACAAGGGCGTCGTGAACACCCTCGCCTTTCACCCGAACACGAACGCGTACCCGCTCTTCGCCACAGGTGCCTCGGACGGGCAGGTGCATGTCTTCCACGGCATGGTCTACGACGACTACAACAAGAACGCGCTCGTGGTGCCTGTGAAGATTTTGAAGCATCAGCGGCCCGTGTACTCGGTCGCATGGCACCCAACCCTCGCCTGGCTCTTCACGACCACCGAGGACGGTGTCGTGACGGCCTGGACAGAGTGAGACGTACGCGCGCGGAGAGCTAGCAGGAGGGGCTTTCATGAGGGGGGGGGGGGCTCACACAGAAGCGAAAGAGAGACGACCACCACCACCACCTCTCTCTCTCTCTCTGCCCCCTCCCCTGGTGTCTCTTTGGTTGCGAGACGTTGCTTCTCGTTGTGTAACGGGGATCTGTGAAGCGCGATTCTCTCTTCTTTTCTTTTTTTTGGTTGTTGTCGTTGTTGGGAGGAGGGGAGGGTTTCACTTTCCCCCCCCCACTCCACCCCCGCGGTGGATTGGTCGTTGACGTGCGTTCGGGATGGCAGGCGACCGGTGCCGTTTGTGCGCTTCTCCCGTATGTGTGTGCGTGTGTGCGTGCGTGCGTGTGTGTGTTCTTCGGTTTTACACGTTAAGTGCAAGTCGCGTCGGCGGCTCGCGCCCAGCATCTAAGCAGACTAAATCAGACTATCTTTGATTTCTTTGATTTTTTTTCCTCGTCTCCGTCTCTCCTTCTGGCGCTGCCTGCCTGTGTGTGTGTGTGTGTGTGTGTGTGTGTCGGTGTCGGTGGCACCGCCTCGTAACCCGAAACAACTGTCTTAAGGTGTGTGTCACCATGGCGGCGTAGGGAGGGGGGAGCAAGACGACGTTCCCGCACAGCACAGAGCTAGATCTGGATCGCACTCCTGGCAATGTGTTCGTGCATGTGTGTGGGAGTGTGTGTGTGCGTGCGTGCGCTTTCTTTTGTCTCCGTGATTAGGGAGACGGTGAGGGCGAAGCGCACGCACGTCCCTCTCTGCCACACCACGTCGGCATCAGTGGTCGTGTAAAACTCTCGAACTTCAAAGTAAAGAAAAAAAAAAACACTTGTGCAGCACAGCCATGACACACGGAGGCAAGTCGCACGCAACGGCGCTCTCGCCTCACCCCCGCAGCCGCGTGGGCCGCCACATCATCCAGTGTGGTGTGAGAGAGCTACTGGCACCTCGGTGTCGATGCGTAAGACGGAGCAACTCTCTGTGTGCGTGAGTGTACGTGCACGTGCTGACCTCTCCAGCCTCTTGCGTCGCGTCTTGCGCTGCGCAGTGCACACGGATGAGCTGCAGAAGCGCACACAGTCCTCCTCCTCTTCCTCTCGTGACGTCCCTTCTGCTGAACGCCGGTGGAAGCATGCCGCCTGAGAGCAAGACGGAGACGTCCCTGTGCGAGTCCTGTGCGCCAACCTCAACGCACCTGCCGTTTTCTTCACACAACTTTTTTTCTTCTCTGTCTCTCTGTGTATATATGCATCCTCACCTCACGCGCACCCACAGGACTCACCAGGCCATCTCCCCTCCTCACCCACCCACACACACGCACTCTCACCACCACTCCCCATCGAGTTGCCGGAAGAAAAAGAAAAAAACATGTTGGGCCCTTCTTCGAACTTGGCAACAGCGGGGGACGAGACGCGGCGGGCCGTTGCCGTGTGCGGCTGCAGCCACGACGGCCGCCTCGGCGTCGGCGACGGCGCCCCTTCTGCGCTGAACGAGATCGCGTTGCTGGACGACTTCCTTTCGGATCCCACACATGACGTCGGCGTTGTGCAGCAGGTGGCGTGTGGGGCCTACCACACGCTGGTGCGCACCACCGAGGGACTCTACGGCTGGGGGCTGCACGAAGACGGCCAGCTCGGCCTGGGTCGCCCCTCCTCCTCCTCCGCCAGCTACGCAGAGCCCCAGACCGACGCGCCGCTGACGCACGTGCCGGTGCACGTGACGCGGCCCCGCCGCATCGCACTGGAAGAGGTGATTGGCGGCGGTGCACCAGCTGCGGCCGCAGACGCACCGGTGCGCATTCTTGCCGTGTACTGCGGTGCCGACCACTCCGTCGTGCACACCTCTGTCGGCGTGTACGTAACGGGTCGCAATGACTGCGGGCAGCTGGGGCTGGGGCACACTGATACCGTCTACACCTGGACGCCGCTGTGTCGTGCGGCCGTCGCGGCGTCCTCGTCATCGTTGTCGTCGGACAGCACCATGCCCCTCCCTTCCCCGCCGCGTTCCCGGGACATCCCCAGCACGGGCCAGCGGCCGCAGCTGCTGCATGGCACTCTTACACACGTCAGCTGCGGCACCCACCACACGCTACTGGCTTGGCGAGACGCGCTGGTGGTGCGCACGGCATTGCCCGGTACGCCACCCGATGCTGATGCCGGTGGTGCGGCAGCGGCGGAGCTGGAGCTGGTGCGGTACCCGGCCCTCCTCATGGCCTGCGGCCGCGGCGACTTCGGAGAACTCGGCTACGACGGTGATGCGTGGTCGGTGCTGCAGGCGAAGGCGCAGCGCCAGGAGCGGGCACTGCTGCATGAGTTGCAGCGGCAGGCCGCAGCAGCAGCAGAAGCTGCACCTACGTCGACACCAGTGGACGGCGCAGACGACAGTGAGCCGGCAATGCAGGGCGGTGCGTACAAGTTCAAGTGGAAGGCTGCGGCGACCGTGAAGCAGCGTCGGCCGCCCTTCAACTCGCCCTTCTTTGAGGTCGTCCCTGTCGAGCCACTGGAAGCGCCCGCGACGGTGATGCTGCGTGGCGCCTTGGCCGACCCAGACGTGCAGGCCGCCGTGCTTGGCCCCCACCTACCGGCTGGCCTGGTCGACTGCTACGCGAACAGCAGCACCAACAAGAGCAGCAGCAGCACTGATGCTGGTCGCGATGCGTCTTGTGTCGATACCAGCGCGAGTGCAGCGTGGGAGGTGGCGAGCCTGCACGCAATGCACCATCACTCCGCCGTTGTGCTACGCCGGTGTCCCGCGCGTGGGGACAGCACGCATGACGTTCTGGCCCCATCTGCAGCAGACCCGCTCGTGCTGCACTGGGGCTGCTACTACTGCTCTGAGATCGAAGACGCGGCCAGCTCGCAGCCACGCAACGTCTTCGCGGATCTGCCACGCCCGGAGCGTGACGGCGACGTGAGGCCAATGCCCGGCCACGGCTGTGGCGTGCATGCGGGGGATGAAGTGCTGCTGCGGTACGGGGAGCCCTGGGCGGTGTCCTCGCATCGGCTCGATGTCCTCGGCAGCGGCAACCTCGGCCTCGGCAGCGATGACAGCTTTGAACGGAGCTGGGTGCCGCTGTCGTGCGGCAGCGCCACCGTGGCGCCGCTCTCTGTGCAGTGCGTGTCGGGTCGCTCGCATTACCTTCTCCTGAGCCGCGATGGAAACGTCACGGACGGGGCGAGCACGTGCCTGTACGGCTTTGGCGACAACCTGCACGGTCAAGTCGGCCACTTGCCGACCTTGACAGCCTCGACGACGGCGGGTGTGTCGGAGGAGGATGCGATCACGGTGCCGCGCCTGCTGCTTCGGTGTGGCGACGTGCTGCGCGCCGCCTCCGTCGCCGTTCGCGTTGCACAGGCGGGTGCAGCGCTGACGTCCACCGCGTCCGTGGCGCACTCGTCCTCCTCCACACGGCACCGCTGCAGTGGGCACGGAGCCGGTAGTGCGAGTGCTGCCCCTGCTTCTCTAGTCGCCTACGAGGTAGTCGCCATCCACGCGGCCATGGCAGGGGCACGGCACTCTGTGTTTGTTGTGGACGTGCGGCCCGTGGCGGCGACGGCGGCGGTGTAGCGTGTGTGCACGTATACGGCAGCCCATCCCCGTCTATGCGTTCCCTCGCTCCCGTTCCTCCACACCTTCGGGTGTAGATGTGTGTCCCGCTAAGGGGGAGGGGGAGAGGACATGCTTTCTCGCGCCACCCCCGCGGCACCTCCGAGCGGCGCCTGCTGCAAGAGCTACAGCTTTAGAAGAAGAACAACAAAGAAGACATTCGACAAGGGAAGAAACACCCACACACACACACACACACACACACACACACACACACACACCTGCGGGGGAAAAAAAGGGAGAGGAAAAGCCTGCATGCCATCCGATGGCGACAACACTCTTAGGGACTTGCCCACGTTGTACACACACAGGCACAGGTACGGGCGCACGAAACGGTGGAAGGCATGTGTTTGATTGCCACCGTTGAAGAGGGGTGGTGAGGGGGGGGGAGGGGACGAGGTGTTGGTGCCCGTATCTCTGTACAACAACGACGGCACACGCACGCACTCGCCCATCTCCATCCCTCCCCATCCCCCCCCCCCCCCCTTACCAGCGCATGGCTTTTTCCCCCTCTCAAGAAAAGAAACAAGTGTGCGCTCCCTGTAAGGGGTCTCTACCTTGATCTCTTCTTTCCCCCCCCTCCCTTCCCCGCAACCACTCTCGCCGTTCAAGGTGTTGTCTGGACGTGCCGCCGTGAAGTTCCGTTCACCCGCCCCTCCTCTGTCCACTCACTCACAAACCTGCCGCATCCTTTCCCTCCTTCCCTCCCCTCGTCAATCTCTCCTCGCCCTGGCCAATCCACTGCGCGTTGATAGGGAAAAAAAAGCTATCGCAAAAGGTGAGCTGCGTCTACGCCTGTGCACACCGTCGCATCACATCACGGACAGCGGCGGCCCAATCTCTTCCTCGTTGCTGTGCTGGTGTGTGAAGTGTGTGTGTGTGTTTTGTTTTTCGTCTCGCAGACGCCGCAACGTCATCGACACGCCTCACAGGTGCGTCTGCACACATGTGGAGCCTCGCATGCAGCACCTCCCTTCTCCTGCGTGGGCGGGCTCGCCTGCAGGCGGGGGCGGCCACCCTCGACGCCCGATGCGACGTCGCCAACACAATCGCCACCTCCGCCTCGCCACCGCCGCCGCCCTTTGTCTCCGCATGCCCGTCCTCCGTCTTACAAGTGGCCACGGCACGGTGCGTGACGGAGCGCCGTGCTCTAGTCACCCGCAGCGGGGTCTGTGTCTTGACCAACGCGCTGCGCCGCCGCCGCCGTCGCGGCCCGATGGTGAGTCCCACCCCTGTGCTGTGGGCGTGCCGCTCGCACTCCTCCACCGTGGCCACCCCCACCTCTACTCCCGTGGAACCTTCCGCGGAGGCGAAGGGGCCCGTCGCACCCTCGCCGTCGGACAAGGCCGACAGCGCAGACGTCCCGGTCGATCTCGCCCTCATCGAGGAACTCCAAACCATTCTCGATCGGCAACGCAACCACACGTGGCTCCTTGTAAGTGACCTGTACGCCGAACTCCCCGCCACCGTGCGTCGGCGCCACGTGAAGCCGCACAAGTCCATGACGCACGTTCTGGAGAAGTGCGCCGCAGTGCTGGGCATCTCCCTCAGCGCCACAGGGGTCTACTACGCCAAGGGCAGGGTGCCCGTCACCGCCACCATTCCAGCCGACCCGCTCAAGAAGAGCCCGAAGCAAAACGCAGGCAGTACGGCTGGTGCGCGTGGCGAGAGCGGTGGCGCTCCTGACGCGGCAGCGCAGCGCGCCACAGAGGGGGGTGACGTGGCTGCGCGACCCAACAGACCGATCCCAACAGCGCTGGCGGCAAAGCACCCGGTCGGGCCAGAGGACCTCCTGAACCAGTCGGTCCTTCCGGTGCCGCAGCCGGTGGGCTTCTTCTACGACGTTGGCCTCACCGACGTGCCTAATCCGCCGCGCGACTTCGACGTGTCGCGCCGTAACCTGAACGCCGACACGGCCACGCAGACCACCGCGCCGGGGACGGTCATCGACCTCTGCGCCTTCGTTCCGCACATTCCGCCCTTCTTTGTCCCTGTCAAGGAGATTCTGGAGAACATGCCAGGCTACACCGCCGAGCACCTCACCGTCTACCTGAAGTTGCCGCCGCTGGAGTTGGTGACGATCAACGGGGAGCGCTATATGCGTCTGCACGGCGCCTACAACGACATCTCACTTGATGGGTGCGAGGCGGCTGAGGCCTTGTACAAGCGCTACCGCCCACCCGTGGCCTGCGTTGATGCCTTTGTGGCGGCCTTTGCTGGGGTCTGTGACCAGTGGATGCCGCTGCCGCTGCTTCTCCAACGCGTCGGCCCACAGGTGGCAAGTCAGCTGCCCTTCCAGGGTGTCGCCGCGATTCTTTTTTTCGCCCAGATGCAGCACCGCTTCGCCTTCGCGGTGCGCCAGGTGCCACGATCGGCCGCAGCGCCAACCAGCGTGGCCGACGCGGCCGATGCACCACCACCACCATCATCGTCGTCTTCGTCGTCGCAACCGCTTGCGACAGAGGCTGCGGTGTTGCTGCGCAAGCACGGCTACTCGGCGCTGGAGTCGGGAACCACTCCGACACCCAAGTCCTTCGTGACGATGTTGCAGCTTATTGGGAATGACAAGTCGGTGGACATTGAGGTGTTGCGCCGTCAGATTCCGCCCCCCATTCAGGCGGAGATGACGAGCTACTACGGCGGCCTCGAGGGCTTCCTGGCCGCTCACAAGCCGGTCTTCTTCGTCCCCACCGAGACACCGACGGTCGTCATGCGAACAAGCTACCGCCGACGCCAGGAGCGGGCGAAGCTGACGCTGGAGGAGCAGCTGCACCACGCGGTGCAGCTCCGCGACAAGGTGAAGATTCGGACTCTCCGCCGGCGCATTGCGTTCCGCGATGCGCCGGGGCACCCGCTGCACGACCCCGAGAACCTCGCGAAGGAACTGAGCAAGCACCTGCCGCGGCGTGGCTTCATTACGTGCAAGGCGTTTATGAAGCGGAGCGTCCCGGAGGAGCTCATCATGTTCATGCCGCGTAAGACTCGTACGTTCTTTAATAACCACCCGCAGTACTTCCAGCAGTTTGAACACGTGAGTCCAGGCAACTGGTGCTTGGCGCGCCCAGACCAGCCGCTGCCGCGCGGCGTCATCCGGCAGACCTTCAGCTCGGAGGACCTCCTGCGTCTGCTAGCCGAGCTGCTGCAAGCAGGGCCCCGCCCGGCCTCCTTCTTGCACGTCCAGCTGCCGTGCGGGGCTCAAGAAGTCGTGAAGCGGCGCTTTGGCGGCGTCTACTACTTCGTCATCCGCTATCCACAGTACTTCAGCGTCGTGCTCAAGTCTCAGAATGACAACAAGGCGAGCAGCGCCATCATTCACCTGCTGCAGGTGCCCAGCGGGGACTTGACGGATGTGGACCAGGGGACGAGCGCGGGCTCTACGACGAACCCGCACGGCCCAATCGAGGATGACGATGCCCACGAGGATGACAAGGACGACACCGACGGCTTAGACTGATGCGGACGGTAATCCCAATGGTGGTGGTGGTGTGTGTGTGTGTGTGTGTGTGTGTGTGTGTGTGTGTTGGGTGGTACTTCACAGGTTTTTTTCTCTTTTTTTTCTCTTCAGCGTTCGCCTACGGTGCTTCTCTATAACCCCATCACTAACTTCAGAGACAGAAGGACACCCGCACGTACATACAGACATACAAAACACACAAGAAAAAAGAAAAGACGAAACGCTGAAGGCAGTGCGCTCTGTGTGCGAGGTATCCACGGACTTCGCAGGACAGGGAGTCAGGGACGGGAAGGGGAAGGAGAGGGACAGGGACAGGGAGTCTGCTTGCAGCGGCGCGTGCATGTGTCTCTCATACACCCTACTCGAGCCAGTCGGCCTTCACCTACAAGGACCCCCCCATCGCGCCTACAGAGAGAAAAAATAGAAGGCAAAAGCATTGCAGGTGCGACGCACGAGAAGGGCGATAATCAGCAGTCGGAGGGAGAGCAGTGGGGAGGGGGGGGGGCATGTAGACAAAACGAAGGTGTGACACCCTCCTACTGCCCCCACCCCACTTTAAAAAAAAAGGAAAAGGAAAATCACTCCCGTCTGTGCCCGCAAATCCACGACCAGGCAACGCCAACGTCAAGGGCACCATGCTCTATTATTTTTTTCTTTCTTCTCTCTGCTGCACCCCGACTGCTCTCTTCTTGGCACGCCTTTCCTTTCATTGTTGTTGCTGTTCTTTTGCCGTTGTTGTTGTCGATGCATTGGAAGGGTTGCCCACCGCTGACAGTCGATTTCTGCAACTGCCCTCGGGAGAAGGTGAGGAGAGTGTGAGGTTCAGCTTCAGCCCTCTGCCGAGTCTCTCTATCTCTCTCTCTGTGTGTAGCGTGTATCATTAGGCCTGGTGTCCCCGCTGACCCACACACACACATACATACATACATACATACATAGAGCTGGAGCACGCGAGCGGGGAAGGTACGAGGTGACGCAGGAGGATGCACGTGGACCTGCGACGGCGCGGGCTGCAGTCCTTTGACCCGGCGGAGTTCGCCAGCACGGACGAGCACCTTCAACTACTCCTGCAGGTGCGACAGCTTGATCTGTCGCACAACTCCCTGTACACTATTCGAGGTCTTGAAGGGCTCACGCACTTGACGGTGCTGAGCATCGCGCACAATGGACTGCGGACGCTGGGTGGGGGCCTGCCGCTGACGCTGCGTGAGCTGGACGCCTCGCACAACAGCCTCGTCTCCTTGCAGAACGCAGCTCTCCTCCCCCTCGTGTCGCTCGTCTCGCTGAACGTATCCTTCAACGAGCTCGAAGACCTGCGCGGCGTACCCAGTGCCACGGCGCAGCTGGCACACCTCGATGTGCGCAGCAACCGACTCACCTCCCTTATCGGAATCGAGCACTGCTCCGAGCTGCGCACCCTCCATGCCGAGGCCAACCTGCTCCGCGACGTGGCGGATGTCGCGTCGCTGCGGTCGGTGCCGCAGCTGCAGGCGATCTTTCTCGCCGGCAACCCGCTACTGCTGCGCAAGCGGCGGCTGCACGCCCTGCAGCAGCTGCTGCCGGCTGGGTTGGAGCAGGACGACCTACCTGTGACGGCACCACCGAGCAGCATCCACAGCTCCACGGCAGCGCCGCCGTCGGTGGTAGACACCTCCTTGATGGGGTCGATGGAGCACAGCACAAACCTCTCGGTCGGCGGTGAGGCCCGCGATGAGGCGCGCAGCTGTGGCGGTCTGAGAGGTGGCAGTGGGGGCGCTGTCGGCGGTCAGCCCCCCAGCACCCACTCCAGCTGTGCCCTCTCCCTGCTCAACTCGACCGCTGGCGCAGCAGACGACTCGTCCCGCGTGACGGCAGCGGAGCGAAGTGTTGCCTCCACGCACCGCCAGGCACAGCCTCCGCGTCACGACGGGCCGCGACAGCAACCGCGACAGCAGCAGCAACAGCACCAGTCCCACGACGCGGGTAGTACGGATGAGACACTGCTCAGCGTGACGGTCCAGTCGACACCCCCGACCGCGAACCCCGTGACCGCACCACAGGGCGGATCACCCCCCGGGGTGGTGGGCTGCGAGGCGGACAGTCCAAGCTGCCCCCGCCGCGCGTTGCCGCACGAGCACCGCCTATCGGACTCTCCAGCGTCGCCGTCGTCCTCTCCGGCCCGCAGCCGGCACCAACAAGAGCATCATCATCAGCAGCAGCAGCGCCACCACGACCCCTACCACCGTGATCATGAAACGCACACCCCTTCGGCTGCCTCCTTCTCGTCGTCCCACAAGAGTCGTGGCGCCGGCGTGGAGCGCCGCAGCACCGCCACAAGCGTCACCCACCCCACCGCCCTTCCCCTGAGTCGTGCGTCCCGGCTGACAGCCGACGAGCTGGAAGAGCGCCTCGCACGTGTGACGGCGGAAAGGGACAGCTTTGGCCGCGAGGTGCAAACACTTCGTGAGGAGCTGCGCGAGCTGCGGCAGATGTGCATGCGGCAGTGGGAACAGGAAGGTAAAAAAGTGACTTCAACCGCCACGGCGCAGGTGGGTTGGCGTGTGCCTGCCGCTGGTGCCTCTCAGGCGTACCTCGCCGCTGAACCGCCTTCGCACTTACTGGCTGTGGAGATGTCCGCGCAGGAGTCCTCTGTCGACTCGCTCGGCGGTGATGATTGCGAGCGTACCGCCCTCTCGACGCGCAATGGTGGCGTGCGTGTTGGCCCTGGTACATCGCCCGATGCATCAGCTGCAGCGGCTGCTGGGCCAGCGGTGCTGGTGCCCGCGCTGCACGCGTCTACGACGAGCAGCATCAACGGCGGTGGTGGTGCGGAGCCGGCGACGGTGAAGTTCGATCGCCGCGAGATGGCCGCCCTTTTCATGTCTGCACTGCAGAAGCGTGGCGCGACGGCATAGTCGCTCGTCTACCTATGTGTGTGCGGTGTGTGTGTGTGTGTGTGTGTGTGTGTGTGTGTGTGTGTAAGTGCGCATAGGGTGTGGTACAGGTCGCTGGACGCTCGTCTGCCCTCGGCGTGGAGCTGGCCGCTCTCTCTTACCTGCCCTGTGTCGAGCTTCGGTACTTATGAAATTCCAAAAGAAAAAAAAGAGAGAAAGTGCAAGTGAGCCTTGCATGCGCAGCGAGGCCAGCACGCCTGCACAGACGTGCCACACACACACGGAAGCTCTAACCTCCCTGTCTTTGCCTTTCCCTTCTTCTACAAAGTTGATGGAAGAAGTGGGAAGTGCCAGGGGAAACAATAATTTTAAAAAAAGAAGAGAAGGAAGGCATGGGCAGCGGAGTAGATCCGTGGTTTCCTCCGTCACTTTGAACGTATGCGTGATTTTTCTCCTCTTCACAGACATCTCGCCCGCCCTGTTCGTACATTACCTGCCTCTGTGCGGTGGCTGTCGTGGGTGGTTTCTCTGCCATGTTATGCACCCCTTCAAGGCTCTCTTGCTCGGCATGTACAGACATCTCTTCCTAAACCTCCGTCCCCCCCCCCCCCGACCTTCCCCCCCCCCCCTTGTACTGTACTCCTGCGACTCCCAAGAGCACATCCACGCATACAGATACATACACACACACATCAGTAACATAGACACATAGGAGAAGACGAAGGGCAACCGCTTCGTCGACGTCTCGCGCTCCGGCAGACATTCCCACTTTGTTTTTTCTCTGTGTCGGGCCTGCGCCTCGCAGACGGTCCGTCTGCGAGATCAACTCCCCCAGCGGAGTGTCAGCATCCAGACGCAGACATCATCGAAAGCAGTGTAGCCACAGCACGAAGCATTGAAAACACAAAACAAAAACAGCATACACACACATACACGTCTTCCGCCACGTGTTGACGCATATTAGTCGCCGTGTTGGACTGCGAACTTCGAGAGCCTTGCGCGTGCGATGCTGCACGCCTGCCGCCCGCTGTGGCACGCGTTGCCCTTTGTGCCCATGGCGCTTGGCACCTTCGATGTGCTTGAGCATCGCCTGCAGTCTGCGGGACTGATGCACACATCCGCGACTGCCCCGTCGTCGTCTCTTATCCTCGCCCCCGATGCGAAGCCTTCGAAGGCGTCACCGGTGCCACCTGAATGCAGCAGCAGCAGCAGCACCGGCAGCCGACACAGGGAGGCCCCCATCATTGACGAAGTGAAGTGGTTCAGCAGCGCTGCGCAGACCCCACTTTTCATCTCCCCCAAGCACGACGGCGTACGGCTTATCTCCTACGTGGATCCGGCCACCGTCCCTAGCACCTGTGCAGCCGAGGCTGCATCCGTAGCGTCGTCACGCGCAGCATCAAGTCAGCGAAAGGCCCTCCGGCAGCGCGGCAAGTCTGCGGCGGCACTCACCACCACCACCACCACCACAACAACAACGGCGGCAGCGGCGCCGCTGACGTGCTTCTCCCGGCACGGCCGCCCCATCTACGGTCTCTTCTGGATCGAGGAGGAACTAGCACTGCTGCGCGCGCTCGCAGGCGACCCGGTGCTCATCGTGGACGGGGAGCTGTACCTCCATGAAGACGAGATGACACGCGTGGCTGCGACGGCCTCCAGCGGCGGCCAGAGCAAGCAGCGCACCGCGCGCGCAGAGGCGACGCCACCGGCGGCAGCTGAGGGAGAAGAGGAGGGTGTCCGCCGCCCTCCTCGCGGCACGCCAGACACCTTTCAGACGGGCTTCCTCGCTGTGTCGGCCCTCGTGCACCGCCTGCGTGGCGCCTCCAACCGTGGCGCGACGGCAGCTGACATCCTGCGCTACGTGCCGTCCCTGCCACACCTGTGCGTGTTCGATGTCCCGTCCTACAGCCCATGCCCCAACCCCGCCGAGCTCCCATCCCGAGCCACCGCACAGCTGGGACGGGGCGCCACGGAAAGGCGGAGCGCCGGCGGTGGTGCGGATGCGGGTGTTGCAGCGGAGCTGGATCGAGTGCGCGCCGAGGTGCTCCGTGCCTTGGGCCTGCACGACGTCGAGCAGTTGCGTGTGGTCCCCAACGTAACCCCCTTCACCCAACGGCTGCGCACCATGCATTTCCTTCTGGAGTTGCTCGCACGCGGCGCGGCCTCGCCCACTCTGCGGCAGCACTTCTGCCCGACAGCGGTGACGGGGCACAACGCACCGGCGAAGTTGGAGTCGCGTGCGCCGGCACACGCGGCCGTGACCCGCTACCACGGCGGGCGTTTTGTGCGACGCATCCCGTACCAGCTCGTCGGGTCCCTTGAGGACGCCACGGCGCGGGTGCTGCCCGCCTACGTGCGGCACGGCTACGAAGGCGCCGTCATTCGCGCCCCGATCAACACGTACGAGTTCAAGGAGAAGACCAAGGGCACCCTCGCCGCCCTCGTCGCCCCTCTCCTGCACGCCAGCCAACCGACGGCGCAGGCTTGTGGGAAGCGCTGCCGTGGCAAGGCGGATGCGGCCCGGCCGGGCCGCGCGCGTGACACGCTGCTGCGCACGATCGCAGTCCCACAGCCGGCGCTGGTCGTGCGCGCGTACCGAGGTGAGACACCGTCTATCGAGCAGGTCACCCTTTCTTCATGGCAGCACGGGCCTCCCTCCTCGTCGTCCCTCGACTTTTCAGATGCCTCGCTGTGCGCCGCCGAGGCCGCTGAGGTGGGACACACGGCACTGTCGCGCTGCGCCAAGCTGTCGCTCCGGTCCAGCACGGCAGTGAAGCTGCTCACCTACAACGACCGCGAATACGCCATCTTGCGGCCGCTGCTGAAGGAGCCCTCGACGAACCCGAAAACGCGCGCGCTGGTCTCGCTGCCACGCTCGTACGTCGAGGGGCTTGGCTACGACATCAAGCTGAACACGGACACCCCCGGCGCCACTGCGGCGGGGAGCTCCGTGGTGTGCTTTTACGGTCTGCGGTGTCTGGCGGACAACGGCGTCGCCTTCAACGTGTCCCTGCCCAAACTCACGCTGGCGAAGCAGAAGGCGCTGCTGGAGCACCTCCTCTCCGCCGGCCGCCGTAAGCCCGAGCGCGCGGCGGCTGCACGCAGGGGCCGGGGCAAGGCAACGTCAGGCCTCGGCACGGGGGTGGATTCCCTCACTGGCCTCTACGCCACTGTGAAGTACAGCACACTTACGGAGAACGGGCTGCCGCGCTTCGGCAGCGTCAAGGCGATCCGCGGCAGCAAGGGGTGGTTCATGTAGGGGATTACGATACACAGGGATGCGACGCTGCCTCAAGCGGTGTGTCCCTGTGCGTGTGCGTGTGTGTGTGTGTGTGTGTGTTTTTCTGTTTGTGTGGTCACGAACCGCTCCTTCTCTTTGCGAAAACCACAAAAAGGTACTGTGGGGAAGCTGAGGCGATGACGCAGGCGCACCAAGAGTTGAAGAGTGGCCTCCCTACACGGGCTTTCTTTTTTTTCTTTGTTTCTCACGGACCCCACGCCACGATTCATGAGCTCGTGTGACTGGAGAAAAGGTCAGCGGTCTCGGCCCGCGACGCGTCGTTCGGCCGTTTGGGTAGTCTGGCATTTTTTTCTTTTTCCCCTTGACTTTATCCCCCTCCTCGTCTCCCTCCTTGTCTCCCCGCCCCCCTAAGAAAAAAAAAAAAAGAACAACGCTCGAGGTCCACGCGGCCGCACACCGACCCGCATCACCGCCGCGTCCCCCTTCCCTACCAGAGACACACGTACACACACACCGTCACACACAAACACACACACACACACCGGCGCGTCCGCACCGCAATGCGGAGGCCGCCGTTGTCGACTCAGCGGGATGGACTCCGGCGGTCTGGCGGGGAGCAGCTTCGCCACGGCGCTGCGGCGGCGGCGGCGGCGGCGGCGGCGGCGTCATCGTCGGCCGCACCCTGCTCAACAACCACCATCGCCGCGTGGACGCGCTCGTGTCTGGTGAGCACCACGGCGCATCTCCTCACCGCGCAGCCGGCGGACCCGCTCCGCGCGCTCGGCCTCCGCTTCACCACCGAGGCGGTGCTGCTCGCCACATACCCTGAAACGCCAGCCACGTGTGCCGAGGACGAGTTGGCCGAGGAGAAGGCGTGGGAGGTGGGCCGCGGCATCAGCAGTGCCGTGCCCGTCCCGCTGGCCTCCTCCAAGCCACCCATCGCCGGAGGTGGCGGTAGCGCATATCGCGCAAGCCACGCCGCTTCCACTGCTGGCCCCGCTGCCGACCACCTCATCACGCAGGCGTGGGTGCGACGGCGTCTGCAGCCCTACGGCCTGCACGCGGTGGCGCGCTGCGTCTGTCCGTGTCCAGCCCTGCGCTGCGACGCGGCACCTCCACCATCACCGCCGCCACCGCTCCCCCTCACAGTGCAAGCGCAATGGCTCGACATCTTCGCTCTTCTCCATCGCCAGAGCCGCATGACAGTCAAGGAGCTAGCGGCGGCGTCGACGGCGGCGGCGGCACCGCAGGCGGGGTTGATGGCCATCACACCGCCGCTGGACTTCCGTGTCTCGTACGAAGTTCCCGCGGCGTTGGTGGTACTCTACGCAATGGCCCTCGTGGAGGAGCACCTGCGCCGCGCCGACTTGGGTGGCGGTGGCCGCGGCCGCGGTCCACGCGATGCCGCGCAAAGACAGGGCCCTTCGCTGTGCCGTCGCCAGCAGCTCGCGGTGAAGCTCCTCGCCCTGCGTCTTCTGGCGGTGTGTGTGGAGGCGCAGGACCGGGCCAGCGACGCGGCCTCCTCCTGCAGCAGCGGCAGCGGAGAAGGGCGATGTGATGCGGCGGATGCGTCGTGCCCCGTCCCGTCGGGTGTAGACAAGCTCTCTGTCGCAGACACCCTACAGCGTCTCTCCGTGCAGGAGCTGGAGGTGCTACACCAGTGGCTGCACGGCCAGCTGCGCGAGGAGGTCATCCTGGCGCCGTCCCCACTCACTGCGCGCGTCACGGCCGCTAGTCGTCCGCCACTGCGAGGTGATGAGTGTGGCCGCGGGCCCGGGGACGGCAGCTGCAGCACGGCAGAAGCCGGCGCCGAGGCACCCTTTGCGGCGCTGCAGGCGCACGCGCGGACGTGCTTGGCCCGTGTCCTGCGCGGCGGCGCAGGTGGCGGGGCGGCCGACGCGCTGGTGATGGTGTCGCAAGACACGTTTGTGCGCTACATGGAGTGCCTCGCCGCCGTCATGGTCGCGCATCAGCATACCGTTGTCGCCATGTCGCTGGTACTTGCCGCCCGCCTGCCTCGGGGAACCAGCAGAACGTGCGCTGACGGGGATGAACGAGGAGGCGGCAGCTTGGTGCGGGTGGCGGAGCGCGTGCGAGCGTGTGCGGCGGCGCTGGTCGCGCACATGGCGGACAAGCCACGTCCTGCGCCGCTCCCCCCGGCGTGCGGCGCCTACGTGCGTCAGCTGGCAGACGTTCTCGCACCCTTGTGTCACGACGTCGCTGTGGGGAACGACGAGACCCGCGACGGTGCGTGGCGTGCAGCAATCGAGGAGCGCCTCACGGCGTGGGAGCCGCCTGAGCTGTTGTGTAGCGGCGCAGCTGGGGCGGCGCCGCGCGTGGTGGTGGTGGCGATGGTGGGCCACTGGGTGTCGCACTCGGTGGAGGTCCTCATCAGCGGCCTTTATTCACTATGAACGTCCGACTCGAACTGCAATAAGAGAGTATTGCCTCCCTCTCTCTCCTTGCTGCCGTCGTGGGTGGCAGACCACACACACACACACACGCACAGCTTCGCTGCACCTCCTTCTGACCGTGTGCGTGGCGAATACGTCTCGGGCGGTGCATGGTGTGGCTCATCTCCAACAAGGAAGCAACGGAAGAAAAAAAAAGAAAAGAAACTCGCAGGGGCATCGCCTTCACGATGCAAGGCGACAGAGAACGGTGCCTTGTACCCTCAACTCTCCCCACCATGAACAGCTGGGTGTCCTGCCATCTGCCCTACTCTCCATTATGGAACCCCCGTGCACAGATGCCACCACCACCACCCGCCGCGTTCGTGTCTCGCCTCATCAGTTACCCCCCCCCCCCCCTCCCCTCTTCTGTATCTCACTCCTCCCTCCCCCTCCTTCCCCTCCCTCTCCTTCTGCCTTCCCAGCTACTCTACCAAAGGGCAGACCTGTCGCACCCATCGCTGTCGCTCCCACATCACACTTGCACCTTCCCCTTCCCCATCGCCTAAACAACCAAGCACCCCCACAGACACACACACACCAGTCATGGGTAAGAAGGCAGCCTTCACACGGTCGCGCTTCAAGGAGGTGCACCAGAAGCGTGAGGAGCGGGCGCAGCGCAGCCGAGCAGAGCGCGATCGCCGCCACGGCATCGACAAGTCGGAGCGCCTCATCGACAAAGTCGTTGTGCAGCGCACGCTGCCCGACGCCGCACAGCAGGCACTGCTGCTCGCCCAGTTCGCGCAGGCCTGCCGCCTCGGAGCGCCGAGCACGGATATGTGCACCCTCATGCGTCACTACGCCGCTGCTGCTGCGGAAACAACGTCGGCGGACGCGGCGGCGAGTGCGTCGTCGGCCAAGTCGAGCTCGCGCAAGCGCCAGCGCGACGAGGAGGCGGCCAGGCCCGGCGCTGCGTTCCTCGACAGCGTCGCGGACGCGCTGCTGCAGACGCAGAGCGCACCGGCGGTGATCGAAGCCGCCGCGCCTGCGGCCGCGGCTGACGACGATGACGACGAGGACCCGATGACGGTGCTGCAGGACATTCTGCAGGACGACAGCGGCCGCCGCGTCGTGTCGACGCTGCTCGGTGCGCTGGCGGCGGTGCACAGCCCCAAGTGCGAAGCTGTGGCGCGGACGGTGCTCGAGCAGTTCGAAGAAAACGAGCACCTCCCGCAGCACCACGTCGCGTGCCGGGTCATGAGCGCGCTGGTGCAGCACGGCTCGGCGGCGACGCGGCAAGGGGTGCTGGACCTGCTGCGTCAGCGCGGCACGACGGCCGAGGCGGTGGAGCAGCTCCTCTCGGACCGCCACACCGCCGGCACGGTGGAGCAGCTGCTGAAGCACTACACGGCGCCGACCGCCGCGTGGCTCAGCGAGGTGCTCTCTCTCGCTGCTCCGCCACCCACCGCAGAGGCGGCTGGTGCCAAGAAGAAGAAGTCAGCCAAGCAGCAGCGGGGCAGCAGCGACGGCGCAGCCGTGGAGAGCGTCAGCGCAGAGAAGCTCATGGAACTGGTGAACGGGCCCGTCTCCGGTCACGTGCTGCTGCAGCTCGTGCAGACAGACGCGAGGCGTGACGTGCTGAAGCGGCTCTCTGTTATGACCCTCATGCAGAGCAAGCGCGGGACGGCGTTCCTCACGCAGCTCCTGACGCTGTCCGCGACGACGACCGCGACGTCGAGCAGCGAGGAGGCGGAGGCAGAGGCGGTGGGCCTCTTCGATGAGGTGCTGGGCCAGCTCAGCAGCGATCTCGGCGAGATGGCCATCGACCGGCGCGCGAACTTCGTGGTGCAGGGTCTTGTGCAGCTGCTCCCCGCGATGGGGTCGCAGAGTGTGAAGCAGCTGGAACGGCTTGAGCGGAGCCTGGGTGGGGTGGCCGGCATTGCAGCCCTGATGGCGCACCACAACGGCGTGCACGTCGTGCTTGCCCTCATTGACGCGGCGCTGAAGCTGCCGTCCGAGTCGGCGGCGGACGGGCTTGCGGAGCAGCTGATAACCCGTCACAACGTCAAGGACCTGCTGCAGCATCAGCAGGGCGGCCTCGTCGTGCGGCGCCTCATGCCCCTCATTTCCCGCAAAACCTCCAAGGTCGGGCGGCTGCTGCAGGGGATGGTGGAGCAGGACCTGGTCAACCTGGCGTACACCGAGGCCGGCAACCTCGTCGTGCAGGCGTACTTCGCGGCCCTCGGCAAGGCCGGCACCTCTGCACTGGCGCAGAAGTTGGCGGGTGGGGAGGATCTGCTCGCCATGTGCCGCAGCCCCTACGCCTCGCACGTTGTGTACGCCCTCTTTGACGCAGTGGACGCCACCACGCACGCGGTCCTGTGCAACGCGCTGAAGCCGCACGTGCTGCGCCTCTCCACCCACCTCAATGGTCGCTTCATCGCCGAGAAGATGATCGCCGCCAGCCGTGAGGTTCGGGACGATGTGGCGCGGCAGTTCCTGGCCTTGGCCCAGGAGCGCGGCACGCAGCACGTGCTTTGCGCCTTGCTTGCGAGCATGGACGCGCGGGGCAAGCAGGCGTGCGTGGAAAAGACCATTATGCCGAATCTTGTCGTCCTCGCCACGCACCAGTGTGGCTCCATTGTGCTGCAGAAGCTGATGCAGGCAGAGCCGACGCTGCTGGCTGCGGTGCAGCAGCGGCTCGCGGCGAACCCGCTGATGCGCAGCGACCTCGCGCAGAACTTCTTCGGTAAGTTCGTGGTGCAGATTGCTCAGCAGCAGCAGCAGCAGCAGTCAGCCAACGAGGCGGCCGCGGCGTCGCCGTGAGAAGCAGCGGCCGCATGTCTCCTGCCCCCGCGCACAGCTGTTGAGTGTTTTGAAGTGGTGCCTCTGTGTACGTGTGTGTGTGTCTGTGTGTGTGTCTGTGTCTGTGTCTGTGTGTGTGCCGGTTGCGATGGGTGTACTAATGCGCCTAACTCCGACGATAACAGCTTTAACTCGCCTTTGTGTTGCCGTGTTCCGCAACTTGTGTTTTTTTTTTCGCTCCTCCCCTCGCCGTGTGCTGAGCGTGCTGGCATCTCCCCGCGATGGGATCAGATTCCTTAACAAGACCCACACACGCACTCGAGTGCGCTTATCCCTTGGCCCACCCCACCTCCCCCCCATCTCCTTTCCATTGTTGTCTGTGTGAGCTGCGGTCGAAGCTCCCCTGCGGAAACAGAAGGAGGTATACGGCAGCGCTGCAGAACCGCGGGGAGGGAAAAGGGGGGGGACGGTGCGCGCTCTCCCCAGATGCGAGTGACAGTGGACGTGCAGGTGGCATTTTGCTGGCGCCCTTCCCCCCCTCCCTCCGCTGATCCGTCGCGTCTTCTGCGTCTCGCGCCAGGCGGAGGCGCACGCGATCGTCTTTTCTGCCTCCATGCTGGTGCGTTGTGTTGTCCCCCTCTCCCTGTCATTTTTCTCTGCCCATTCTTCAAGTCCTCCACGGCCCGTTCCTGCCCTCTTTTTTGTTTGCTGTTTGCCACCACAACAACCACAACCACTCCCTCAACCCAGCGCCTCTGAGCCAGCTCGAGGTATTCCTACGTAGCATCTTTTTCTCTTGTACACATCTTTATCTCGCTTTCTCCTATCGTCCCCGACACCCCCTCCCCCCAAACCCCCCCCCACCCTCCGCACACACACACACATAGTTGCTCTTTCTACACAGTACGACCCCGCACAGCCGACAACACGTGTCAATGACCGACTCCGCCACACCCATCTCCATCTTCCCGCAGCTACAGCGGCTGCAGGACCAGTTTGGCTTCGTCTACGAGGCGTACGTCGCTGACGCGGGTTCGGGGGGCAAGTCTAAGTTCAAGCGCCGCGACCGAGCGCGGCTGCAGCGGACCATGATTGCAGATCTCACGGCGCTGCAGCACGACTACTTCAATGTCACGTCAGTGCATCTCTCGAGGGACCAGCTCGAGGCCCTTGTCCGCCTGCTGCCGTCGCTGGCGGCGCTCGGTGACATGCCCACCACCGACGGGCCACTGCTGACGATTGCGACCCGAGCTCTGCAGCCGGCCCGCGCCGGCGAGTCCGCCGAGCGCGTTTCGGACGCCGTCGTGGCGCAGATGCTGCAGCGCCTCACCCGTCTGCTGCACGATCCAGAGGCGTGGGCCGGCGGCGAGGCGGAGGCGGCGCTGGCCGTGCGCACCACCGCCGCGGCGCTGCTCGCGCGGCTGCTGCGGTACTTCGTCGCCGGGGCTGACGTGGCCGCCGTGGAGCTTCAGTGGCGGCAGTGGCAGGACACCGTGGAGCACGCGCTGGTGGAGCGCCTGCAGACGTGGGTGGCCGAGCTCGTGGAGTCGCTGGACGCCGAGCCTGAGGGGAGCGCCACGCGCCGCCGCTCCTCCTCCTCCCGCAAGTCCAGCACCGTCGCGTCGTTGCTGCCGCCACCGACGGTCGCCTCACTGCTGTGCCAGCTGCTGAGCCTCACTGCCGCCGTCCTCGAGCACCCCTGCGCGCGCACCATCTCGCCCGTGTCGTGGTCGTCTCTGCTCGTGTCGGCCGCTGCCGCCGCGGGCAGCCCGCGGCAGGCCCCGGGGCGCCTGGAGCTCGCTTACACGGCGCTGCATGTCGTTCTCAAGGCCCGCGACGCCGGTGTGGTGCAGCCTGGGGTGTGGCTTGAGTTTGGGCTGCAGGCGGTCACGCGGTCCGTGCCGCACGGCGAGGCGGATGCGCCGGCGCCGCTGCCCGTCTCGCCGCTCTCGGGCGCCACGTGGAACTACGCGGCTCTCTTCCTCACCTACGTGCGGCTTGCAAAGGCGTTGGTGTTGGCAGAGGTGGAGGACAGCGCGGCGGGCGGCGAGGCGGCGCGCGCCGCGGCGTCGCAGCTGCACGCGGTGCTCGGCGGCTTGATAGAGATGTCGGCGCAGGTGTACATGGAGAAGGGCACGGCCTCGGCATCATCGTCGCAGCAGCAGCAGCAGCAGCACCACCCCGAGACCCGCGTCTCGGTGTTGCCGGCGGTGGCGAAGGATTTGCTGAACGCGCGCGATGAGAGCCACAGCCCCCCGCGGCAGTACGCGCGGTACGTGCAGGGGATGCTGGTCGGCCGCACACCACTTCTGCCGTCCATTCTCGTCCACCTGGTGGAGGAATGCAAGTGGCAGACGGCGTTGCTCGCGACGCCGCGGAGCATACCCCCTCTGAGCATGAACACGGAGATCCTGCAAGGCGTCTTTTTGGGGTCCATCCAAGCGACGATGGATGGGGGCCTGCTGGACCTGCCGCACAGCTCCGAGGCGATCACGACGCTGTCGTGGGAGCGGTACGAGGCGGCGGACGACGTGGTCGGCGAGCTGACGGAGCAACTAGCGTCCGTCCTGCTGACGGCGCCGGCCTTGTGCAACCATTGCGACGTGCCGGTGCTCGCGGCCCGCGTCATTGCGTGTGAGGGGTTGGCGCTGCTGCTGCGCTTTCTTCTCTTCGTCGTCGTCTCGCGCGGCGTCGGCGACGAGGCGTCGTGGAACGTGCGGTTCCGCAGCCGCCTGTACGCGGCCGAGGAGCGGGTCATGCGCGTCGTCGGTGCCTTCGACTGCGGGTCGCCCGAGGTGCTGTCGGCCTTCACGGAGGCGCTAGATCGCATGAGCACGCTGCTGAGCCCGACCGCTGCCAAGGTGAGCGCGCTGCTGCCGTCGTCGACGCGGCCCGCGCTCGCACGGGCGGGGTGTCACGGGGCCCTGAACAAGCTAATGGAGGTCATCCCAATCTTCTAGCGGCACCCCCCCCCTTTGTGCTGCGTCTTTCCGGGCATCGACCCCCGTGCGTTGCCCCCTCGCCGCCCAGTACCTCAAACGCACTAACTGCCGCCGGCCCTTCCGCATTGCTTCCCCCCCTCCTTCCCTTCCTCCTCTCCTATTTCGTCACCACAGCTACGGAAGATGCGACGCGTCGCCAACGTCTTGTGTGGCCCCACTCCCCTTTTCTTCCTCGCGAATATTTGCTCAGTTGTCTGTCGCGCGTCCCCCCCCCCCCCCGTCCAGGAAACAAAAAAATGTCACGCGCTCACAGTGAGGTAACGTAGCGGATTCGTGTTGTTTTTTTTGTGCTGTACCGACCAATTCTTTTGTGTTGTTTGGCTACTTTTATTCTCTCCCGTGTCCCGGTCAGTCCCCCCACCCCCACCCATCACCCTCCTCACTCCAGGGCAAGAGTCGGGCGAGGGAAGGGGATGGGGAATCGAATTCCCCTATCGAAACCCAAACAAGAAGCAACAAACACGTCTGCCCTGGGTTGGGTGGCCAGACCAGCAGGACACACGACTGCGGTGGTTTGGTTGAGAGATCAGAGCTGTGATGCCGGCACGTGTTCGCCGCGTGTACGTCACGTAGAGGAAGCACGTCGTGTTGATTCCATGCATGTCGCCATCCGTCCTCTTCTCCCCCTCCTCCTGTAACTGAAAGCAACCCGTTCACGCCCCACGGACAGCACAGCGGCCGGCAGGCAAGGCATTCCCAACCGAAGAAAAAAAAGGGGCAAGCGAAAAAGTGATGAGAGTGGGGTTTGAACCCACGCCCTCGAAAGGATTGGAACCTTAATCCAACGTCTTAGACCACTCGACCATCTCACCTTGCCGGAGGGTCAAAATCCTCCCGAGATATCAGCTTACCTGCAGCTTTAGAGCCCCTCACCGACCCGTGCAAGGGCGTGTAGCTCAGTGGTAGAGCGTCCGTTTCGCATACGGAAGGCCTAGGGTTCGATCCCCTACTCGTCCACTTTTTTTCCGTGCCGCGAGAAAACAGCGCCGGCCTGCCACCGTCCACACTCTGTGGTGGGTCCATCAGAAAGAGGTGCTCGTTTTCCACGTTCGGGAAAAAAAATTGCGCCGCCCGGGAATCGAACCCGGGTCAATACCTTGGGAGGGTACCATCATGCCACTAGACCAGCGGCGCCTGTGTTAGTGCTGGTTTCACCACCAGAGCTCAAAAAAGAAGAGCTCAGCGAGAAAAAGTGGACGAGTAGGGGATCGAACCCTAGGCCTTCCGTATGCGAAACGGACGCTCTACCACTGAGCTACACGCCCTTGCACGGGTGTGTGGAGGGCTCTAAAGCTGCAAGTAAGCTGATATCTCGGGAGGATTTTGACCCTCCGGCAAGGTGAGATGGTCGAGTGGTCTAAGACGTTGGATTAAGGTTCCAATCCTTTCGAGGGCGTGGGTTCAAACCCCACTCTCATCACTTTTTCGCTTGCCCCGATTTTGCCGTTGCAGGGGTTGGGGGGGGGGGCTTTTTCTTGCCGCCGCCGAGTGTTTCAGCTTGTTTGTGGTGGAGAAATGAGAAGGGGGTGGAGTGAAGGAAGCTCCGTTGAATACAGAGAAGAGACGGATCCCTGTGACCACAAAGGGGGGGGAGCGCTCCAGTTCGAATGGCAGGGGGCTATTTTCCCACGCGGACGGGTGAGCTCGTCGACTGTCCACGGTGACCCGCATGCTGCTGAGCTGGCGCGGCGAGCGGCCAAAAAATGGCACAGCATTCGGGTGCTCGTGAGCAGCGAGCAAAGCTGTCGAAACCGCTTTGCGGACGGTCACGCCGTCGAACCCAAAGGCACCGTCGTCAAGACGGCCAACAACCCTGTTTTCGAGTCTGTTCTTCTTGCAACCCACTACGAGAGAGGAGTCCATGTCTCGCATGCTGAACAAAGCGAGATACATGCCCCAAACCTACGGATTTCATCACCTGCGCTGTCGCCTTCACGTTGCCTCTTCCGGGTGCGGACCGTCACATGTCAGCCGGCGCTGCGTCTCTCTCTCTCCGGTGTCTCCTTTTGCTGCGCTCAGCGACGAGCGCACTCGAGCGGTGTGACCTCCCACCTCCGCTACGATTGTTCATGTCGGCAATTGCTGACAAGACGCTTGGCGAAGCAAAAAAAAAAATGAACAGTAACTTATCAGCTTCTTCTTTTTTTTTCTGAGCGAGCGAAAAAAAGAGGGCACGTCTCTAGAGTCAAGCTCGTTTCGGCTTTGTGTGCTGCCTACCTCGACTCCGAATGGCACCCCAACCAAGAAAAAAAAAAGGGAGAGGCATAACAAACACCGTTTTCATACTCAGTGGTGGCAAAGCGGAAGAAAGGTGACAGCTGCCACTCTGCCTCTTGGCAACTGATGAAAACAAGTCGCCGATGTGTCTGGTGTTTTCGACTACGTCGCTGGTCCGTCGCGCTGGGCAGTTAAAATACAAACAAGCAAACAGAAAAAATGGCTTCTCGGGAAGTGAGGCAGCTTTGTCGGTAGAATAGCGGACTCGGACGGCGACTAAGTTGCTCGACAAGTTCGTGTCTCCAACGACCGGCTGGCACGCACTCACTGTCCTTTTTTTTCTTCCGTATCGCTGTCGACCGACAACCTCATGGAACGGAGCAAAACAAAAAAAACGTGATTTTTGGCGTGCTCCTCGAGCCTGTCTGCTTCACCACAAGCTGGTGCTCTCTCCAAGTGCTTCTACCTCCAATCCTTTTTCCTTTGCGCCAACTTTCTTGAGTCCTCTCTCAGATCGCTCACAGAGTTCCACCCAACAAGCGCCCATAGCTTCCAATTAGCGTCCATCATGTTAAACGTCAATGCCAAGGCGTTCGTGCCCCCGGGCGTAATCGATGGGGCACCACCGAGTTTTCACCCCATCGGTTGGTACCGGTATCGACTCAGCGTCCCGGTCGAGAGCAAAATGAGCCTTTTCCACGAAGACCGCTACATCAACAGCGTGTCCTCGCTGCTGTCGCTCAAGTTCCTTTACGCTGAGCGCGGTGGGCTGGACGACGAGTCGCTCCACTACTTTGTCAACGAGCAGTTTATGATGTCGAACAACGTTCTATCAAGCGGCGTTGACGAGCACGGTCTGTCTGGTTTTTTGCTGTCGCGCTCAATCCTCACCTCATACACTGACCTTACCGCCGTAGCAAGCCTGAATGACTCCCGTGGTCTCCTCATCCACCTTGATGTGCCCACCGAATTCAACGGCGATGTTGCGGTTTTTCTCGCCACCGCGTGGGGGTCGTTTTTCGACCCCGTCTCCGAGAAGGCTGGTGTCTCTGCCATCGGGTATAGTCGCTCCGTTGTCGGCACAAACGGCATGCAGACGTGTGGCACGTACCGGCATTATTTCTACGTGGCGTGCGCTTCGCCCGAAAATCTCGAGCCCATCGTGTCGAGTGTAATGGCAGACTCGCCGGTGTCCGTCTCACGCATTGTTCGTATGCGCTCTGTCGTGCCGTACCTCTGCAGCCCGCACCTGCAAATGGGTGTCGTGGTGACTGTCGGCGACGAGGCGAAGCGCAACGCTATAAAGGAGCGCCGCGCCGATTTTTCGCTTGAAATGCGGTACCGCGCTGACGACTTTACCGACGCGTGGAGGGCGACACAAGGCTTCGAGGCGCAATTTCTCGAAATGCTGAACACCAACCTGCGGTGGGACCGAACGCACATTTTGCACCTCCATATCGATGCCGTAACGAAGGAGCGGGCAGCGCTTGTGCCAATTTGGGACGTGCTGCGCTTTGTCAGCCTTTTGTGCGATGACTGCGCCGCTAGCGTGATCGGCGTCTCGTTTCCCAACTCAACGCCGGATGCGCAGACAAAGGAGCTGCTGGGCCGAAATCCAGAGGCGCCGTTTTTTGCGTGCGCCACCCTCGACACCATCATGGCGGCGGACTTGTCGCTCGACACAAACAACACCTACTACGGTGGGGTTCCGTCGCACGTGAAGACCACGTTGTCGAGCTCGTCGTATGGCGCGGCGGCAAGCGCGCTGGAGTTGTGGCAGCGGTTTGAAAAGCAAATGAGCCCGGTGGAGCTTTTGACGCGCATGTCGTTTGCCGACGCGGCTGACAGTTTTGCGCGGTGTGCGTACATGGTGCACCGAAAGGCAGTGGGCACGTCGGTCGTTGTCGGCACGGATGGCAGTGGCGGCATTTTCGGAATCGACGTGACTCACAACAGCATTTTCGGCCTTCCGTTGTGTTTTGGCGGCGCCGTCGATCTGGTGGCGAATTGCGTGTTCAAGGGAACGCTCTCTTCGTCGTACCGCAGCAGCCTGGACTACCGCATCATCATCGACGATGTTCTGCTTTTCAACGGCAAGGAGACAAAGGGAATTCCGTTTGCGGAGCGGATGCGCATGCTGAACAACCTTGGGATCGAGGACGAGAGCACGTGGCCGCACGCGCACCCGTCGCACATTGTCATCCTGAAGGCCGAGTGCGTGGAGCTCAGCTCGACCCGCGAGCTGGTCGAGAACCCGATTTTCGACCACAGCAATTTAGGCCTCGTCTTTACGCCGTCGGTGGAGCCGGACGACGGGACGCCGGCGCCAACGTTTGTCTGGCTGCCACTGTCGTCGCTGACGGTTCGATTTGTTGTCGAGAACGTTGTCGCCGTCGACGAGACAAACGAAGGCTTCGATCGGGCCTACCTCGGGGTGTCGTCCAACAGCGTGCAGAATAAGCTTATCATTCCGTACGAGGGCGAATTTACCGACTATCAGCGAGAGGCATACCCGGCCCTTCGCGCCGGCTCCGTCGTGGAGTGCCTCCTGCGTCGCGCCGACGACGGTGCGCACTGGTGGGACGTGCTGCAGGAGCTCGACGCAGCGGAAAGCTGCGAGGCGGACTCGTTCGACCGGGTTGACGAGCTCGTCCACAGCCCTGGCGTGACACAGGACGAGATGTTGTGGCTTCTGAAGGCGCCGTCGTATCAGTGCGAGCGGTGCCACAAGGTCAACGACATGGGCCGGCAAAACACCCGTCACAAGGCGTACTGGTGCAAGAACTGCTGGATCGAGACGGGCCACGGCGACTGCATGTATTGCGGCCGTCTCTTTGGGCTCGGCATGCTGGACGCCACGAGCGATCTTTTCTACTGCGAAGACTGCTGGAATTTGTTCTCGTCGAGCAACACAGATGCGGAGATCGGCTACCACGTGCCACCGCCGCCAAATGCGACGTTCACGCAGCAGGTGACAACCCGCTGCGTCTCGCTTCTCATAGACCTGATGAACCCCAAGACGCCGTCCAATGACGTGTTGGACCTGTGCTGCGGCGGATCAGTGGTGCGGAAGTGGATGCGCAACAAGACGACACGCTACGTTGGCATCGATCTGAAGCGCAGCGTCGTCGACGGCGCGACGAGCACGATCGCTAATTCGAAGGAGTTGCCGGCCGACGCACGGTACGAGGTTGTATGTGGCGACGTCTTCTCAGACGACTTCTGGATGAGCACGATTGTGAAGATTCACCCACGCCAGTTCCACGTAATCACGTGTTTTTCTGGTCTGCACCACGCGTTCGGCAGCGAGGAGAAGGCGCGGCACTTTGTCGGTAGCATTGCGAACGCTCTCGTTCCCGGCGGCACGTTCCTGGGAATGTTCATCGACGCGAGTGTGCTCTTTGCCAAGGGCAAGAAGTACGCCAACGGAATCATGAAGGCGTTGTGGTGCGACGACTCCGTTCCGCGCATTGGTCACAGCTTCCGGCTCGCGACGAACAACGGGCCGATGCGTGAGGTCAGCGTCATTCCCATCGATTTCCTGATAGCCGTTGCGGCGGAGTACGGGCTTCACGCCATGTCGGAGGCCTACATGACGTTCCGCGAGCTCATCGAGAAGGACGCGAGTTGGACGAGGGTGCCCTCTGCTGACGAGAAGGAGTACCTGTGCGTGCTGCGGACCTTTGCCTTCAAAAAGGAGAGCAACGAGCTGGCCCCTTCGTCGCCGGCGCGCAAGTCAGACACCGAGTAAGCGTCTCTCTCTTTTTTACTCTTCTTTTTGTGTTGTTTGTTCGCTCGAAGCCCCGCACACGGAAGACTCGCTGCTTTTCTGACGTTCCTTGTTTTTTTTCCTGCGTGTTTGTCACACTACCTCGGAGCACCCAGCTCCGGCGAACAAAACCGCGTTTGCGGGGATTCTGTTGTTCATGACGACCCGTGGTCTTCTTCCTGCAGGTACGTGTCTGTTTTTTGCTCTTTTTCCTCGCCTTCATTTTCCTTGTGTGGTGCACGGTAGCTAGCGTTTTCGCTCGACTCCGCTTGCTTTGTTGTCTCGTCTTCCGTTCATCATAGGCGGATGGCCGCGCCATTGTGCGTTGTATGTCGCGTCTCTCCGTTTTTCTTTTTAATGCTGTTGTGAGGACGCACCGAATGTGCATCGACGTCCTTTCGTAATTCTGTGTAGAGGCAGAACGGAAGTCGAGCAGCTCTCTGAGTGGAGGGGAACAGGGGCAGAAAAGTGCCGTGCCTTCGACAAGCGAAGAACAGCTTCGTTTTTTTTTCTTTTTTTTTCTCACGATAGCGTGCTGATTCCTCGTGCACGGGGCACCTCATACGTTTCTCCTCTGAAGTCACTACAGTCCCCCGTGATGTTGGCGCCGGTGTCTCGCCTAATCACACTGTGATCGACACCCCACCGACTTCATTTCTTTTCACCCCCGTTTTATTAACACCTACGAGACTAAGTAACGCCATATGACTCCACACACACACGCACACACGTGCACAAACTCACCCAACAAAAATATAAAAAAGGAAGGAAGGGAGGCAAAAACCACGCGAATGCTCGAATCAGTCGCGGATGTTCTGAAAAAAGAAACACCGACAACTAGCTTTGCTCCCCGTACTCAGGTAGAGGTGTAAAAAGACGTCGAGGAATGCTCTGTGGGCGTTATTATGCCAAGCCAGGCGCATAAATGAAACGGGGGAAGCTGCGCAGTTGGAGACTCCTCCGCACCGCTGACCAAAATTAGGCCGCCAGTGGCGAGGGTGGCAGGGCGCGCGAGCGAAGGAAAAAAAAGATCCCTCGCAAGTTTGGCAGCCGAAAGAACTGTGTATGCACCAACTTTTTTTTTTTCTTCCTTTCCGCATGTCTCATCGTCTTCCGCTGTCCTCTCGCCTATGCGCTCTTTGTTAAGCTGCCGCGGTGTGCCCCCTCCGCCCATCTCCTTCTCCCGCCATTACCAGCACCCCCGCACAAACACAAGACCTATTTACCGAAAAGCGTAACGTGAGGGAGCCGCGATCACGCGCGCCGTCTCATCGGCTGTGGCCACTGCACACCCATTCTCGCACCTCTTCTTTTTTTTTTTTTGCGTGTGTGCGCTTCTTTCCGCGGTCGCCGGCGCAGCACCGCACGCAGGGGAAGGGCGAGCACACACACACACACACATCGGAGCAATGCCACCGAAGGGCCAGGGCGCGAACTCGGCCAAGGCCCAAAAGGCCAAGGCAAAAAAGGAGCGGCAGCTGCTGGAGGCACGCATGCGGGAGTGCCAGGAGAAGTGCGCAGAGGCCCGCGGGTTTCTCGAGCCTACGGGGCGCAACGCGGAGCCCAACTTCACGAAGGCAAAAGCATCCCTCGACGCCGCCCTTACGGCGCACGACACCAGCTCCCTGGCACACTTCATGCTCGGCCAGTGGCATCGCATGCAGGGCATGTACGCGGAGGCGGTGGGGAGCTACTCGCATGCTCTCGACCTAGAGCCAACCAACCTTCAAGCGCTTGAGTGGCGCGGCCACTGCTACCAGGCGCTGCGCGACTACGCGCACGCCGTGGAGGACAACACCAGCATCCTAGCGCTAGACCCGGAAAACGACCACGCCTACAACATGCGGGGTCTTTGCGTGCTGCAGAGCAGCGTGCCAGGGCTCCGTCTGCGCTCTGCCGACTTCGAGTCGTGCGTGAGCGACTTTCGAAATGCCGTGCGCCTCAACGAGGCCAACTTCTATGCAATGACGAACCTCGGCAAGGCGTACGAGGACCAGGGCCGCTTCGAGGATGCGATCGAGTCTTACGGCAAGGCCCTCGACCACAGCGAAAACTACGCGTACGCGCGGCTGCGACGCGGCTGCACGGCGCTGCGCATGGCCGAGCAGTCCCTCCTGAGCCGTGCAAAGGCGGGACTCAACTCGGACGAGGAGGACGAGGCGCCTGCCAACGTCGCCGGCGCGTCGGCGCACGCCAGCTCTAGTCTTCGCAAGGGGACAGTGCCTGCGGCGGCGGCGTCGCTGCTGAGCAGCCAGCGCCCCGCCGGTGAAGCTGCGACGCTGCTGGACGTGAAGTCGGAGGTACGGCAGCAGATGGAGGAGGAACAGGGGGCGCAGACAGTAGCGAGGCTGCTGAAGCTGGCTGACGGTGACTTTGTGGCTTTGCTGGATCCCAACCCCGAGGCGAACAAGCTCGCGGCGGACGTGACCGTTGTGCTGAGCATTGGCATCTGCGCGTTGCTGAGCAAGAACGTCCATCGTGCCGAGGAGTACCTGAAGCTAACGCAGGAGATTGTGGCAAGGCGACCGGAGCTCGTCGCGGACGGGCTGGCACCTCCTACTGAGGGCGGTGACACCCTCAAGAGCGTGCTGGCGATTCGGCTGAAGGAGCTGCATGCGCTCAAGGAGCTCTCGCGGCCGACAGCGTAGCGGCGCTCTCGTAGTGGCCGTCAATGTACCGATGTAAAGAAGGCCCTGATTCAGAGCGTGCTGAATTTTTCTGTTTTTTTTCCTTTTAGGCTGCTCCTCACCCCCACGGTGTTCTCGCTGTGGTGTGTTTGCGTCGCTGCCTCGACGCCCCTCGCCTGCGCCAAAGCCGTCGTTGTTGTTCAGTCTCACGCGGGTGATGCGCGCGAGCTAGAGCAAGGGACCCTTCGAACTCGTGAGGGGAGCGTACCCCCCCCCCCTCCCCCCCCCAAAACGAAAACAAACACAAACAACCGAATGCTAGGAAGCACAACGCAATACCGTGGACTCAGATTGGATGGAGTGAGGGGGGGGGGATGAAGTGCTGCAGCTTCTTACACCGGGAGGTGCAGGACTTCAGGAGCTTGGCTACAGAGGTTTCAACGGCTGCCAAACAAAAGAAAAAAAAGGAGCAACCTCCGTTCCTCTGAGAAAAGACGGTGGGTTGTCTTCTGAATGCGCAAGCGGTGCCACGCTTCCTCTCACGATTGGATGCAATCTTTCGACGCAGGAGTCGATCGCCACAATTAAGCTTCGCTTGAACCCGCTTCGCCTCGTGGTGAGCGTTGAAGATAGGAAGAAGAATACACAGATACCAGGCGCACCGCTTCCATCTTCTCTTTTTTTGTTCTCTCTTGCCGCCTTCACCCCCCCTCCCCCCACACACACACCCTCCTTTTTGCACTGCATCATCCAATGGACTTTCTTCTTGTGGTACGTCGGGCACCGCGCACCAACCTAGCAGCAACAACAAGAGTAGCCGTCTCTAGCCCGATCTCGCCATCTTAGGAGCGAGCCGTAGTTCAAGAACTTCCTTAGCCTCGTATAGCATAGCACGCGCGCCAACACAAGCAGTCAGCTTACAGTTTTTCTTTTTTTTTCTCATGATGCTTCGCGCAACAGTGCGAAGCCTCAGCGGCTTTAACAAGAAGGAGCTGTACCCGTACGGGGTGCCGAAGCGCACCTTCCCGTACCGCGAGCACCAGAAGCAGATTAGCCTGGCCCCGACGGCTGGTGGGTTCTACCTCACCAAGCATGCCCTTGGCTGGCCATTCCAGATTCCCTTTGAGTGGCTCTTCTATCGCTCGTCAGTCGCCTTCTTCATCTTCTGCGTCTCGTACGACATGCTCTTTGGACTTCCACACCCGTTTATGAAGGAGGTGCCACCGGGGACACCGCACCACTTCTTCTTCGGCAACGCAGGCGGCTCCCCGCACCACCTATGGCAGTACCAGGATGGCTGGACGGTGCCGAACATGTCGGGTGGCCGCCGGTGGGTCGAGTGAAAGGGGAGGGGGACGGCGGGGGGTGGGGTGGGGTGGGTATACACGGGCTCCGGGTCTTGGCACGCGTGCAGCGACATTCGAGTTCCTGACGGACACCTCCGCCCTCTGCTGCAACTCGTGCGTCACTCCCACCTCTCACGCGGGCATGCGTGCCGTGCCTCAACAGCGAAGGGCCGCCGGCGAGCGGAGGATTCCGCAGAGGACGAAGGGAAGAGCCACGCCCTTTTTTTTGCTTTTATCCCCCTCCTCCTCCTTGTCCTGATTCCTTTTCTTTTTTTTGGTCACGTAGCTCTGCTTAGCACACACTGAGGGGACAGGTGGGTGTGCTGCGGGGCGGGGGAGGGTGGTGGTGGTGGCGCAGGTGTTGAGACATTGCCTTGTTTGGCCCCGCACACGTCCCGCTCTGCCACAGCCCCCTTCTGCCGCTTTTCTTTTTGTTCTCTTCTTCTCTTCCCTCCCCTTCCCCCTCCTCCTCCTTTTGCACACGGCGGTGCAACTTTGGCGAGGTGTGACGCCTGCGCTGTCGTCTAGGACAGCGAGGGAAAACACAAAGACTCACGTAGAAGAGGAATTACATCCACGGGCTTCGTGGTCCTTCGAACCAGCACTGGTTCCTCTGGCTTCTGTCACGCAGCAAATCGCAATGGGAGCAGAGCAACTCTGCAAAAACAACAAAAAAAAAAAGAGTAAAGCGACAGAAGCAAACACCGCCCCTTTCCTTGTATGGCTCGTCGTCCCTTGGAAAAGGGAAGATCGCTCACCTATGACCAGTGTCCGTTGGAGGACAGGCACATCTTCTTGAGACCACCGTGCCCCCAATGCATGCCAACACTTTTCTGCATCTCCCGCCTCTTCTCCAATTTCGTTGACCAAGCCACCTCCGGCTCTGCTCCTGCCCCTGCTCCTCTTCCTCCACCTCCACCTCCACCTCCTCCTCTCCGAGTGCGTGGCGTAGCTCTAGCCGCAGCTCCCGCGTTGTTTATTTTATTTAGGAGGCACAAACGGTGAAGGGAGTGCTACCCATTTTCCCCCCACTGCTGTGGCCTTTCTTCGTTGTGCTGTACGTTGAGGGTGTGTGTGCGTGTCTCGGCAGGTCGGTTACACATACATACACACACACACACACACACACACAGACGCTCGTCTCTCTCTCTCTATCCACCTATACATATGCACGCAGCCATCCCGGCATCCAAGGATCTGTCCACCAGCATTACAGCCTGACCCCGTAACCTGCGCCTTGATTTCACGTTTTTTTTTCTTCTTCCCTCCTCGATCAGCGTAAGGTCGCTCTTCTCCTTTTTGCTCCGTCCCTGGACTTATCGGTTGCCCCCCTTGTCCCCCCCCTCTCCCTCACCTCATCTCATCTGCCCTCCTTTCACTGGGCACCAGCATCAGCGTCCTACCCTCCTGTGCTTGGCCCGCCGCCCTCCCCCCGCAAAAAAAAAAGAGAAGAAAAGAGAAGCACTGCACCCTCGCAAAAAAAAAAAAGTGGCGAAGTTGTAAGAGAGGAGGGGGTGAGGACCTCTTCGCGCTGCACCCTGCCTACTCAGCTACTTCTCCATTATTCGCCTTTTTTTGTTGTTTTGTTTTGCGGGTGTTGTGTGATTCTCCTCTTTCTTCCTTCCCTCCCCGTACCATCTGCTCTACCCCCCATCCCCCTTCCTCCCCCCCCTTTCAGTCCAGGGGAAAGGAATTCGACACACGAAAAAAAAACGTCAGACAGACGCCAAATAGATATACACACATCGTTATACACATCTACCTTCAGGCTTGTGTGCAGGTTTTTGCTGGGCTTTTGCGTCGAACCACGCGTTTCTCGCGCATCCAGCGTTGCTTCTTGTCGTTGTCAGCCGCTTTTGCTCTCTTTTTTTTTTTCCCGCCTCCCTCCGTCTCGCTTTAGTCTGCGTCTCTTGTGTGTGTTGCTGTGCGTGTGTGTGTGTGTGCGCTAATTCTCTAGCTGTTTCGTTTTCTCTCTGTGCTCTCTTTGTGCTTTCTGCTTCTGCATTCCACCTTTTGTTTATCTACACGTCTCGCCTCGGGCCTCTGCTTCGACACCCCCCCCTCCCCACCGTCCTCCTTCCCGCCCCTTTTTCTCTGGTCAGTCCTTGGGGCTAGCATAGCGCCTTTGAATCTGCGGACGTGGACGCGATCAGACACACATACACACACACGCAGCCCTCCCTTTTTCCCCCCCTTGCCGTGTGCGTGTGTCCTCGAGTCGGTTTTACGCACTCCTGCGGTTGTGAAGTCGAACACGCGAATTCTTCTCTTCTTCTCTTTTCTTTTCTTTCTGCTCAGACGCTGGGTGTGACTGCTCTTCTCCTGATCCTCCCTCCCCTCCCCTCCTTCTCCCTCTCCCCGTCCTCCTTTCACCCCCTTTCCCTTTTTTCTTTATTCAGTACGTACGCCTCGCCATTTTTTCTTCTTCTTTGTCTTCTGTGAAGGCAGGGAGCCTTCCAAGCTCGTTCTTCTCTTTCTTCTTCTACCCGCGATAACATCTCCGTCTCAGTGTAAGTGTGGGCAGCTGTGCCTGCGGGTGTGTGTCTGTGTGCGGAAGTCAAGAGGCCCCTTGCGCTGTTGTCCTTTTCCCCTCCTTATCGTCCTCATCGTCTTCCTCCTCCCTCCCTCCTTCCCTCCCTCCTTCCCTCCCTCCCTCCCTCCCTGCTCTTCCCTTCTCCCTCCGACAGACAAAAGGGAAAAGAAACAAAAAACAAGAACAAAAACATTAAAAAAAGAGATCAGAACAGGTGCACACGCACACTCCATTTGTGTGACCCTCCCCCCCCCTCCCCTCCATCCCTGTGAGGAACACTGCTTTCTTCAGGTCACGTTTGTCCTTCAAGAAAAAAAAGAAGAGAGGCTCCTGCACCTGTCTTGTGCGTAGTCCTTCTGGCAACATCTCCGGCTCTGTCCTCCTTCCCCCCTCCTCCGTTGCCTTGTCGACCCTGTTTCGTTCTCTCCCCTCCCCTCCCCCCCTTTTCCCCTCTTTCGCTCTCTGTCGCACGTGCCGTGAATAGCACAAAAAAGTAGCACGCGCGAAGAGCAGGTGAAAAAAAAGGAAAGAAAGAAAAAAAAACATCAACACAGAGAGAGGGTGCCATCGATAGAAACGAAGGCTTGTGCGAACAGACGGCTCGTTCTTGCTTTTTGAGAGTCACACCTCCTCCGTGTCGATCCTTTTTTTTGTTTTCTTTCTTAGGTGTTCACGGGGGACTCCATGTCAGATGTTCCGACCGATGAGGGGGAGATGCCGCCCCCTGGCATGCGAAAACAAAAGCCGCCCAACATGGACGCCACCCTGCACGCCGTCTGCGAGGAGTGCCGGTACAAGAGCCTGTTCGGCGCGGTTCGCATCGGGGATGTCTTGAACGCGGTACTGAGCGAGCTCGATGCGGAGACAGAGAAGACGTCGACGCAGAAGAGCGACACTCAGCAATCGAGCGCGCAGCACAGCACGACGAGTGCGAGGCTCGAGGGGTCGCCGGCGCAGTCGTTCGGAGACGCGGCGACGACCTGGACCAGCGTCGAGGACCCGCCGTTCTTCATTCCCCTCCCCGTCTCGGACGATAATTCAGACGACTCTAACCCTCTCATGATGGATGTTGCAGCGAACGCGGGCAGTGACAGCGAGGGCGACTGTAAAGATCTCGCCCTCAGCATCACAGGAGAGCGCAGCGCGGCGGGGCCCGACTCGAAGGGAACGGGCTCGCGTGTGGCGGGAGGGCCGACACCGCAGTGGCCCATTTTCCCGTACCCCAACGGGCATTGGGAGTGCGGCACCTTCCGCGGGAAGCGGGTGTACATCGAGACGGGGCCCTCGTCCATCGGCCGAGGTGCGACGGCGGTGGTGTATGAAGGCTGGATCTACATCATGGAAGCCGTCCAGGGTGGCTGCGGTGAGACGACCCTTGCGAAGATTCCGGTGGCCGTGAAGAGCGTCAAGTACGACGCGCGGCCCGTGGAGGTGCGCCGGGTGTTCCGACTTGCTGTCAACCTGCGCCTGAGCCTGCTGCACCCTGGCATCGTGCACAGCTTCTACGCCGGCGCCCTGTACCCGCGTTACTTGGAGTTTCTCAACAGCGACAAGGCAATGATGTACTCCTTTCTGGTGCTGGCGCGCAGCACCACAGGCAGCGTGGCCGATGTGTTGAAGCGCAGCGGCCCGTTCACTGAGGCGGAGATACGACTCTGCATGGCGGAGCTGCTGGACGTGCTGGTGTGCATTCACGAGGAGCAGAACCGGGTACACAACGATGTGAAGCCGCACAACATCCTCGTCTTTGATGACCCCAACACCTACTACACAGAGTACAAGTACCAGATCACCGACCTGACAGCCGTGGCATCGGCGACGCCTCTTGCGGATGTGGTGCGGGAGGTGCGCGCGACACGGAAGCGCCGCCTGAGCTTGGGGTTGGGGGGTGGGACAGCGGTGTACATGTCACCTGAAAGCTGCCTCGGCCTTAAAATGTTGTGCAGCAACGACATCTGGTCCCTCGGTATCACAGCGTTTTACATGGCCACCGGCACCTTGCCGTGGCGGCCGCTCGAGCGCCAATACCCGAGCATGATCATGAACGGCTACCGGCAGAAGTTCACGCTTCAGACGCTCTTCTCCAGCGGCGAGGCGGACCGGCGTGAGACCTCGGTCCGGAGCGGTGCTGGCGATGCGGACCCTGGCAACGTCTCCCAGGAAGCGAATGTGTTCAGCAACACTGCGCAGGCGCTCCCCGAACAGTACAAGGACTTTGGCCCAATCCTCGACGTTTTGGATGAAGTCAACGTCACCGATGACTTCCGTAGTTTTTTGAATTCATGCCTGATCGAAAACCCCATTTATCGCCCAACGAGCCGGGAGCTGCGTCGCCATCCGTTCGTGAAGGACGTGGAGGTGGCGCGGGACTGCTGAAGGGCGGTTGCTGTGCTGTTGCATTCTTGTGCTTCCAGCCCCCCCGCCGCCCCCGAGGCGGCATCCACAAGCTTTGAAGCTCGTGTCCGTTTTCTACTTGGCTGTACGAGCGCGCGCGCGCGCTTGCGCACCACCGACATGCGCTGCACGGGTGTAGCGGCGCCTCCTTCTTTTCCCCTTCTCAACGGTGGCCGAGTCAGCGTGGTGTGTGTGTCTTTTCTTTCTCTTTTTCTCACCCTCACCCTCACCCTCACTCCTTCTTACCTTCTCGCGCCTTTTTCTTTAACTGTGCTTTTGTTAAGAGAACTAAAAGAGGGAGAAAAAAAGGGGAGGAGGTCCAGCGTGGACTGCTGTGCTTTTTGTTTCGTTTCTTTTTTTTTGTTTTCTTTTCTTCTCTTTGCTTTTTTTTTCTTTGTCTCGCCCGGTCCCTGAGCTGCCACTTATTGCTGTACATGGGGGTGGAGAACGCCTAGATGTGCGTACCTACTCGGTCCAGGTATGACATGACGAACATGGCTGTGACTCCCGTTCTCCTCTGCGACGCCGCAAAAAACAAAAAAGGAGAAAACAAAAACCCCGGTGTTTCTCCCTTCTCGTCTCGTCGCCACATATCTGTGTGTTCTGAAAAGCCCCCTTGCCTAAAAAAAAAAAAACCATTCACTTGCGGAAGGGAGCGGACGTGCGCGGGCGCATCGGCACTCATGAGCACAGGGGGCGGGGGGGGGGGGAGGGGAGCGCTCTCTCACGTGCTTGTCATCTGCGCCATTGTCGTGCGCCGACACGTTGAGGAGCTCGAAGGGGGAGGCAGGCGCCGGCACGTTCACGTAGGCATTTTCCTCTCCGTGCCTGTGTGCGTGTGCGTGTGTCCGCAAGCCAACACGTTTCTCCCGTTGTCAATTCCATTTTTCCTCATCGTTTCCCGCTTCCTTCCCACAACCTCTCGTCGCGCAACCACCGCTGCCAGGGTCAGAACGAAAAAACAAAAAAACGTCTTTTTCTTTTTTCCCTGTACATCGTCGTGCTTCCTCCTCCCCACGTCTCTCTCTTTCTCTCTTTCACTTTTACTATTCAGTTCTGATTCCTTTTTTTTCTCTGTTTATTTTCGCTTACATTCAACCCTCGGAGCTGTGCTCTTCAAGCTGGGGTATTTTGGTTGCCTGCACGCGACAAGCTGTGCGTCTTCCTTTTTTTTTGCCTTTTCTTCATGGCGTAGGTACGCATCTTATCAACGGCAACTGATGGTCGTACCTCCTTTCCTCCCCCCTCTCTGTCGCTCTCTGTCTGTCTGTCTCTCCCCCCTTCTAACATGGCCTTCACTCTAGTCCTACCTGGGGGCTTTGCTGCTTTCTCTCTCTTGATTCTAGCCCTCTGCACCCACTCGTCCAGGGTGCCGTTCCTGGATCAAGCCGCTTTTTTTTTCTTCACATTTCCGTGCTGACGTGCAGGGACACACACGAGTAGGACTAGGCTCTGTCATAAGGTGAGGATGTCACGAGCTAATCTGAGCTTTTTTTTTGGGGGTGGTGGACGCCTGCGCGGCTTCGCGAGGTACGACGCTGCTCTTCTTTGATACTTTTCTTTTCTCGGAATCTTCTTCCGGTTTTGACTCTCAAACTCCTGTGTGTGTGTGTCTCCATTTTTTTTTCTTGTCTGTTTGCGCAACTTCCGCTTTCAACCTCTCCAAGAGGAGACGGCGCAACCGGAGGTGGTCGTGGTGGAAAAAAAAAAAGCTAGTCCTTCGCGGTCGGTGGCCGGACACAGCCGCTCGGTCTCGGCAACTGCAGGCAGCACCACCACAGACAGCTGAAAACAGATCCCATTTGTCATGCTTGTTGTTCGCCTGCGCTGCTGACGAACAACAAGTCACTGACGAGGTAAAACGAAAAACAAGAAAAGAAAAGAAAAAAAGAACCGGCGCGCACGCGCTCCACACGACTAATGCGAACGCGATGCGTTCCGCATTTCTACTTTGGAGCTCTGACGATTTCTTTTTTTTGTTTTCTTCTTGCCTTCTTCTCTTTCTCGGTGTCTATCGCAATGGCATGGCCTGTCGGTGGGCCTCCTCTTCATTGCATCATTCGCACCGCTTGAGTGTGATGCTGTTGCCATTTTCCCTTTTTCTTCTTTTGGTCTTCGGAAAAAAAACATATTTTTTCCCTCTGGATGTTGTGCACCTTTACTCTCATCTCACCCACAGCTTCTCCGCCCGAGGCGCGACCATGGGGGACGGTAGAATGGGAGCGGAGGTGCTGGACATGCCATCGGAAAACACACACTCGTAGGTGGGGCACGCAACACTGCCCCCACACTTTCTCATCCACCACCACCCGCGCGCACACAAAACTACACACACACACACACGCACACAGGCGCCGTACTCAGCACACCGATGTCTCTGCTCAGACCCACCAACCCTCTCCTAACCGTTTCACTTCTCAGACATGCACTCTCTATCTCTTCCTCTCTCTCTTTCTCCTCCTCCCCCCTCATCTCGATGACTCTGCGTGAAGAGAGGCGGGAACTGGGAGAAGTTACCAAAGGAAGGACTGTCGTGCTCGTTGTGTGTCTGTGTCTGTGTATGTCTTGGAGAGGAGCGGGATCAAAAAAAAAAAACAAAACCAGACAGAGCCAGTCACTGACAGCTCCACATCGCCAGAAACTCAGACAGTATAGAGACCCCCCCAAAAAATAATAATTCAGGGCAACATGAAACGTTTCCTGTTCATGTTGCTGATGCTGTATGCCCCCCCCCTCCGCCGTCCCACCCCCTCATCACCCCAGGAGGGGGGGGGAAGGGGGAGAAAGGAGTGAGGTGTTGTTGTTGTCACTCTGCTAACCCCCCCCCCCCAAAAAAAAAGAAACACCGGCTTTACGGTCCTGCTGGTGCGCTTTTTTAAATATTGCTGCTATCGGTGTCTCTTCCTTGCAGTACGCATCGCATTTCTTTTTTTTTCTGTTTTGTTTTTCAGGCTTTCGGTCGTGTGCGGTGATCTTTTGTTTTTTGTTCTTTGCCTTCTTCCATTGTGTCTTTTTCTTTTCCTTTTCTCTCTCAACAGGAAGGGGGAGTGGCCCCACTGCTGCAGCGTCCGGGATACGCCGTCCCCTCCGTCTCCGTCTCCGTGTTTTTTTTTTCTCTACGACGACGGAGCACTGTGTGTGTGTAAGGAGTAGACGGCGGCGGCGACGGCATTGCTTTCATGTTGCCACCACTTCTACCCAGACCTGTTGCCTTTTTTTTTTTCTGATCTTTACTATTCGGGTGAGACACAGAGACCGAGGGAGGGAGAGGGAGAGAGACCGAAGTCTGGAGATTTACCAGAGACGCTTCGCAATGTGTGGTTTCTCATCTCAATCGTGTCGAGACGGTTTTCCGCGTCCTTCAGCTCCATCGTGGTCGTGCGATACGTGTGGATACCGCCGTCACACATTTCTCCTCCCCGTTCTTTTGATCATCCATTACCCACCCCCCTCCCCTCCAAGGAAAAAAAAAGCAACAAAAAATATGCAGAAATACACTGCTACGCCTACGCACTCTCTGCTTATGAACGCACAAAAGGAAAAAGCAAACAAACAACCCCCCCCCCCAAAAAAAAAAGCAAGGGCGAGAGGACCAACAGCAGAGGACCAGCAACGACTCAAAGACACGCATCAAGAGCGAGTGGAAGTGTCTGCCAAAGCACAGCCCCCCGCATTGGAGGGTATACAGAAGGCTCTATTGATTTTTCTTTTGGTGCTTTTCTTCGCCAACCGGAGGAGGGTGGCGGCGGCGCTTCAATCAGCATTTCTCTCCTAAGGTACCCTCACGCGCGCGGCTTTTCTTTGAATTCAGAAAGGGCGTGCATCGTCGCTGCCGCCTCTGGATCTGTGTCTCGCCGTCCGTGAAAGAGACGTGACAGATAAGGGGGGGGGGGCGAAAGAACGCAAGAAAAGAAAAGAAAAGGAAAAATAAAAGGCATAGATTTTGGCAAGGGACAGGCATTGCCCTTTTCACCTCCCACGCGCCGGCGCCTCATCCACGGATGGCCGGACCCTAGTACACCTATGCTTGTTCTTATTCATTCTCTTTCTCTCTCCCTCTTCTCGCGTATCTCGTTGCCTGAGTATCCCACGATCCTTTTTTTTTTTGCTGACCCTTTAACAAACCAAAAACAAACCAAAACGTAGGAGCAACATCACTCCAGCACCCGCCTTGCAACATCACTCCAGCACCCCCCTTGCAACGCCACACACAGAAACACACGAATACACTCACGTTGATATCATTTTGGCACACTCACTACCCCCCTCTCTCTCTCTCTCTGTCTCTCTCCCATCCCCTCTCCCTCGCGTACCCCCCCCCCCCCCCCCAACCACGTCTCATTTTCTTGTTCTGTTCTATAACGCAGCGGATACCTCGACTCAACCGGCCGTGAATCTCACGTCCAAGTCCGTCTCTCTTTTCCTTTTTTTTCTCGCAAGCTTGAATACACCCAGCCTGCTCCACAGCGCACGCGCATCCATTGCCTCTCTTGCCATTTTTCGAGCTGTTCTCCCCCCCCCCCCACACACTAGCTGACGATAGGAGGGTGAAGCGCGGACGTCGTATATCCCACTTTCCCTCCCGTTCTCTCTCTCTGTGTGCGTGTGTGTGTGTTCGTGTGTGTGTGTTGTGACCTTTCTTTTGTTCCTTCTGAAAAGTCGGCAAAAGCGGCTTCCTTGACTTCTTCACTGTGTGAGGGGATCTGCCCCCCCCCCCCCTCCCTTCGCCCCCCCCTCGTGCGCAGCACTGCGACACGTATTCAAGCAGAGCTCTCCCGCTCGCTCGCTCTCTCTCTTTCTCTTTTAAGTTGTCGTCATCGTCTTTTTCACGCGTTTCCTGCGGCCTTCCCCGGTCCGCATCCGCTGTACCACCCGCCGCCTCCTCGTCGTCGTCGTCGTGACGTGTGAAGCGTAGACTCTGAGTAGCTCCCCCCCACTCCAGTTTCGCCTTTCCTTCCTTCCCCCCCTCTCCCTCAACACCCAGCCCTCGGGTTTCAACGTGCCGTGTCTCGAGCCCCCCCCTTTCCCACCCACAACTAAAAGAAAAAAAGAACAACACCCCCTCTCACTACCTCTTCTGCACGGGTCCCTCTTGTCCGCCCCCTCCTCCCCTCTCCCCTCACACACGTGCTGGTGGCAGCGACTTAATCATACGACCAACAGAGCGCTGTGCGTCTCTCTTGTCTGTGGGTGTGTGTGGGTTGATACCCCTTTCTTTTCCCCCCTCTCCCTGCTGTCCCTTCCCTGTTGACGTTGGGAGTCGCCGTTCCTGTTGTCAAACACCCGCTCTGCCTTTTCCATACAGTCACGCACATACATCCATATATATACATATATATATATATTCTTGCGCTGATCCTGCTGCTCTGCTTTTTTTTTTCTCCTTCGTCCCCCCCTGTCTCTGTCTGTCTTGTCCTTCGCCTGTGCCTGACTCTACCGTGACTGCTTTCTTTGCCTCCTCCCCTCCCTTGCTCTTGTTGCTCTATCTCTCTGTCTCTCTATCTCCAACCCTCTCGCGTGCCCGCACGCCAGCTCCCCCCTTCTGCACTTTTTTTTTCGTCTCCCCCCCTCCTCCCTCC
>OY992811.1:236933-394621 GCA_963921375.1 Tiliacea citrago | reverse complement strand
ACGTTCTCATCACAGGGATCTTCTCGACCGTGCTCGGGTTCGGCTCGCTGGTCAAGCTGGACCAGTGCTTGTATGGCATCCGCGTCGTTGTCATTCTCATCTCCTTCTACCGCTTCCGCCACCTCTACCCCCATCTCCCACGGCCCTTCCGCATCCCCTTCCAGGGCTGGCGCCTGCATGTCATGATGGGGGTCGCCATCGCCTCCGCCGTCGCCCTCACGATCGTTTCTCTCTGCCAGGAGTGGCTGACGGTCGTGCTCTGCCTCGTCGTAGTGTCCAGCTCGATAGTGGTGTCGCTGGCGTACTGCCACTTCTTTCGGAAGCGCGACTTCGCCGGGCGGGTTGTGACCTTCGTTGCCACTGGGCCGGATGACCCGTCCGCAGAGGACGAGGAGACACACGACGGCGTCACCTCGGCCGCCGACGAGTATCCGCCGCCGCGAGTGTCGCGTGAGTGAAGCAAACGAAAAGAAAAAAAAGGCGTCGCGTCGTCTCACACACACACGCACACATGATGACGCAAGAGGGGGACTGCGGCAACGAAGGAACCATTGCGAAACGCAAGTGGAGAGAGCAGAGCACACGGAGAGATGGAAGAGCTTGCTGTACTGTTCTGTATGTTTGCTGATGTGTGTGTGTGTGTGTAGGTGTATTTGATGTGCACGTGAGGCGTGCTGATGTCCCCTCACCGTGTCACACAATACGAAAAAAAAAAGAAGACAACATACACAGTAGCGGTGGAGCCCGTGAGCCTTCCATCCGCGGCCTTCCTTCCTTTTCTTCTTTCTCCCTTGATCATCACGTTCAACGTGTTGATGCTCGGGTTGAAGGTGGCGGCAATGAAATACGCAGTGTGTCACGTTTAAAAGAAAAAACAACAACAACGAAGCGCAGGGGGAAGAGAGTCGCTCACAGAGACTGAAGGAGCGTTGTGTTCTTTTTTTTTTTCGATGGGGGCTTGTCTTTGTGGCGCTCCTCTTCTTGTGTTGGTCTGTGTCCTGCGAGCGTGGCGCTGCAGCTCACCTTGGGTGGCATCCCTTACACTGGAGAAGAGCTCAAGCGAATGGAGCCTTTCCCCGCTACACGCCATGGTTACAGAAGAAAAAAAAAACGAATATCGTTCAACAGCCGTCATCGTGTCTCTGCTGCGAGAGGCTCGTGTCCCCTCGTTTCTGTCACGTCAATGCTTCTCCCCTTTCTCTTTTTTGTTCTTCACACCAAAAAAAAATAACAATGATGAACGCCTCTGCAACATACCGCGTATCCTCGCAGGAAATAAAGCACCACGGCACACACACACACACACACACATATATATAGGCCCTCACACGCCAACGATAATGTCACGTGCCCCATCCGCTGCGGCGAAGGAGGCACTGTGTTATCAGTGCGCACTTCGCATGTCGATGCTCTACCACTACGCCCCACCACGCACTCTCAGCCAGCTGCTGCAGTCCTCGACCTCGTCGACCACTGCTGCCACTGCTGCTGCCGTGGAGGACGCAGAGGTGGTGCCCGTGACGGACGACGAGCACCACCCGCTCTTCACAATTGTGCACGAGACGGCGCAGAGTGCGCAGCGATACTTCCGCGGAGCCCTGGCCACAGACAGGGACGAGGCGACCCCGCCAGTCGACACGACCGGGTCAACCGCGCACGGCATGTTGGGCGGCGATGCGGCCCCCCGGTGCGCCGTGTCGTGGCTGTGTGTAGCCTGCATGGGGCTTTACCAGTTCATCGACCTCATCCACGCCCCGCTGGCGGCCGTCGCGGTACGCGCCAGCCCGTACTACGACTCCGAGGCGATCAGCATCAACGTCAACGTCAACCGCAGCTTCACCTTCACGTGGCTGGCCGTTGCGACGCGCTACTTCGACCTCCTCGGCACGGGCGAGGCCTGCCCACCGGCGTCATCGGTGGTGAAGGAGGAGCTCAGCAACTTCAAGGACTTCTACATGAGCGACCTGCGTGCCCGCATTCTGCCATACCTCCTGCACCCACACGACGCCGTCGTCGACTCACGCGTGTCGCCAGCCGGCATTGGACGTGTGACGCCGCTGCCGGGGATTGCCGTCTACACGGACGCCGTCGCGGCAGCGCTGCTCGCCGCAAATGCAGCACCGCCCCTGTTGCCCGCCTCGTCCGAGACGGAGGAAGCATCACGTGTGGTGAAGCGCGCACGCACGGAGCCGCACACGGTGGGGGACGGCTCTGCCGGGGTGCCCAGCTCTGCCGTCACACCTGCCGCGTCGTCCAAGGCTCTGCCGCCATCGACGCCGCCGCCGCTGCTGCCGCCGCCCACGTTGGTGGCGCTGCAGGCTTTCCGCTACAGCGGCACGGGCGAGAGTCTTGTCGGGGAAGTGTTTTGCCGGCACCACGCCACGGAGGGGCTCATCACGGAGGGCCACATGCCCGCCGTCTTCTGCGGCAACCGCTCTACCGAGGTGCTGCCGTACAGTGTCATCTACGACTACGCCGTACCGTACCTCGTCTCCACCGGCTGGATGCCACCGACGGGTGCTCTGACGGCTGCTGCAAAGGCAGCACCAGAGGACGACGGCCACGTGGCGGCTCTCGTGGATCGCCGCACGGTGGCGCGGCAGGCTGCCACGGTGTCGTGCGAGCTGCAGCACGCCAACGTGTATCTCATGGGCAGCTACCGCAAGATGATGCGGAACATGTCACAGTCGCCGTGGTTCCTCAACGCGCAGCGCATCGGCTCTTTCTCCCTCCAGGAGGTGATCGCGAACCCGCTGCTGCCCTTCTTCTACCCCGACATGCCGGACGCCCCGCCCGAGACACCGGTTGGCACGTCAGGCAGCGGCGTATATCAGGCAGGCGACGCAAACGGCTCCATCGAAGCTGAGAAGACCACTGCGGCGACTACCGTGATGGAGCGCGGCGCCCATGCAAACCGGTGGCAGGCCGTCGCGCCGTCTGTGGCCTCCGCCGCCCTCGTGTTCGGCTACAACCGCTACAAGTTCCACAGTGCTGGCCGCGAGGACGTTGATGTACGCATGCTCGGCGGGGGGCGGCCTTTTGTGCTGGAGTTGGTGTCGCCGATGCGCGAGCGCTTCACCGACACCGACCTGCGCCGACTGGAGTCGTGCATCAACTCGAGCTACGAGGGGAGTGTCGAGGTGAGCCGGCTGCGTCGCACGGCTGCGGAAATCACCGTCCGTCTTGCCCGGCATTCGGAAAGCAAGGTGAAGCGCTACCGCTGCGTTGTTTGGTGCAGCCGCGCCATCGAGGATGCCGAGGCCGACCCTCACGTACAGGCCATCCATGCGATGCGTGACCTGTCCATTGAGCAGAAAACGCCGCTGCGGGTGCTGCACCGCCGCTCCCTGCACCCGCGGCCGCGGCTGATCCACTCGATGCGCCTCACCCCCCTCAACGCGCATTGGTTCTTGCTCGACCTCGAGACACAGGCCGGGACGTACGTGAAGGAGTTCGTGCACGGCGACATGGGCCGCACGACTCCGCACTTGGGCATGCTGTTGAACGCGCGGGCTGACATCATCCAGCTCGACGTCGTTGGCATGACGATGGAGGACCTGGATCAAGCGTGAGGGGGGAGGGCAGGGGGGGGGGGATTGTTGATGTTGTTGTTAGTGTTGGTGAAGAAAGACGGAAGGAGGGGGTGGTGGTGGTGGTGTCGGTAAGGAACCACCGGTGGTCGTGTGCAGCACCGGTACGAAGCCTCGCCTCCCCATTCCTTTCCCTCTCTCTATCTCTCCTTCCTTTCTCGGTGAGCCACTCCCCCTCCCGCCATCGCGTAGAACGACGTCAACACTATTCGCCGCGAGGAGGAGAGGAGGAGGGGGGAGCGAGTGTGTCCTCTTCTCAGTTGTTTTGATAAATCTACACAGGTATCGGGAGAGTTTCTCGAAGGCATAGCACGCGTCTTCCACATGTGTGCGCGCGCGCAACGTAACGACGTCGTGCTCACTTTCGCCTCTTCGTCCAAGGTGCACCCGTCGTGTGGATGGCACGTGGGCAGGGCTTGTGCTGAGCCTTCTCGCACTTTCTCTTCCGAATCTGCCCCCCCCCCCCCTCAGTGTCTCCCGCGACACCCGTACACACACACACACACACACACACACACATGCATGCATGCATCGACGCCGTGACGCAGTCAGAGTCTCACGATTACACACCAGTGTGCCGCTCCACCGCCCGTTCCCCCATCCCCCCTCCCCCCCATTGCCTTCCATCCGTAACCACGAAGAACCCTATCTTCCCATATATTTCTCCATCAGCGTTTCCTATCTTTCCCCCCCTCGCCTCCCTCACCCCCCCGCCCCATCAGCTCTCTCTCTCTCTCCGTCTCGCACTGCCTCGCGCGAAGGGGAGCTCAGCTGGGGCGACAACAACAACACCGACAAGAAGAAGAACTTGTCTTAGCATTTACCTCCCTCCCTTTTTGTTTTGTTTTCCCTCCTCCCAACAAACCACACAAACATGGGGGTCTTGTCGAAGCTGCCGGAGATGGCGATGATCGGCACCAGTCTCGTGGTGGGTGTCACCATGGTCATGGGCATCAACGCCATCAACAGCGCCCCGAGCTTCATGCTGGAGTACTACAAGTACCTAGCCGGCAGCCCGGACGCCACGCCTCGCTCGCCCGTGTTCTGGACGAACATCCTGAACTTTTACACGGTGGTAACGATGGTGGCGCAAGCGGTGCACGAGCCGACCAACCTCACCTCGTTCATGTGCCGCTTCTCGCTGCTGTCGCGGCTCGAGCTGAGCTGCGCCGTCATGATGATCGAGCTGTTGGTGATTCTCATCATGCCGCACACCAACACCTCCGAGTACAGCGCGATTGCGGCGATGATGGTGGTCGCCTACCTTGGTGGCGCGGCCCGTGCGTACTTTGAGAACACCGGCTACGCTCTCTTCGGCCCGTGCCCGTCCGTGATGCTGTCTGGCATGCTCGTCGGTTCTGCCGTGTCGGGGGCGCTCGTGTCTGTCATGCAGATTGCCCTCAAGGCTGGCATGGCCGACACCTTCGACTCCGTCCTCACGCAGTCCATCATCTACTTCTGCCTCGCCATGGGCATCATCATGCTTGCCGGCATGCTGCTCGCCGCGCTGCTCTACAACCCGTTTGCGCAACGCTACGTGGCAGAGTTCCGCTCGGGCCGCAGTGCGTGGGCCAACATCTACCGGCCACGCAAGAAGAAGGTCGCCTCGGCTCTGGCGAGCGGCTCGCAGGGCAACGTGGACGGGCAGCCGTGCCTCGCCGACTCCGCCTCCGACCCGGAGAATCTGGCCGATGAGGAACTCCTTGATATGCATAATGACGAGCAGGCCCAACACGACCATCATAATCACAACCCGGACGTCCTCTTCGACGACCGCGTTGCCGTGACGCGCGAGGAGCGTGAGGAGGCGCAGTCCGCCCCTCACCGCGGCGAGGTGATGGCGCCACGCAAAGACGGTCTCGATGGCGACGCGGTCGCCGAGCGTGACGCGGCAGCGACCGACGAGGGACTCACAACCGCGGAGCTGCTGCAGGACGTGAAGTTGTGGCCGGTGGTGAAGAAGATCTATCCGATGATGCTCACGTGCTTCCTAACGTTTGGCATGACCTACCTGGTCTACCCCGGCATCATGCTCGCCGTCGACAGCGCTGATGGCTGGTTCACGACGCTGATCGTGGCGGTGTTCAACTTCACGGACCTGCTCGGCCGCGTTCTCTCGATGTGGAAGCGCCTGTGGCCGCCGCGCAAGGCGATCCTCATCGGGTCTATCGCCCGTGTCGTCTTCATTCCGCTGCTGGTGCTGTGCGCGACAAAGAAGATCCCGACGCACACCCCCGCCTACGTGTTCACTGCGCTGATGGGCGTGTCGAACGGCTTCATTGGGACGCTGTCGATGGTGTACAGTCCGGACACGCCGAGCCTCACCACGGACGGCGAGCGGGCCATGGCTGGTCAGCTGACCGGTGCCTGCCTCCTGATCGGCTGTGCCATCGGCTCGCTCGTGCAGCTCGCAGGGGTGCTTCCCTTCAGTTAAGCGGTGGCTCGGGGGTGGTGGTGGGGCTCCTCAGGGGCGCACTCTCTCTGCAGTCCTGACTTGTCGCTTCTTTTTTTTTCTGTGTGTGCTCTGCTCTCAGGCGTGTGCCTGCACCTGCAACTGCATCTGTCGCCCCTCCTCCCCCTCCCCCTCCTCACCCCTCCCACTGCTCCACGCGATGCGGCTCCCTCCGAGGCCCTTGAGTAGCCGTATTAAGGTCAATGCGGTGCTGGTCGTGCGTTGTCCTCGAGAAAAAAAAACCCAAAGCTAATTTCCCACTTTCTCTTTCCACAGACCGTATGTCGCGCGCCTGCACCAGGCGAGCGTCACTTGCTCTTCTTTTTTTGTTCTTTCGCGTTTGTTTTCATCTTGGGCGAACGGAACTCGTTTTTTTTTTTGCTGTTGTGGTGGTGGTCACTCAATGACTATGAACTCCCTTCACGATCGTTGCGTGTTGACACTGCTGGCTCCTGCCTTGCCACGCCATGTCTGCTCCTTGCTTCTTTCTTTCGCTCTTTCTTCTTGGAGAGTTTTGTGTATGTCTTCCACCCCCCTCCCCACCTCCCGTTGTGCACTGTCCTTGTTACTTGCCTTCTTCCCGATTGCGTTACTGTGTTTGTACGCAGCCGGTTCTCGGTGCCCTTCTGTTTGCTGTGTGTGTGTGTGTGTGTGTGTGTGTGTGTGTCCATCATCTTTGCCGTGCGGCATCACCTTTGCTAGTCTTAACACCATCCCCCCCTTCCCCCCTCCCCGTGTGAACACCCGAGCGACTCCTAAGCGAAAAAGGAAAACTCAGCGAACATCGTTGTGGCGTCATGTGAGGTGGTGGGGAAGGTGGTTGGATGCGAGTACGTGCACACGGGCACGTGAGCCATCGAATGACACAGACGACAAGGGAAACATGCACACACATACACACAAGATCAACTAGTACTACGAGAGAAGAAAGGAATGAAAAAAAAAAAGGAGTTATCGAGGTAATTCTGCGGGACACACGAATCGGTGAAGCGTGCCCAGCTCCTTTTTTTTTTCATTCCCGCTACTTGTGTGTGTCTGCTCGAGAATACGCTGAGGTGCGTTTGTGTCTTGTGTACACTTCCCGCCAAGAGGGGGAGGGGGACGGACGAACGTTCGCCTTGCTTCCGCTCTGTGCTGGTGGGTCGCATGTCCTCTGATCTTCATTAAACAGACAGTCGCACGAGTGTTTCAGCGGCTGTGGTGGTGTTTTGAATGCCCTTGACGATATCTGTGTGTGGTTTGATGTATGCGTGTACGTGTGTTTGTGTTTGTGCTGAGAGACGTGCGTAACTAACGCGTCGAGCCTACACACTAGTTTGGCCCCTCGCCACCCGCGCATCTCCTGCTGGACACACCTGGTACGGAATCTACCACGATTAAAGCCGTCTGTGTTCACCGCGCTGAGCCGCGCACCTCTTTTTTTTTATATATGTCCTGGCCTCTCTTCTCCCTCTCTCTGATGGTCAGCCGCGTCACAGAGCCATGCATCCCACTTTTTTTTTTACTCCGCGTGCTTTTTGGGTGTTTGGGTGTCTCCTGACTGCACGGGGAGCGAAGGCAGGAGATGGGTCAGTCTTGTGTTGATGGATGACGCGCGGTGCCACTACGTACTGGGATACGGTCTTGTATCTCTTCGTTACCCTTTTTTCTATTTGAATGCCAGCGTTGAAACAACTGGGGTGGTGGTGGCGGGCAGCGGAGAAAGGGAGGGCATCTTCTGAAAAAAAAAGCGGCGGACCCTGTCTTGTGGAAAGGAGGTGCGAGCTGCTTTTGAGCTCGTAGAGGCACAAGCGCTTCTGAGTGTCACGTGTTTGTCCACCGACGCCAATGCTGACGTCAAGCCCACGGCCACTCGAACCCTTTTGTTCTTCGGCTTCTTTTTTTTTCTATTTATTTTTCTAGCTCTTCTCCTCCTCCCCTTCCTCTCTCCGCACGCGCACAGCTTCTAAGCTGGATTGCGGGACATGCTACGCAAAGATGCCTTTGCCGTCCATTTTTTTTTCTTCAGCGGCTGTGCTGTGCTGTGCTGTGTGTGTATGTGTGTGGGTACGTGTGGATGTGGTGGGACGACGACGACGGCGACACATTCTTGCAATCACGATCGTCAAGCGCGTCTGAACTTCTCGCCGCCCCCCCCCTCTTCCCTACGCCACACGCATACTCACACACACACACACACACACACGATCGTGTCGCGTCACATTTTTTCTTCTGCTTGCTCTCTCCTCTTTTTATCTTTGCCCCTTCCCCTCCCTCCCCTTTCTCACTCCTTCGCTCTGTCGCATCGCTTCGTACGGTTTTCTCTCCCAACCAATTTTTCCCCCTCGCTCTCATCTCTTCCACCGTCGTGCGAGAGCGCGGCGCTGATCGGTGCGTGTGACGAAGCGGGCGAGACGAGGCGCACCTGTGAGGTTAGGAGGGGCTGCGGCAAGATGTAGCCCATTGTCAGCTCCTCCCCCCCTCTCGCACTTGATGGGGGGGGGGGCTCCCCTTTGGAATGGCCTACGATGCGGATGGGCGTCAGCAGAGAGGTGTGAACGCGGACGCATTTCTCGGGCATGTGCATGTAAGTGCTATCCCCCCCCCCCGAGTACACAGCATGCCGTAGCCGCGAATAGATAAAATTGCGAAGAGATTTGATGATCAGCGCACCAACGGCGTTGATGCTTTGGAGCAGAGTTGCTTTCGACCTACGCGCGGCTCCGCCTGCTTCAGCAAAGAGACGCAGAGCACGCCTACACCCCCCTCCCCGCTGCTTCTCTCCTGTTCTGCCTCCTCCCACACAAAGGCGTCACGGGTGCACACCTACACGACGCATGTACACCGACGGCCAAACAAAAAAATATAAAAAGACAACGGACGAACTCGAGCACGGACACGGTAACCGGCTCGCCGGTGAACATATGTGTGTGCGTGCGTTTGTGTGTGTGTGTGTGTGTACATGCAGCCCTGAGCATCACGAGAAAGAAAAAAAGAGCTTTGGAGTGGGACTGGCGCGGGGGTGGGTGTATCAGCGCAACAGGTCAAGCGTGCTTACACGAAAGATGAATGTAAGACCCGTGGCACCCGAAGGAAAAAAAACAGAAAAAAAAGACTGACCAGCACACACTCACATACAGGCAATTCTCTACGACTAACAACACGCCTTCCCGCACAGAGATACGACGGCGACGGTGTGAGCCCTTAACTTCCGCCGCGACATCTTCCGACTGCCGTTATCTCAGCACTTCCAAGAAAACAAAAAGAAAAACACCTGCTGCACCCTTGTAGCCTTCTTGCACAGGTAAACAACGGAGGACCAACACAGTTGTTGTCTGGCAGCCTCTTTCCATGCTCCACTCCCTCTCTCCTTGAATGGCAAACCCTTTCCCTTGCTCTCCGCCTCCCCCACTCCCCCCTTCCCCCCTCCCTCTTACTCTCTCCCGCGCGCCTCTGCTGCTCCACTTCACGCTGGTAATGAACACAATTGTGGCCTTGTCCTTCGTATCAACGTCGAATCTCAACGCAAACAACCCTCCACCCCCCTCCACATCACAAAAAAAAAAAACATTGTGTAACAACACACACACACACACATACATGCACTCACGCATTTCACTTCCCCCATCAAACAGCTTTTTTAAAAAAACATCTACGTGTGCAACCCCCCCCCTCCTCCTCATCCATTCTCTCTCTCTTTTTTTTTTTTCACCCCTTCGCCGTTTTACCCACGTGTACAACAGTTGCATCGAGCTCTTACTCTCACACAGACAGACAGACACACACACGTACAGCTTCCATCGAACGCGCATCTTGCGCCCGCTCCTATCCCTGGCAGTTTCATCTCCCTGATTCCACCGCCGCCCCCTCCAACCAGCGTCGACACCATGGCGTTCATGACGTTCAACAGCATGGCCGAGTTCGTGGCCTTCTTCACGAGCCTGGCGGCGGGCATCAGCATGATCATGGGCGTGAACGCGGTGAACTCGGCCCCGGGCTTCATGCTGAACTACTTCCAGTACATTGCCGGCGACGAGCATGCCGTGGCAAATTATCCAGAGTTCTGGACGAAAGTGCTGACCTACTACACGGTTGTGACGCAGGTGACGCAGATGCTGCTGGAACCGACCAACCTGCTCCCGTTCTTCCAGCGCTTCTCTGTGATCTTCCGGATGGAGGTGGCGTCTGTGCTGATGCTGGTGGAGCTGTTCCTCATCGTGATCATGCCGCACACGTGCCGCTCGGAGACGGGCGCGATGGCGGGCATCATCCTCGCGGCGTTCACTGGTGGGTTTGGTCGCGCGTACTTCGAGAACTCGTCTTACGCGCTGTTCGGCCCCTTCCCGCCGCGGTTCATGGCCGGCGTGATGAGCGGCGTCCCGATTTCTGCCTCGATTGTGTCGCTGCTGCAGATCATCCTGCTGGGTGCGATGGAGAACACGTACAGCTCCATTCTGACGCAGTCGGTCATCTACTTCTCCATCTCGCTCGGCCTGGTCCTCCTCTCGGCTGTGTGCCTGGCGCTTCTGGTGTTCAACTCTTTCGCGCGCCGCTACGTGGCGGAGCTGCGCTGGGGGCGTGGCCTGGCTTACGCCGTGTACCACGTGGATGATGCGCACGACGCGACCGAGGCGGCGCCGTGCGAGGGTGAGTCGGGGAGCAACGAGTGGGCGATGGGTGAGATGCAGATGCATCAGATCGGCAAGGCGAAGGAGCTGGATGCCAAGGACGCGGCGGAGGCGGAGGGGGGCGAGGCGGGGGAGCTGCAGGCGGTGAGCACTGGCGCTGTGGCTGATGCCGGTGTTCTGGAGGAGGTGCACCTGTGGCCGATCTTCAAGAAGATCTACCCGATGATGATCTCGTGCTGCCTGACGTTCCTGGTGACGTACCTGTGCTACCCTGGCGTGCTGATCGCCGTGAACAGCAGCAACAACTGGTACACGACGCTGATCATGGCAGTGTACAACTTCACGGACCTGCTGGGCCGGCTGATGACGCTGTGGGAGCGCCTGTGGCTCCCGCGCAAGTGGGTGGTGATCATCTGCGTTGCGCGCATCATCTTCCTGCCCCTGCTCGTGCTCTGCGCGAAGCACATCATCCCTACGGATGCAGCTGCGTACGTGATCACCGCGGTGATGGGTGTGACGACGGGCTTCTTCGGCACGGTGACGATGGTGTACAGCGCCGAGACTCCCGGGCTGAAGAACGCCGCGGAGCGCAGCTGCGCCGGCCAGATGGCTGGCGTGAGCCTGCTCATTGGTGCTGCCGGTGGCTCCCTTCTCCAGGTAGCCCTGGTCCTCGCGCTGTAAGCGCGCTCAGCTGATGCCTAACGTCTCTCCCCCGCGTGCATGTGCGTGTGTCCCTTCCCGAACCACCGCACACTTTCTTTTCTCTTCTTTTCCTTTGTAAGTTGCCACTTCCCCCCTCCCTCAGCACGGCGTACTCGGGGGAGCGAGGGAGCGCGAGGAGCACTGCGCCTCCCGCGACTTCGTCTCTCCTTCCTCCCTCCCCCGCCGCGTGCTGGTCTCCCCCCCCCCCCCCCCCCCCCACCGCCACACCGTTGACGTGTGTGCGCTGTTCCTCCCCTCACCGTGAATTGTATGCTCTTGGCGGATTTCGATTATTTTCAAGCCTTCTCCTCTTCCGGTGTTTTCTTGGTTTCTCTTCTCTCTATATCCCTTCTTTTTTCTTTGTCGAGTTGTGGGAGAGCACGTGTGTGTGTGTGTGTGTGTGTGTGTGTGTGTGCATCGCGTCCCCTGTCCGCTTGGCCTTCTGCACGGCCTCACACAGACACACCCACACAGACAGACAACGCATGTGCTGGAAGAAGTGTGGCGCCATAATGGAGTTGCGCCAGCCGTGCTCCGTCTCATCTTGCACCCTCCATCTTGCGTGTGTGTTTGTGTGTGTGTGTGTCGCTCTCTCTTTCTCTGTGTTTTGCGTTGGGATTTTTTTCTCTCTATTCACTTTTTTGTTTTTGTTCTCTGGTACTGCCTTTCTGCACGCATGCTGTTTCGTTGTGGCCCACCTCTTCCACCTCTCCGCACTCTGGCCGCCGTATACGACCACCGCCATCGTACGTGGTGGAAGGTGCACTGCGGTGGCGGTGGTGTGCAGAGACTCGGAGAGGGAGGAAGTGAGTGTGGGGAAGGATGTCGCTATGGCCTGCGACATCTCTGCCTCTACCCCCCTTCCTCTTTTTTTTTTTTGCTTCTCATCTCAATTGTACTCTCGTCTTTTCGATGCTGAAGGATACGCTGCGTTACTGTAGAGGGCACGTAGCTTTCTTCTCCTCAGCAACACACTGCACTGCAGATGCGCTAAATCGTTTTATTTGGCTGGCTTATACAAGTCTCTTTATGGATTCCTTTTTTTATATATATCTTTATTGAGCACGCTGTAGACGCTCTTCTTTTTTATTCCCCCCCCCTGTCCCGTGATCGCGCGCCTACCGTTCGGGGGTCATGTTCCTCTGTGTGCCGAATAGCGAGTCATTCACGTAAGATTGCCTTCATGTTGCTCGTGCTGTCGGCATGCTGCCGGTGAGGATTTTTTTTTTAAAAGGGAGTCAGCACCTCCTTCCTCCTCCCCCCAAGTCTCTTGTGCTTTCGCTGTGCGAACATGTTTCATCCCTCTGCACAGCGAGGGAGGCCTTTCTATTCGAGTGAGAAGGCTCCACAGAGACGTTCTTGCAAGCAAAATGCTGATGGTAAGGGGAACGCTGTAACCAACTGCGAGACCGAACAAAGCCATGCACAATTCCCTTTTTGTTTTTGTTTTTCTTGGCACGGCGCTGGTGGTTGCGTTGTGTGCCAGCTGTGTACTGCGCAGAATGATGGCACCGCGACGACAAGCGAGCGAGCGGCGGAGAACATTGTCTTTGCGCCATCACCAACACGTCAACGGCGTCAGCTCTGGCGCTGATCTTGAGCCTTTGAAGTGAAGGAAAAAGGCGTGTCGTGTCCTTCACGACGAAGCCTACTAGAACACACAAACGCACATACACACACACACGCGCAGCATGCTGCCCGTGAAGCGGCCAAAGAAGAAAAAACAGTACGAAGTGGAATTGAAAAGAGAAAAAAAGTGTTTGGGTAAGTCTCAAGCCGACGCATGAAGCGGTTGCTGCACAGTACGGTGCTCAGCTTCCTTACATCCACTTCCGCTATCTTACACGGGCTTTCTTTTTTCTTTGCGAGGAGTCCGTTTTTTGTTCTTTCTTTCTCCCCCTTCCCTTGTTCTTTTTTCCCCTTTTTCTTGTGTTCGTTTTACGGCGTACCGTCCATCTATATTCGTTTTTTGATTCTTTTTTTTTTCTACGCGGTGCTGTTATTGTTGAGGTGACCCATGTGTCCTCCTCTGTTCTTCCTCCTCCTTCTTTTTTTTTTTGGTTCATCCATTTTGCCATGTGCGCGCGCGCGTTGATGCGCCAGCGCTTCTTTGCCCCCCGATTCTCTTCTCCCTCCCTTGGCTCCACTCCTCCTCCCCTTATCTACCTTTTTTTTTTTTTTTGGATGATCGGTTGCGTAACATGGGCTATACACGTAAATTATATATACACGCATTTGTGTGTACGTGTTCCCCTACTCCGTGGTGTGCATTCGTCCCTTTCTCGGATTTCGACCACCAGAAAAAAAAAAAGGCCCAGCTCCCTGGTATTGCGTCAGCTCACCTGCACACGCCCTGGCCTCACCATTTCTACGTCAAACCCGACCCGACCCGACCGGACCCCCCCCTGTCTTGGCCACGCTTTCGATTACTTCCCCCCCTCCCGTTCCCCCCTTCCCCTTCCCTTCCCCCCTCCTTTCCTTATATAGATCTATTTGCATGTTTCTCGCTCTTACTTTGTGCTCCACTTTTCCCCCGTCTCTCTATCTATCTCTTTACCATTCTGAACATTGACACTTCACTTAATGCGTACCCCCCCCCTGTTGAGCCTGCGCCGCTCTTTCCCTCTGTCGCTGTCTTACCCCCCTCCGCCTCCGCCCCCCCCCCTCCAGTTTCGACCCTCCCCGCCCCAACCCGCGAGCTGCTCGGAGGAAAAGTTGCAGGTCCGTTACACCCCTACTGCCGAAACCCCCCTCCCACTCCCCCCCCCCCCACACACACACACACACACATGCGCCGTGCGGGGGACTGTGTGCCACGACTGCCCGTGCTGGCGCACTTACGCTGACGCCGCCGTGATGATGGGGTGGGTGTGTGTGTGTGTGTGTGCGTACGGGGAGATACGGGGGAGGAAGCAGAGGCGGTGAGAGAGCGCGGTGCGTGCGGGGTGAACGCTCGGTGCCCGAACTCTGTCGCACAAACAAAAAAATGCAAGGTCTTGCTCCCATGAAAAAACAATACTGTTACACACCCATGGAGATGCGCTCCGCGTACCGTGCACGTATGACCGTACCCTTGCCTATCGACGAGCATCGAGAATGTTGTTGTTGTGATGATGGTGGACTGGGCTGCCATGCGGCTACAACGGCTGCCGCTCCTCTCCCCCCCTCCCCCGCACACCTGACCTTCCGTCTGTTCCCTACCCCCAGGTCGGCCGTGGCGGCGATGCCCCGCCTCCTCCGCTGCCTCATGCACGCGATGCTCGCAACGCGGCGGCCCGTCAGCGGCCGCCATGGCGCCACACCCATGAGCTCCCTCCCTCCCCCCATCCCCTTGAGTCAACTCTTGTTGCTTCTCTGTCTCCGCATCTTCCCGTGACACGTGGACCCTCTCCCCTGGCTGGCCCCCACAGCCGCTCACTGGCACCCTCCCACTCCTCTCGTGCTCCCTTGTCTTCCCTTTCTTCCGCCCCTCCCTTGTCTCGATCCACTCAGACTTACACGTTTCTCCACCACAAAATCTTTCGTGATTTCAGCTTCCAGCGTTGACCAGCGTCGACACCATGGCGTTCATGTCCTTCTCCACGCTCCCCGAGTTCGTGGTCTTCTTCACGAGCATCGCGGCGGGCATCAGCATGATCATGGGCATGAACGCGGTGAACTCGGCCCCGGGCTTCATGCTGAACTACTTCCAGTACATTGCCGGCGACGAGCATGCCGTGGCAAATTATCCAGAGTTCTGGACGAAAGTGCTGACCTACTACACGGTTGTGACACAGGCGACGCAGCTGCTGGTGGAGCCGACCAACCTGCTCCCGTTCTTCCAGCGCTTCTCTGTGATCTTCCGGATGGAGGTGGCGTCTGTGCTGATGCTGGTGGAGCTGTTCCTCATCGTGATCATGCCGCACACGTGCCGCTCGGAGACGGGCGCGATGACGGGCATCATACTTGCAGCGGTGAGTGGCGGGCTTGGTCGCGCGTACTTCGAGAACTCAGCGTACGCGTTGTTCGGCCCCTTCCCGCCGCGGTTCATGGCCGGCGTGATGAGCGGCGTCCCGATTTCTGCCTCGATTGTGTCGCTGCTGCAGATCATCCTGCTGGGTGCGATGGAGAACACGTACAGCTCCATTCTGACGCAGTCGGTCATCTACTTCTCCACCTCGCTCGGCCTGGTCCTCCTCTCGGCTGTGTGCCTGGCGCTTCTGGTGTTCAACTCTTTCGCGCGCCGCTACGTGGCGGAGCTGCGCTGGGGGCGTGGCCTGGCTTACGCCGTGTACCACGTGGATGATGGGCTCGGAAGTTGCGCGTATGCCCCGGTTGCATCTGAGGACTTCACCGAAGCAGCGTCGGGTAGCATAGAGTCGGCAATTCCGAAGATTAACTCGACGCCGCTGGATAGTGGCTGCTCTGTGGATACGGAAGAAGGCGAGGTGAGGGAGCCGCAACTGGTCGAAACGGGCGCTCTGGGGGATGTGGAGTTGTGGCCGGTCTTCAAGAAGATCTACCCGATGATGTTCTCGTGCTGCCTGACGTTCCTGGTGACGTACCTGTGCTACCCTGGCGTGCTGATCGCCGTGAAAAGCAGCAACAACTGGTACACAACGCTGATCATGGCAGTGTACAACTTTGCGGACCTGATAGGTCGGATCCTGACGCAGTGTAAGCGCCTGTGGCCGTCGCGCAAGTGGGTCATCACACTCGCCATCTGCCGCATCGGTTTTATGCCGCTGCTGATGCTCTGCGCTAGGCACGTCATCCCGTCGGAGACAGCCGCGTACGTGATCACCGCGCTGATGGGTTTGACGACGGGCTTCTTCGGCACCATCTCGATGGTGTACAGCGCAGAGACTCCTGAGCTGACGACGGACGCGGAGCGCAGCTGCGCTGGGCAGCTGACGGGTCTCGCCCTGCTGACGGGGTGTTCGTCGGGATCTCTTCTGCAGATCGTCATCGTCCACTGGCTCTAGGCTTACCTTCTTCTTTTTTTTTTTCTCCTTTTGACGGGGTGGAAAGTGCAGAGTCCCCGATGTTTTTTTTTTTCTCTTTCTTTCTTTCTCAACTCCTCCCGGGTTTGCGATGAGCGGAGTAGAAGCGGAGGGATTAGCGTTGGAGCTGTGGGCACGTGGTCTGAGAGAGGGGTGTGTGTGTGTGTGTGTGTGGCGCAGCTGCCTTCACGTGCTGCGCCACCATCTCTCCACCTTCCTCCCCCCCGGAGTTCCCTCGACTCCCCTTCGTTTCCTTCAGTCCCGTCCGCATCTCTCGACACAATTGCATGAGGCGCCGTACGTGTCCTTCTTTTTTTTTTTCTCTCGGTTTCACAGTTCATTTCGTCGCCGCCTCCCACTGAAAAAAAGAAAAAAAACGAAACGAGATGGAGTGTGACTGAGCGAAAAAAAAAAAGAAAGGAGTGGGAGACAGTGAAGGCGGGGGAGGGGAGGGAGGGGGAGAGAACAAAGGACGCCACTTCCCGAGGTTTTCCCGGACATTCCCCCCCCCCCCCCCCGGCCTTCCCGCCTCACCGCCTCCCTCCACGGGGCTGAAGCAGCCGTTGACTTGTATTGATGTGTGTGTGTGCCTGTGTGTGCGTTCGGCATCTCAGAGCTAGTTGAATTCCTCTGTGTGCTGTTCGATGAGAATCGGCACCATCACCGCGCCCATTGCGGGTGCGCTAACACTTTTTTTTTTGGTTTTTTTTTTGGTTTGATGACGGCACGTCGCTTTCTTCGCTTTTTTTTTTCCTCCTATTTTTCCCTTTCCTATTTCGAGGTGGGTAGCCTCCCTCCTCTCCTGCATGGCGGGTGCGTTGCAGGCTGCTTAACTGCTGATCCTTCCTCTCACCTCTCCGCTGTGATGGAGCGCCGCATTCGCTCGTAAGGATGCCCATGATACGGAGGCTCCGGTGCTGTACGCGGAGAGAGTGAGGAGGAGGGGGAGAGAGAGAGAGGAGAAGGTTGGTGTGGGGGGGCCGGCGGTCGAGAATGATGGTGCGCGGCAAGCGCGGGCCTTCCCTAACTTTCCTTCTCAGCGCTACTGTCTCTTCTGCTTTTCCTTCCTTTTTTTTTCTCTTACCTCTACTGCGTGCGTGTGCGTTTGCCTGTGTGTGTGTGTCTCTCTCTCTGGGGTACTGCGGCCCTGGAGAGGCCACGGAGGCATTGTCGCTGTCACGCGCTGCGCGTCTGTATGTGTGTATGTGTATGTGTGTGTGTGTGCGCGTCAGGTGGTTGGTGTCAAGATCTATATATATATATACACAGGCGCAGAAACACCCACACTCACACACATACATACACATACACACAGGCACATACATTTACATTTCCACACATACATATATATATATATATGTAGAAAAGGTCTCTTTGCTTCTCCGCATCACACGGCTGTGTTTCGTTTTCTTTTTTTTTCTCTGAGTTTCCTGCTCTCCATCGAGCAAAGCCCCTTCCCTCGCCTTGTGTGTGTATGTGTGTCCTCAAGACAGTGGTCCGTCTTTCCGACCTTCCTTTGTCCCCCTCCCCCTTTCCCCTCTTCGTCTTTCGGGGTTCTCGTGACAGGCAGAAGCGGAAGGGGGCGGGGGGGGGTGGGGGTAAGGACCTTGCGCACCAGAGTGGGGCCAGGTCCCGACGGAGGTTTACAGTGAGTTCGACATACACAAGTCTCCCGCCCCCCCCGCTTTCCCCCTCCCCGCAACATACACGTGGGCTGACTTCGATTTCTCAGCGATCTCCATTCAAGCAAGAGTGGAGGCGCACATACCAGGAGTACAACCACACTGCGCTACACGGGAGCGCCTGTGCGGCGTTGTCGTTCTTTTTTTTTTTCTTAGCGTTTCCGCCTTCAAAAGACACAATGAACAGGGAGACGAAGAACGAAGAAAGAAAACAAAAATAGAAGGAGAGGTTGAGAGAGGGGTATGGCTTTGTACGGTTGCCAAGGACTCTCGTGCGTTTTTTTATTCATTTCTTTTTCTGTTCCGCTCTCTCGCCATCGCACCCCCCTTTCTCATCTCGCTCTCTTTTTTTTTTCTTGTCGGATCTAGATTGATGACGTCATCTCTGTGGCTGTGGTAACCTAGTAATCTCGTGCCCTGCGAGGCCTGATGCTCACTGCGTGTTCCCGGCTTTTCGTCTCTTGTGTGTGCGTGTGTGCGTATATGTGTGCCTGTGTGTGTCTCTCTCTCTCTGTGTGTGTGTGAGTGTCGTTGTTGTAGGGTATGTCGCATCCGCGTCACTGCACCATGATGAACGCATGGACTCGTGTGCGTTGTCACATGCCTTTGTTGCGTTGATGCAGGAGTTTTTTCTTTCAACTCTTTTTTTTCTTGTGTGAGCCTGGTGCTTCGGGTGGCTTACAAACAACTGTGTGTGGTGGGTCTCCGTCGAGGCCCCTCCCTCCCCTCCCCACCCCTTCCCAGGAGAACTAATCCAACAAATCTCACAAAGAGGATCTGATGAAAGAGAGAGAGAAAAAAAAGAAGACTAGACTAATAAGGTCAAAAAAAAGAAAAAAAAAGAAGAATAACATCAATAAGTACGTCGAGTCGGCACTACTCGGCTTTGCAGCCTCAGCACAAGATGAGTGCTGAAGCCAGCAGCTGCTGCGCTGATGACGAGTCACCTCCGCGCTTGAAGGAGGTTTGCGTAGCCACGTCTCTGCACCGCTGTGCAGGGTGACATCTCCGTTGGCTATGAGTCCCAGGGCTCTGGCGAGCACAGGGATGAAGTGCTTTTGTGCTGACGGAAGGGGCGATTCTGCGCACGTGTGTCTACTATCGTCTGCACCGCAGGTCTTCCGTGCTGTCTCCCTTTCCCTTGTACGCTCTTAGCGCTTCAACTACCACCATCCCCATCCCCATCCCTTTCCTTCCGACCTTCTCTCATCGAACACGTGCCTCTCTCTCTCTTGCGCTTATTGCACGCTGCTTCCCGCCACCAGCCATCACAGGTCTCCTCGCCACACAGTGCATCAGAGGTGCTTGCGCAGCGGAGGGGTGACTTCTGCTCTACACCAACTTGCGTGTGTGTGTGTGTGTGTGTGTATGTGTATGTGTGTGCACGGTGTGCGCATCTCGTAAGTAGTCTGCAGGCATGGCTCCCTGTGGGCTTATTTCCATTGTGTGTGTGTGTGTGAACGCCGCCACGTCGTTGACTCCCTCCCTCATCTTTTGATTTTCTGGCTTGGTGTCGCCATCCTTCTCCACGTCCTTCCAATCTAAAAAAAGAGACGGGTGTGTGCCCTTCGGTCTCGGACGTGATCCCTCCCTCCTGGCGCCTTTATCCTCTTCTCCTGCTTACGCCTTCCCCCCTTCCATCCACATACACACACACGTACACACATACAAAAAAAAACACGTACGCAGAAGCACTCACACACACACCCACACAGACGCTTAACATAATCGAGGACGCACCCCGACGTTCTCTCCCCGTCACATCTTAATTCTGCATTCCCCAGCTCACGGTCCAGTGTGACTACGGCACACGTGAGGTCTCTCACTCTCACGCACACGCACAACGTACACACACACACACACACACACACACACACACACACACGGGAGAAAGAAGAGACGACGACGACGACAAGAAGGACAACAGAGAGAGAGGGAGAGAACGGCTCAGCTGTTTCCACTTCGTCGTCCCCCTCCCCCGGCGTCTGCACGAGAGCACAGCAGCCATCTCTCTTTTTTGTTTTCTGTCTTTTTTTGTCTTCCTCACACTCTCCCCTTCCCCCCCTCCCCCCTCTTATTCACAGATCCACTCTTTCTTCACAACCTTGGCTGCACCACCTCAACCATCTCCACCACGAGCACATCCACGACCTCCTCCTCCTCCTCTCGTCGTGACTCCTGCAACGATCAGAACGAAATTCCCCCTCTCCCCCTCTTCCTTCATCTGCACGCACATACACGTAAAACAAACAAAAAGGAAGAGCGGACAACTTCAGTCGTGGCGAATGGGCTGGTGTCTGCGCTGGCTCTCTGCCACCGCCGCACGCGCCCCACCCGTTGCTCACCGTCTGTACCCCCACACCGCAGCGCCAGCACCGTCTGCCTTGACACGCGCATCGCTTGCGGCACCTGCGCCATCGCGGCGACGTGGCTCGAGCCATCCACGCACACGCTCCGCATCACCACCACCACCCCCTCCCTCTCCTCCGTCCTGTGCTGCTTCTTTCTTTCGCCGGCCAATCGCGTCCAACCGCCGCATCAGCAGCGGCTTTCTTTGTTCGAGTGGCACTCCCGCAGCCCCACGCTGCTGCGCCGCTGCTCTGCACACGGGAAGCGCAGCCTACAGCACCTCGTCGGTGTCTTCCCCCCTCCACGTTTCCCGGGTACTGCACGGGTCACGACTACTACGCCGCACGCCGCACAGCGCGGACTTCTCCGCGGAGGTTGTGGCTATGGCGGACCGGGACGACACAGGCACCAGTGGTGCGCCAGCGACGCGAAAGCGGGGACGCCCCGCCTTGAAAGATGGCACAACGACGGGTGCAGAGCGCAAGGCCAGCATCAGCATCGGCAGCAGCGGCAGCGGCAGCACGACGGGTACCCCCAGCGCGAAGGTGAGGCGCCCCTACACGCGCCGCAGCGTGTTGTCTTCAGCTGCCAAGTCGGCAGCGGATATCGCAGACGAGATTGGAGACATCGAGCCCAAGGAAACGGTAGAGAGTGGTGCGGCTCCCGTTGCGAGTGACGACGCCAACACGGGGTCGAGTGAGGTCCGATCTAGTGACGGGAGTGGCGCATTGGGGGTGACGGAGCGTAAGGCCACTAGCCGCCGCGAGGCCGCCGTGAAGCGTGGGGGCGAGACGAATGCGGTGGCAGACGGGGACGGCGACGACGACGACGACGACGCAGAGGGGGGGACGTACGGTGGCACGTTCGAGCTCGCTCCCGACGACCTCTACCGCACCACCAGCGCGCGGCTGCACCTTCCGCTTGGTGCGGTGCGCTTTGTTCTGTCGCAGGCAAAAAGCGGCGCCACCGTTCCCTTCCTGGCGCGTTACCGTCAAGGCGAGACGGGTCGCATGGACGAGGTACAGCTGCGGCTGGTGCTGGACACGGCGAAGGAAGTCGCCGAGGTGCACCGACGGCGGCAGTTCATGCTGAAGAGTCTGGAGGGTCGCGGGCTGCTCACCCCCGCGCTGCAGGCGTCGTTCATGTCGATGCTGCACCTCAGCCAACTCGAGGACGCGTGGGAGCCGTTCAAGGAGCGCCGCACGAGTCTCGCGTCGCGCGGGCGGGCGGCTGGGCTGGGGCCGTACGCAGCGGCGCTTCTGAACTTCGATGCGGCTGACGCGGACTGCCAGGCGCGGCTGGCCGAGCTGCGGGCGGTGGTGCGGCGCACCGAAGACGGCGAGCGGTTGCTCGTTGCGATCCTCGCCGAGGATGTGCAGCGCAGCGAGGAGCTGCGACGTCGTGTGGGCGAGTACTGCCGTCACACTGCCCGGCTGACCAGCGCGATGCTCGCCAAGCCGCGTAAGAAGGTTGCGAAGGAGTTGCAGGAGGAGGACTTTGAGCTACTGCGGAAGCACTTTGCCTTCTACGACGGCAAGTTGTGGTCCGTCCAACGCGTTGCGGCACACGTCGTGCTGGCGCTGCAGCGCGGGGAGGCTAAGGGGGCGCTCAAGGTGGACGTGGAGTCGGGGCCCAAGAGCCACGGCGTGTTCATGCACACGGCGCGGGAGCTCTACCCAGGTCTGAGGCGCCTGTTGGCCTCCGTGTCTCCCTCCTCGGCGTCCCCTGCCCACGCCAACTACGGCCGCCGCATCGCCAACGAGGCGCTCAACAGCGCCTACGAGCACCTTGTCAAGCAGTGCCACACGGCTGTCCGACGGGACCTGAAGAAGAGCGCAGAGCAAGAGGCAATCGTTGTCTTCGCGCACAACCTGCACCACATGCTACTGCAGCGACCCCTCACCAAGTCGCGCCTGCTCGCCATGGACCCTGGTCTCGCCAACGGCGTCAAGTGCGTCGCCCTCGACGAACACGGCGCCGTGGAAACCTTCTTCACGTGCACGCTCATGGATGAGCCAAAGATGCGCCGATACGTGACGCAGGTGGTGGAGTCCAGGCGGCTCAACAAGATTGTGATTGGGAACGGCACGGCGTCCAGTCGCACGGCCGACCTCGTCGCAGACCTCATCAAGACAGAGAAGTGGACCGACGTGGAGTTCGCGATTGTCAGCGAGGCGGGCGCGAGCGTGTACTCTGTCTCTGATATTGCGAAGGAGGAGTTTCCCAACCTGGGTGTCATGTACCGTGGCGCTGTGAACATCGGACGGCGTGTGCTTGACCCGCTCAGCGAACTCGTGAAGATCCCGGTGCGGAGCATGGGCATCGGCATGTACCAGCATGACGTGAACGAGAAGGATCTGATGCGGGAGCTGAACTACGTTCTGGAGTCGTGCGTGGCCAAGGTGGGCATCAACACAGCAAGCGCAAACCGGTACGTGATGGAGAAGGTGCCCGGCATCCAGAAGAAGATTGTCGATCAGATTGTGCTCGCCCGCCACGCGAAGCGGCTGCACAGCCGCGAAGACCTGCGCCGTGTGCCGGCCATGACGGACGGCGTGTACGAGCAGGTCGCCGGCTTCTTTCGCTTCCCAAACTCACCGGAGCCGCTGGACAACACAAACATTCACCCCGAGTCCTACGCGCTCGTGCGACGGCTGATGCAGCTGTACACTGCTGGTCAGCTGAAGGGGCCGGAGGAGGGGGAGGGGGCGCCACAACGTGTGCCTAACTCAATCTCTACGACGACGCCTATTGCCAACGCGGCAGCGACCGATGCGCAGTTGCGGCAGGCGGTGGCGCAGCAGCTGGGGAAGATGTCGATGACGCAGCTCAGCGCGCTGGCGTCGCGCAAACTCGCGTGCACTGTCGAGACGCTTGAGCTTGTTCGGCAGGAGCTGCAGCACCCCGGGCTCGACCCGCGCGCCTCCCTTCCTCATGCCGGCCTCCTGCGTCGTGAGATCGGCGACGTGAAGGACCTCCGCCCTGGTCAACTGCTCTCCGGCGTCGTGCAGAGCGTGACAATGTTCGGCGCCTTCGTCGACTGCGGGCTGCACGACACGGTGCTCGTGCGCGGCGAGGGGACGGATGCGGTGCAGGTCGGCATGTACCTGGATCAGCGCATCCGCTTCGACACGCTGGACCACCTCAAGCGACCGCGTGTGTTTCTTGTGCGCGACGCTGCCGCAGCGGGCAACGGTGGTGGTGGTGGCGGTGCGTTGGGGCACGCGCGGCGGCTGCGGCTGGAGTCGGAGGACGTTCTCAGCGCCTCCGTCAGGAGCCAAGACAACGAGCAAGATGATGCCAACGCAGGTACTGCACGTGCGTACGAAACCGTGTCGGATGCCAAGCCAGACAATGCGCCGCTGGTGAGCGCGCTGGGGGAGGAGACGACGCCGTCGCTCATCGCGCGGGTACTGCTCGAACGATGCCGCCGCCAGGCTGCAGAGAGCGAGAGCACAACTCACGCGCCACACGCGGGTCTCGCGGGAGGGAAGCGTGGTAGGGACACGTCCCCGGGGCCCAGCAGGCAGCGGGCGCGAACGGAGGAGGCGAGCGCGCTGCGTGGCGCTCTTGTTGAGGATCGCTCAAGCACCGCGACACCGGTGGCGCGGCCTGCAGTGGCTGCAAAGCCAAACACCTGTGAAGACGACACGCCGTCCGGCGCCGGCGCCAGTGGTGGTGATGGCGCTGACGCAGTCTTCTCCTTCTGAGAGGGTGAGAGAGAGAGGGAGGGGAGGGGAAGGGGAATGGTGCAAGGAACGATCAGAGCGCGTGCACGAAACGACAAGGGGGGCGGGAGCGGGAAAGCAAGGAGTACTCGGCTGACGCTCCCGAGCGGCACATGTACCTGTGTTTGTGTGCGTGTGTGTGGAAGGGTCAGTACGGGGACACAAAAAGGGCCTGACGGGTTGTTGTGACTCTACCCACGAAACCCGCTCCTCAGCCTTCACCACGCCAGGGGTGATGTTTGCGCGAGGGACTGGAGGGGCTGGGTGGGTGGGCTCGGTGGGTGGGAATCCGTCTCCAACCACTCCGTCCAGGACACTGCTTCCCCTCCTCCCCTCTTCGTTTTCAAGATGCTTCGCGCATCTGTCGTTAAAGAGAACCGAGTGTTTCCCCAGAGTCCCCTCCTCCCCCCTCCTCCTCCCCCTGCCCCCCCCCCCTCACGGGAATTTCATGCTTTGCATCTCCTTTTAAAGCGAATCGAGAGACCGATAAAAAACAAAAAAACAAAGAAACGACAACAACAATCTCCAAAAAAACAAAAAAAGAGTAAAAGGTAAAACGAGCTACACGGCGAATCGTATGGCTTCGGTGTTTGTTCCCATCTCATCAGCTCCTCCTCGATGGCTCTCTGCGGTGCCTTCCCCTCTTCATCCTTGCGGATCAGCGTCACAAACGGAGGCACTCTCCCTCTGTGCCTGTGTCGTGCCCACCTGTGCTAGTGCTTCTTTTTTGGGGGGTGAATGGGGAAGCCTGTGGCGGGCACACGGGCTGTGCACTTGCGGCCGCTGCCGGCGCTCTTCGTGGATGAGAGCCTCTCTGTGAACGTTGCGCTGCAGCCGTCCCCCCCCCCCTCCCCCCAGCCGCGAGCCTTCCAATCTTCTCCCACTACTGTGCTACCCCCCCCTTCCGCTGACGGCGCAATTTCATTGGTCTTTGTCGTTCTCAACACACACCTGGCGTCCCTCTCCCTCCATCCCGCCCCACCCCTCCCTCCCCGACATCGTGCAGTTAAGTAACCTCAACTACCCTTTCTCTCCCGCCATTCTTTAGCCTCAAAACAAGGCAATCAAGCAAGCGCCTGCGAGCTCGTAAGGCACGCCTTCTCAGCACTCGGAACAGAGACGAAGCACAAGCCTGCCCCAGGTACCCTCGTCTTTTCTTTTCTTTTTTGCTTTCTCCCCTTTTGTTTGTTGGTTACACCGATCATGCACTCGGATCCGCAGGACACGCGCGGTGGTCGCGGCTGGGGCGGCGGCCGTGGCGGTGACCGTGGAGGCGACCGCGGCGGCTGGCGTGGTGGTGATCGTGGCGGCGGCCGTGGCGGTGATCGTGGCGGCGACCGCGGCGGCTGGCGTGGTGGTGATCGTGGCGGCGACCGCGGCGGCTGGCGTGGTGGTGATCGCGGCGGCGACCGCGGCGGCTGGCGTGGCGGTGATCGCGGCGGCGACCGCGGCGGCTGGCGTGGCGGTGATCGTGGCGGCGACCGCGGCGGCTGGCGTGGTGGTGATCGCGGCGGCGACCGCGGCGGCTGGCGTCGTGGTGACCGTGGAGGCTTCCGTGGTGGTCGCGGCGGCGGCGGCGGCGGCTTCGGTGGCGGCAACGCGCGCGTGTGCCGCGAGCGCGAGAACTGGGCCATCGATGTGGCCAAGGAGAGCCACAAGGCCTTGACGACCCGTCCAGTCTCTGTGGAGACGAACTGCTTCCCGATTGACGTGTCAAAGGGGAAGTTCCACAACTACGTCGTCTCGTACGAGTTTCTCGAGAACGGCAAGGACATGGCTGGTGATGTGTGGAAGATAGACTTCCAGAATCAGCTGCTCCGCGCCATTCGCAAGAAGCACACGACGGAGCGGCGGACGGCGACGTCCTCGGAGGTGGAGGACATGTGTGTCTGCACGGGGCAGGCTATTCTTGCGCCGTCAAAGCTCGACGTCGAGGACGGCTTCTCCATTGAGTGCATGTGCAAGGAGAAGGAGGGCCGGAGGACGATCGTGGAGCGCCACTACAGCGTGAGCATCCGCTACGACGGGGAGGTGCGTCTTCAGCTCCCCGAGCACGCGCAGTGGGTGAACAAAATCATCGGCTGCGGTCTGGCGGACACCTACGGAGAGCACATCGGTGCCGACTACATCGACATGAGGTCCGCGACGGAGCGTGGCGACGGCCTCGTGACGATGGACGCCATCTCCCCCAACGTGGCGCGCATCGTGAAGCAGGTGGACGGGGGGAGGTCGAAGCCCATGGATGTGTTTCAGCTGGATGTGAGCTCCAAGGCATCCACGACGTCGCGGTGCAGCGACCTGCTTCAGCAGCTCCAGCGCAAGGACCCGACGGCGTTTAAGAGGGCCGCGAACGAGGCCCTCGTTGGCGCGAAGGTGACGACAACGTACGGCGAGCCGACCTTCTTGAAGGTCAAGGCGATCGCCTTCGACACTCTCGCCGGCTCGCCTGCGCGTCTGAAGGCGAACCCCGAGGAGACGTTCGTTCAGTACTTCAAGCGAAAGTACGGGGCCACCATCAACCCGCAGCTGCCGGTCCTCTACTGCCGTTTTGCTGACCGCTCCAAGGTGAGCCGCCTGATGCCCTACCCGGCCGACGCCCTTCAGATGTCCACGCTGAACGAGATGCAGCTGAGCCGACTGCCGATGCTGTGCTCCATCTACCCCGAGGAGCGCATGAAGCTCGTGAAGGCGGCGCTGCACCGCGTGCTCGCCTCGGAGCTGATGAAGACGGTACTGACGCAGTACGGCATCCGCATCGAGTCTACGCCGGTGATGGCGACCGGCAAGGTGCTTCCCGCGCCCACCGTGTTCGTGCCGAGCGGCCCGAACAAGTTCAACACGATTGCTGCGGTGAACTACACGGGGCAGGCGGGCTTCGCGTTGGGGCTGAAGGGCCTGCGCCACCCGGACCAGCCCAGCGCGTACACGACGCTGTTGATGGACGAGTACTTCACGCGGGGCAACATCGGCAAGTGGCTCAGCGAGTACAACGTGGCGCTGCCGAAGCCAACGATCATGGGCTTCAGCTCGCCGGAAGAGTTCAACCGTGGTCAGCCGGGAACCTTCGCCATGGTGAAGCTACGCACGAAGGATGCTGCGCCTTACAACATGTTCAAGCAGCGCCTCGCCCGCGACGTGATAGTCTCGCAGATGGCTGTTGTCCCGCTGGACCGCAACGTGCCGCAGATGCTCACACAGCAGGTTGCCGCCAAGATCGGGCAGCTGTGCTTCGTGACGGATGTCAGCGAGGCGGGCAAGTCGTTCGGCTCGCAACCGCTGCTGGTGGTGAGCGCGGTGGTGGGCTCGGCGATGAGCACGCTCCAGGACAAGCACAAGAGCGCGAACGTGAAGCTCTACACCGTCGCGTTTGTCGCCTTTCTCGCTACGGGGAAGTCGTGGAAGCCCTACTGCCTGCACTACCAGGTGAAGGGCGAGGAGCAGATTGTGTACCAGGACAGCGACGTCGCCTCCTCCTCCATGTCCGCGAGTTCCCCCGCGGGTCGCCAGGAGAACGCCAACGAGGTGCTGAACAAGAAGTTCCCAGACTTCCTTAAGGAGGTCGTCGCGCACTTCAAGCTCGACGGCAAGACGGGCAACGGATCTGTGGTGATCTACCGCGGCGCGATGACGGACGCAGAGGCCGGCTTCACGGCGAACATGGAGCTAGCGGTGGAGCAGGTGCTGCCCAACTGGAAGGGTGCGACGGTGGTCGTGCAGCCGCGCAGCCATTTCCGCATGGCCTGGAGCGTCAAGTCGACGCTGCCGGAGGCGCAGGGCAGTAGCGACACCCAGGCGCCGGCCGGTCTCTGCAACGTCCCGCGCGGCTTCTCGACGACGGACTGCCGCCTCGTGTTCGCCGACGCGGACCCCAACATGCCGGTGGAGTCGTTCTACATGTCCGGTGCGAACTGCTCGCTGGGCCACGCGTCGAACACTTTCTACCTGGTCCAGAAGCGGTCGAGGGACATCTCGCTCATCGACCTGCAGCAGCTGACGTACAACATGTGCTACATGTACCCCAACAAGCCCGATGCACTGCCTCTGCCGCTGCCCATCAAGTGCGCCCTCGAGTACGCGCGCAAGTTCGGGTCGCTGAAGGCGGTGCAGGAGCTGCCTCGCCCCATGCGCTCCACCATGCACTACCTCTGAGCCGCCACCACCACGACGGCAAGTCTCTCCTCCTCCTCTCCTTCGTCTCTTTTTTTTTTTTCTTGTCTTTCGCGTGCCTGCGATGCCGTATAGCATTGAGGGAGTGGTGCAAAGCGGCCTTTGAAGAACCGCCCCCCCCCCCCTCCTCCTTCCCCCTCCCATCAAAAAATGGAGCCGCACCGTTACACTGAAATGCTTTTAGAGAGAATCTCACCTCACGCACACGTTGCTTGAAAGGAGGCAACAACGACACGGGAGAGCAATGTTGTTCTTGCCAGGGGGGATGGGTTGCACTGATGCTCGTGTGTCTTGCCATCCCTCGCGCGCCCTCCAGCTCTTCCTCGGCGCGCGTCACAGCGATCTCCTCCTTCTTCTTCTGCACCTTGGCTTTCTTTCTTTTCTGTGTTGGTGTGTTGTGAGCGCACCCTGACGGCAAAGTCGCCTCCCTCTCCCCCCGCCAAACAAAAAGTCACACAAAGAAGGAAAAAACAAACAAACGAGGAGCTGATGGCGTTCTTTGTTCTCCTGTGTCCTTGGCTCGAGTCAAGGACACACACACACACACACACACACCTCTCGTTCTCTTTTGACAACGTTCTATTTCCATCTTCGACCGTCTTGATCGCCGAGCCCCCCTCCCCCCTCCCCCCTTCTCCTCCCCTTCCTCCTCTCAGCCTGTCTTGTCTCCTCTCCCTTCTCAATTATTCCCTGTCATTTTTTTCTCTTAATTCTCTTTTCTTTTTTTCAGTGTCCGTGTGTTGGTGTGTTCGTGCACCGTGTGCGACACCCCACCGCCCTCCCCCTCCCCCCTCTCTCTCGTCCCCTCCGCCACTGTCGCGGGAAAAGGGGCGGGGGGGGGGGGGTGGGGTCGGTGGAAGCGCCGTGCCGCACTCGAGCAGCGGAGCAACACTCGAAAAGAAAAGAAAAACAAAGATTCACACACACACACACACACAGACATGGGTATGCGAGACAAAAGGATAAGCTGACAAGCAGGCGGTCACGAGGGGCGGGAGTTTTGGGGGTTGGGTACGGGGGAAAGGCAGAGCACGTCTGTCTACCATGGTACGAGTCCTGAGAGACCAGAACAGAAAGAAAAAAGAAAACGCAGGCAACAACAACACGAAAGAAAGAACACGAAAACACACACACACACACACACGCATCCACCTTGCAGAATGAATCGGAATGGGAGTCGCGACGGCGACGGGGAAGGGCGGCGTGTGAGCGGGGGATGGGCTAGGCACGTGGCAGGCAGTGCCCACCTGCTCCGCTGTCAACAGAGAGGGTTCCAAACAAACAAACAAACAAAAAAAGAAATAAAACCACCTCTCTTTTTTCCCTTTTTTTCTTTCGGAGGAAAAAAACAACAAAAAAAAGAAACAAAGCAAAGTCGAACTACGTACAGGGAAAGGAATGCAGTGGCGGCGCACTCTCTTTCTCCCTGTCGCGTGCAAAAGGTGGGCGGGGACTAGCCAAATTGGACGGACTGCAACTCCCGTCTTCCCCCCCCCCCCCCCCCCCCCAACCACCAACCATCGACCACGATAGGCCCACCCCCCTCCGTCAACGACAACTACTTTTTTTCTTTCTTTCTTGATTCTTCCCTTTCTTTATCGTGTGTCTGTGGCTTCTCTTTTTTTTTCTCGTTTTGTTTTTAGCTGTTTCGAGTTCTGTGTCGCGTGCCTCTTGGCGCGTTACACACGTATGCCTCTGTGCGTATTGGGCTTTTTGTGCGAGGCTCATGAAGATCGTTCTGTTTTCCGATTGCTCTCACAGCTCTTCCTTGTAGCTTTTTTCTTTTGTGTGTGTGCTTCAGCGCTGAGCTCTTTTTCTTTCTTCTGTCTTTCCGCGCCTTTCGGCAGGGAGCGCGTCGCTTACGTTCCTCTTCGTCTCCCCCTCTTCTTTGTGTCTCCGTCGTGTGCGTGCGTGCACGTGCGACTTCGATAGCGTCTGCATGACAGGCACACGGAGCATCGTGAGGAGGAGGGGGAGACACAAACGCGTAGAGGAAGGGTAGGTGGCATGCAGTCCACCGAGAGCGTGTGCTCGTGTGTGCTTGTGTGTGTGCGTGAGATCAGCGCTATTTTTCGTTTACCTTCTTGAGTTGCTTGTAGCTTTCTACCATACGTCGTCCACCCTCTGTACGCCCCCCCCCTCTCTCCCTACTGCAGGCCCTGTGCTTCCTGCACACACCCACACACACACTCTCTCTATTGCTCATCCCTCGCCACGTATTTCAGGGAAGGCCAACCTTGTAGCTGCCTCGCTCACACCGACGCATCATCCTCGCTCCCCCCTTCTTCCTCCCGACCAAAAAAAAAAAAAGGGTCTACATGCTTGTGTCTTTCTTGCCGTCCACGAGTCGACTTCTGTTTCTTTTGTTTTTTTCCAAAGTGTGGCTGGTGACCTACAAGCCGTGAAGGGCTCTTTCTCTTGTGCGTCCTAGCCCTTCTCATTTTCCCGTTCCCCTTCCCCTTCCCCTATCTCTCTGTCTGTCCGTTTGTGTTTGTGCTTGTGTCTGTGTTTGTGTGTGTGTGTGTAGGACGCAACACGTTCGGTTTTATGTTTCCTCTTTCTTTTTCCCCCTTTTTTTTGATGAGCCTTGATCCTGTGTGACTGTCTTCAGAAGACAGTAAAAAAAAATGAAGAAAGAAAAAAAAAGAAAAGAAACACCGCGTGCGAACATCAAGAAGCAGAGCTGCAGAGCGGTGGAAGGCTCCACGCGCACGTCTATTCTAATGCGCGTGTGTGTATGTGTGTGTGTGTGGTGATGCGACGGTGCATCCACACGGCCTCCACTTTTTCATGAACTCAAACTGCTTTACGCCACCCGTACTCCTTAGCTCCCACCTTTCTCTCTCCTCTCTCTCTCTCTCGTCTTTTTGTTCTTTTTTTCCCCTTTTCCATCTTCGCTTCGTCGTATCAAACGACGCGACACCACACGTCACCGCGGTACACACACACACACACAACAACAACTCAAAAACAACTCAAAAAACAAATAGTCAAGAACGTACCGAATACGAAACTCGTCCACTCGTGCGCTGCCGGTCTTGTGCACTCGTCTGCCCGATATTCCTTCTGTGTCTCTCTCACTTTTTTTTTTCCGGTTTCTCCCGTCTCGCGAAGGCGCGCGCTTGTCATCTCGACGCACACCTTCACTCCGTCGTGGCTGGAGTGTACACAGACACGCACACACACATACACACACATTGAGGGAAACCCACCTCGCATTACTCACCGCGTGTGTGTTCTCTCTTTTTATTTTTGATTTTTTTTCTCCCTCCTTTTGTTTTTTGTGGGCCTCTACGTGTCCTTCTCCCGCTCTCCTTGCCCGTCACACCACGGATCTGCACACGATTCTCGTCCTAACGGGTCCACCCTCGAGCGCGCAACACTCACAGCAACACCACCAACACCCCCCTCCCCCTCGCCACCTCCCCCTCCACCCCCCCCCCCCCCAAAAAAAAACAACAAAAAAAACAAAGAAGGCAACTACACGCGGGGGCTAAAGAAAGAAACAAACAACACGCACACACTCACAAAAAAAAAAGTGACTACAATGGGGTGCCATGCAAGCAAGGAGCCACGGGAGGCCCCGGATGACTGCGAGCAGCGCGCCGCCGCCCGCCGCGTGGAGCGGGAGCGGAACGAAAAGCTGTGGCAGCAGAACAAGGCCCCCAAGGGCGGCATGGGTGGCGGCTACACCCACCACCCCGTCAACATCAAGGGTAGCTCCTACGCCCTCCACAACCGCCCCGCCGAAACACCACGCGGCGGCTGCGGTGGCGGGTATGGTCGGATGAGCAACGGTGGTGACTCCCCACGCGCCTACAGCGTCGGCGCCCCGACCCCCCGTGGCGGGTGCGGTGGGGACTACCACCACAATCAGCGCCTCGGCTACCCCAGGCCCCGTATGGGTGGGGCGCATAGCCTTGGCGGCGACTCTCCTCGCGCGATGACAGTGGGTGCGCCGACCCCCCGCGGTGGGTGCGGGGGTGGGTACCGGCGTGCGAGCAGCGCGTACGGGGGCAGCCGGCCTGGCAGCGTGTGCGGCATGTCGCCGCGGGCCTACAGCGTTGGCATGCCGACGCCGCGGCAGCACATCGGCGGACGTGCCAACTCAGCTGGCTGCCAGACGCCGGGGCGGCGCGCGTAAGGACGGAAAAAGAAAGAGACGCCGGAGCAGTCTCGCGACCGCACCGCAATCGTGTTGAACGACATCGCTGATTTCATACATCTGAGTATTTGTGTTTGTGCGTGTGTGTGTGTGTGTGTACTTGTATGTGTGTGTGTACTTGTGGTTGTGTATGGTAGGCGTGTGCGGTGTGGTGATGATGCCTTATCAAGGTCAGACAACAAAGAACACCGGCCGTCCACTTCCGATGTGGCTCCTTTCCGTTGAATTTCATATTCCCCCCGTCTTGCGGATTCTCTCCCCTCGTGCAATGGCGAGATCGGTGAGAGTACGAAGGAAAGAAGAAAAAATCTGAGCGAGCGAGACATCAGCGGTGTGAAAAAAGAAAAAAAAAGGAAGCAGGCACATACCCATCCAGACAGACAGACACACACACACACACACACACACAGACACACGGGATAAAACGGAAAGTACTTTAAAAAAATTTAAAACGAAATTGAACGACGTGCAATCTTCATCTTCCTTTTTTCTTTGTTTTTGCTCGCTGACGTCATAGTCTTCTGTTTTTTTTTTCCCCCGCCGCATTTCTTTCTTCGTTGTTGTTGTTGTTCGACTGCGTGCAGATGCTGATCATGACTGCTCCGGATTTTTCCTCCCTTCTCCTGTTCTCATGGTCAAGCGCTTTGTTCCGTTCTCCGTCCTCCTCCTCCTCCTCCTCCTCCACCCTTTCCCTTCAACCTTCCGCTATGCGGCGCTCTTTGCTTGCGAACACTTGTGTCTCCCCCCTCCTTCTCCTCCTCATCGCCGCGCGTTCTAGTGGAGTCTTCTCGCCATTCTTTTCTTTCTTTCTTTTTTTTTCTCCCCCACTCGTTCGTTGTCTTCACCCTCTCTTTAATTTACCGCGCCTGCGTTGCCTTGTGTGCTCACGCGCGTGTCTGTGTGTGTGTGTGTGTCTGTTGGTGTCTAGCTGTCTCTGTGTCTGTGTGTTTGTGTGTTGATGTGCGCGTGTGTAATGCGTTTTTCTCTGTTTACTGGGGGTGATTCCCGTGATAGCTTCTTTTTTTTTTCGTTCGCGCCTCTCACATATTCCGGCGGAGTGCCTGGCCGGGCTCTAGTGCCGCGGGGGTGTGAGCATCGGCACTCTCGCCGCATGACGAGCACTGTAGCTTTGGATGCTGTATGTGCTATTCGCCATTGTGTGTTCCCGTCGTGCGACTTCTTCTCGAATTCTGTGTGTGTGTGGCTCGTGTATCGGGAGAAGGGTGGCTTGCACGCAGACGACGCGACGCGACTCCGTTTCAAAAACAAAAAAAACAGTGGGATAGCAACATGCCGGTGGTCCGAGTACAATTCTTTTTTTTTCTCTTCACTTCTTTTTTTTTCCCCCTTTTTGTTTCTTCCGACGCTCCTGTCTTGTACCCAATCAACCAAGCAGTCCTACACTCCTCCCCCCATCTGTAAGCTGGTGGCACGACTACAGTTGAAGAAGAAGAAAAAAGAAAAACAATGATATCGGTGACGGAACAACATCAAGGAACACACAAAAAAAGCAAAAGAACATAAAAAAAACGATGTAGTCGAGCTAGCTGAAAAAGAATTTGCGTTAGCAAGCCTCCTTCAAGTAGACTTCACGGAGCTCATGGCTCCGTCTGTGGCCTTCTCGGCGCTGGACAGTACCTCCTCTTGAAGCTTGATCGCGGACGCCGGGGCAACACCTGTGCTTCCTTCTCGCCATCCTCCCTCACCCACTTTCTACGGCCCCGCCCCCCCCTCATCTTCCTTCCCCCCCTCCCCTTTGCGTGTCCTCCACATTTCTCCGTGGCGTCAACACCCTGGACGCTGCTCGGTGCATCCACACGTGCATTCAACACCCCGCCCCGCTGTCCGTGCCTCTCTTTCTCCCCCAATTATCGATGCCACCTTCGCAGATCCCTGATCATTTATTGTCATTACTAGTCGCTTCTCTCTTTTTTCTTCTTCCTCCCCCCACCGTCCTCGTCTTCGCGCTCTCACTTCTCTTTTGAGACGCTGCTTGCTTTTTTTTTTTCCCCATCGCTTGTCCTGCCGATCTCTTTTGTGTCGGTGTGTGTGTCTGTGTGATCTCTTCTCCTTGTGCTTCCAGTTCCCTCACTAGCTGCCTGTCACTTCTTGAGCCCACAGACGCCATCCTTTCTTGCTTGCTGCCTCTCTCTCCCCCCCTCTTCCCCAATCACACACGCTCTTCAGCACGCCGGTAGACACAACTGTAAAAAGTATAGCTTCGACGCTACACACAACGAGGCAGAAGACACGTAACACACGGACACCGTAAGAGCCGTTCTCTGAGAGAAAACAAACAACAAACCAAAAAAAAAAGAAAAGAAAAGAGAGAGACACACACAACAGCATCATCACCGCCATCATCATAAAAAAAAAGAAAAAAAAAAGGAACGCGAGAACAAAAAAAAACACACACAGGGAGAAAAGAAAGTGTAGGACAACCCCCAACGACAGCGCGCCTTCCCCCCCTCTTACGTGCTTCACTTTTTTTTTTTTTCTGTGTTCTGCATCTGTTCTTCTTCTTCCATCATCATGGCGAACCAGTCTGAGCTGACGGTCTTCTCGTGGGAGGAGATCAGCAAGCACACGAGCGATGATGACTGCTGGGTCGTCATGTACGACAAGGTGCTGGACGTCAGCAAGTGGCTCCAACTGCATCCTGGCGGCCTGGACCCCATCAAGGACATGGCGGGCACGGACATCACGAACAGCTTCGAAAGTATCGGGCACACGAGCACGGCACTGCTGAAGAGCAAGACGTTCATCATCGGCCGCATTGACCCCGAGGAGTCCAAGCGGCGCAAGGAGGAGCAGAAGAAGAAGTTCGGTGAGGCGCCGAAGTGGTCCGACATGAACCGCGAGGACCTGCGCCGCTACAAGGATGGCGGCAACCCCATCCCGCTGCCGGTCATTGTCGGTGCCGTACTCGCCATCATCGCCATCATCATCTACCTGCTCCGTTAAACTACCTTGTGTCTGGTGCTGCTGCTGCTGCTGCAGGCTGAATGCTCGAGCAGGCGATGTACGAGGAGGAAGGAAAATATAAAAAAGGAGAGAGAGGGCGGGGAGGGGAGATGGGATGAGCTCTACCCTGCCAGAGTCCCACACCAGGTTGTGTATGTGTGCGTGTATGTGCGTGTATTTGCTTTTTGCTCGGAGCACCTTTACCCGCCGTCTTTCTCTTCGGGGGGGGGGGGGGTGCGTGCAGCGGCGTGTGTGAATTGTTTAGGGTCTCTGACGACTCCCTCGACTCCGCTCTCTCGTGGTCGCTCCGCAGCGCACCACGAACACACACACACTCGCTCTCACTCACACGCACACTACGAAACTCTGCCAAACAATACACACACGCGCGCACTCATCCGATACGAAGAGGAAACGTAAAAAAAGAAAGGGAAAATAACTGAAGTAGGGAGAGAGAGTGAGAGCATCGGAACACGCACATAACGGTGCGGGTGAGGTGCATAGGCTTTAGGAGTGGACCGTCGGCAGGGTACGTGTTTGTGTGTGTCTGCGGTGCCGCGGCAAGACCGTGAAGCTCCGCGTGCGGTGGCATTGGAAAGAAAAAAAAAACTGTGCTTCTGTTCCCCACCAGGGGAAGTGGGGGAGGTGCGCGAAACGTTCAGGGCCGCACGACCACGCTTGCAGAAACATGCGCCTCAGCGTGTGCGTGATAGACGAGGCTGGGTGTGCAAGGAGGGGGGGGGGTTGAAAGAGGGGGCAAAATGCGTCAGGCCAACGGTCGGCGGTGTGCGCGATTCTTCCTTTTTTTGGTTTCTTTCGTTGGGCTGTAATCGCCGCACTTCACGAGGCTGACAACACGGGAAATTGGATTTTTTTTTGAGGGCAGCCACCCACAGGCGGTGCGGAGCTTTGCTTGTGGTACCGTTTCTTTTTTCTTTTTCAAGGAAAGATGATGACGGCTTAAGCATGCCTTTCCCCCCTTCCCCTCCACCCCTCGCTGACCATGAAAGTGCAAGTACACCAAAGGACATACACACACACACGGCTGCTTGTGATCTTTTCTTTTTTCCCCCTTTTCCCCTTTTCTTTCTTTCCTCTCGCTCTAACAGCAACAGGAGTTGCGTCCCTTCCCCCCTCCTCCCCCCTTCCCCCCTCTCCCCCTCTCCACACACACACGCAGACACATGCACGCAAAGGCAGGTGACGCATGCGACACCACCTCCTTAGTTCCTTATGACTTGTCTCGACTCACTTTTTATTTGTCTTTCTTTCTCATTTTTGTCTCTCTTCCGTTGTCTCTGTGCTTCACAACCTTTTCTTGGGGTGTTTCTGTGTCTGGGTGTCTGTCTGAGTGTGTGTGTGTGTGTGTGTCTTGCGTATGTGCTGCGGCCGTTGCCTCTCCCTCTCTTTCTCTCCCGCCTTTGCGTCTCAGAGCCCCCTCCTCCCCCCTCCCTCTCTCACTTCCTTCCCCCCACCTCCACAAAGACAAGCTCATTGCTCACCCTCGCCCTACCTGGTCTTCCTTCCGTGTCCCCCCTCCCACCCTCAGACCACTTTTCCTCCTCTGGCGTTCCTGCGCATCTCTTGAACCTTTGTTACTCGCTCATTTTCCTCCAGTGTTACGTGTGCTTCTAGAGGCGTTCTTACGTGTGTGCGTGTGTGTGCGTGTGTGTGGTGCCTACACAATGGGTGAGGCGCCATCGTCCCTTGTTTTGGTTTCTTCTCTCTCCGTCACCATCGACCCTACCGTCAACCAACCTCAGGATACGGGTAGTGGGGACACACACACAGACACACAGACACACAGACATGCACACAGACATGCACACACATGCACACACACACACAAAGTCCACTCGCAGGTTGCCTCTCTCTTTCTTTCGCTCTTCTTTATTTTTCCCCACCCCTTCTCTCTCTTTCTTTGTCCTTAAGTCCACACCGGTAACGATGTGCCCTGCGCACACCGACAACGATTTCTCTCCGGGCGATTTACGTCAGCAAAGAAAAAAAAAGGAAATAAAAGGTGACTACTTGGGAGTTCTGCACAAGGTAACCACGGTGAGCGAAGCGGAGGCTCGGCGGTGATGCGAGGTCCGCGAGCTCGCATGTATGTGTGTGTGTGTGTGAAGGCTTCTATGTGGTCACCATCCGGTTCCCGTCGTCCCGTTCCCCTCCTTCTCTCCCACGCTGACGTCTTCTTCATCTTACTTGCTTTCCTACTTTTTTTTTTTGTTTTCCTTTTTTTCCTTTTCCTTTTTTTTTCTGTGTTTGGCAGGGCAGAGGCTGAGGAGGCCTCGTCCTTTGCATGGCTGCGTGTACGATCACTCACAGACACACACACACACACACACACACACACACACACACACACAAACACACTCGCGCGTGTGGGTATGCCATCCCCCTTCGCCCCCCACTGAGGCGGGAGAAGAAAGAGAGAAGTGGTTTAACACACCATGACGCTGCCTGGTCTGTCGAGGTGCGACAACGCGTGAGGCCACGGCTGCCGTGCACCACCATCTCTCCTCTCTCTACGTCCACTGCACCTCCTCGTCTGTTACACCCCCGTCGTATCATCCGCGTCGCGGCCGAATTTCTTTTTTTGCCCTTCTTTCCTCTTCGTCTCCACTTGCATGACAGCCCTTTCTCCCCTCGACGCACGTGCCGTGTGGATGACCTGACACAAACACGCACCAGCAACGACGCATGCAAGACGCGCCCGCAATATATACGCACACGCGCACGTACATAGAGCTGAAGGAATCAAAAATAACAAAAAAAGATTTACCTTCGGCGCTGCTGGTCGAGTGAGCGAGAGGAGGAGGATGAGGGCAGGGGGGGGGGACAGAGGGGTAGCGGGTTGTGGTGTGAGACGGGAAAGTAGATGCTTGTGTGGGCTGCAGGAGGCACGCGTCTCAGCATCAGCAGCTGAACATCAAAACAGCTTGGGTTTTAAATGGAGAATCCCCCCCTAAAAAAAAAGAGTGTCACGCCCAAGAAAGGAAATACAGAAAAAAATAAATACAGAGAGACAACACAACTCTCCGTGTGTCGGGAGTCTGTGTGTGTGTGACAGCCGGAGAAACGAAGACGTGGAGCCGCAGACGAAGGGAAGTACTCGCGCTTGCATTAACCTTCGGAGGCGCGTGAAGAATCACGGAGGAGCAGAGGAGGGGGGAGGGCGGAAGGGGTGTGAGAGGCCAGGCACGAGACGGCAGCGGTAGGTAAGAGGGGGAGCGACCAGCTCAGCAACACACGCCGAGCCTCGAATCCCACGCGAGGGTGGGGAGGGGGCACGCGTGAGCTGCGGGCAGCTCCTCTCTACCAAACCACTCTCATACGATCTCCTTCTTTTTACTCGAGGTGGGGGATGTTGGCCCTTCCACGACTGTGGTGTGTGGCTTTGCTTGTGCTCGCCAGCCCTCCCTCTTCCCCCCTCTCTGCCTTGAATCTCCCCTGTAACCCGCACAACTTCCTTCACGCACACACACGCGATCGTCATCCAAGCTCCTCCTTTTTATTTTTCCTCCCCCACCCCTCTCTCCTGTTCGGTTTGTTTCTTTTTCTTTACGGGAAAGAACAACAACAGTAAACGGACATTGAACGGAGAGGCTACACAGCATACGTCCACCTTCATTACCTGACCACACACACACACAAAAAAAAAGAAACAAGGGTATCGCACCTCTTGACGCCTTCCCTCCTTCTCATCACCTTCACTGACAGGCACCCGCACCCACCCACACACACACACAGACACACGCGCCGGTGAGCGATCAATGTGAGGGACACAACAACACAAAACAATAAAAAACAAAAATCGGCTTTTCCGATCACTTGTTGGCCACTCCACCCCCCAAAGAAAAAGAGAAGAAAGAGCTCCGTGAGAACTCCGTCCTGCGTTCGGGTCATAGGGAAATCTGCAGCCCAGAAAAGAAAGACGTTAACGCAAACACACAAACACACACAGGGCGTGTGTGTATATGTAGTGGCGACACACCTCGAGTGGTTTATCGATCGAGGTCCTCTCTCCTACCCCCCTTCCACATTTCTGCCTCGCAGACAAACAAGGGCGGAAAGAAAAGAAAAAAAAACGAGTCACCTCATGTTTCGCGCTTCGCTGATGCGGGCTCTGGGCAGGGCCGCGCCGCCGAGCGTGCACTCCGGCGTGCTGCGTCGCCTTGCGACGTCGACAGGGTCGTCCACTTCGCTCACGCCGTCGTCGTCGTCGTCGGCGGCTGGCGGCGTTGCTGCGGCGTCCATCGCGTTGTGGTCCCCACGCCACTTCGAGAGCTCCATCAGCGAGCCCCCGCCACCGCTTGGCGAACCAAAGCCTGAAGCAGACACGTCGGTCGTCGACGCGGCGGCGGCGACGGCGGCAGCGGCATCGACGGCCGCCGCTGCCTCCACCACCTCGCAGGCAGCCGCCGCCGTCGCCGCGGCCGCCGCACCGCCAGCGAGCTCTGCCAAGGCCAAGACCGCCCCGGACTACGCCCGTCTCTTCGCCCACCACCCAATCGCATACGAGCGCTCCAACACGCACGCCCCGAACATCCTCCGCTTCCCCGCCGACCCCGAAAACCCGACCTTTCAGGAGAACATGGCCCGCATGGAGGGCTTCGTGTCGCAGCTCAAGGCCCGCGTGCGGCTTGTGCAGGCCGGCGGCGTGGTGTCGGCCGAGGAGGCGGCGCTGGCGGGGGTGTCGACGGCGGCCACGGAGGCGGACGCCAGGGTGCGCAAGCTCCACATCAGCCGCGGCAAGCTGCTGGCGCGCGAGCGTATTGAGCGGCTGATCGACCCCGGGACGCGCTTCCTGGAGCTCTCGCAGCTGGCCGGCTGGGATCTCTACTGGGACGGCAAGAAGAAGGGGTACGAGCGGTGCTACAGCGGGGGCATGGTGACCGGGGTCGGCGTGGTGAACGGGGTGCGGTGCATGTTGGTGGCGAACGATGCGACGGTGAAGGGCGGCACGTACTACCCCATCACCGTGAAGAAGCATCTGCGGGCACAGAAGATTGCACAGCAGAATCACCTGCCGTGCATTTACCTTGTGGACAGCGGCGGCGCGAACCTCGCTCGGCAGGACGACGTGTTCCCCGATGAGCAGCACTTTGGGCGGATTTTTTTCAACGAGGCAAACATGTCCGCCAAGGGCGTCTCGCAGATCGCCGTCGTCATGGGGAGCTGCACCGCTGGTGGTGCGTACATTCCGGCAATGGCGGATGAGAGCATCATCGTTTCCCGCACCGGCACCATTTTCCTCGGTGGTCCGCCGCTTGTCTTTGCTGCGACGGGTGAGGTGGTCACCGCACAGGACCTTGGCGGCGCCGACGTGCATTGCCGCATCAGCGGCGTCACGGACCACTACGCCACCGATGACCTGCACGCCCTCTTCCTCGCCCGCCGCATCGTCGCGAACTTGAACCTGCGCGAGCTCAACGACGCGCGCAACCCGACCGACGTGAAGCCTGAGCCTCCGCTATATGATGCGAAGGAGCTGGGCGGGTTCATACCGGACATGCTTGCGGACGTTGTCAAGAGCTTCGACGTGCGCGCGATCATCGCCCGCATCGTGGACGGCAGCCGCTTTGACGAATTCAAGGAGCTCTACGGCACCTCACTGGTGTGCGGGTTCGCACGCATCGAGGGGATGGAGGTGGGCATCATCTCGAACAACGGCATCCTGTACTCGGAGTCGGCGCAGAAGGGTGCACACTTCATTCGCTTGTGCACCCAGCGCAAGGTGCCGCTGCTCTTCCTGCAGAACATCACCGGCTTTATGGTGGGAAAGAAGTACGAAGAGAGCGGCATCGCTCGCAACGGAGCACGCCTGGTAACGGCGGTCTCGACGGCACCCGTCCCGAAGATCACCGTGCTGATTGGCGGCAGCTACGGCGCCGGCAACTACGGTATGTGCGGCCGCGCCTTCGAGCCGCGCTTCCTCTTTATGTGGCCCAACGCGCGCGTCGGTGTGATGGGCGGGACGCAGGCCGCCACGGTGCTGGCGCTGACGAACCGGCAGCTGAAGGACGCGCCGGAGGCAGATGTGAACGCCTTCAAGGACAAGGTGAAGCGCAAGTACGAGCAGCAGGCGTCGTGCTACTACAGCACGGCGCGGCTATGGGATGACGGCGTGATCGCGCCGGAGGACACGCGCGTTGTCGTGGCAGAGGCGCTGCGTGTGACGCGACTTGCGCCTACCGCGGACAACTAGCGATGCGCGTCAAAGCTCGTGGAGGAACGAGGAGGGAGGGGGCTAGGGGGGGGGGAGGGGCAGCGGTGGAGATGCTGTGTGCTTATGGAGAGAACAACAACCAACACTCTCCAGGACGAACCTTGTCGGGCATGAGCCCGAATGCTCGGGAAATGGACGCACAAGGGAGTTGCGTGCGACGACAGGCCCTGCTGCTCGTGGTGGTTGGACGGTGCCTGCTGCACCTCTCGGCTCCGCTCCACTCCTTGTTTGTTCCCACGCTCACCGCACGAACGGATCACCACCACCCCCCCTTCCTCCCTTCGTTCACCTCCCACTCTTCACGTTCCCGTATTTTATTGTGGGTGTTTGCCTGTGCTTCCGCCTTTTCCCCCCTCGTACTCTGGCGTACCTTTGCGTGTGAGCGTCCTTGAATTTCTTTTTGTTTTTCTGTCTTCTCATCGATCTGTGTCTGTGTGTAAGTGTTTGTGTGTGTGTGTGTGTCAGTGCAGCAGTATGGGAGCGAAGTCTCGCCCTTCCCCTCCCCCTCCTTCTTTTCCTCGAAGCCGTCGTCCCATTCACCATTGTCCACGTCAGGGGGAAAAGAACAAAACAAAACACAAAAAGAACCAAACAATAGTTTAACACTATCAACGTAACACGCACATGCACCTATTCAAGTGCCGCTGTCCAAGGGCACAAGGCAGCAGCACGTTGCACGCAACGGAGTGCGTGGTGTGTGTGTGTGTGTGTGTGTGTGTTGAGCACGCCACACGAGAGGAGACAAACACAACCCCTCTTTCCCCTCCAACCGCCCCCCCCCCCTCGCCACTCGCATCGTCCTAGTGCCACGCACAGTGGAGGCGCCGGCGCCGGTGTTGCCCTTGGTCGCCTTGTGGTAGTGGCTGCTGCGGCCCCGTCGTAGCGGCGTGAAGGCTGTGACAGCCGAGGTGCAGCTCCTCTGCCCCCCCCCCCCCCCCCCCATCCCCTCGCGGCGACGGCGTGCCTCTTCCGTTCCTGCGACCTTGCCCTTCCGGCCCTCTCGCGCGCCGTCGGGTAGCAGCAGAGATGCCGCTGACCTACGTCAGATGCTGCCCCCCTTGTCCCTGCGCACTCTTGCCGTCCGTCAATGTTTGTTGTTCCGTATTGATTTAAAAACTAAAAACAAAAAAAAAACAAAAAACACCGGTCAGCTCCTACAGAGCTCCCCCTACAAGCCGCTCTAAGGCTCGACACAGCCTTTCACCCCTCTTCTCCCACCACACCCACACCTGTACGCTGTTGGCGCCACACACGCACACCCGTGTGTTTTGCCCCTCCGGCAACGAAGATCCAAGGCAAGCGGCACACTCTCATATTCAAGCCCCCCCCCTTCCCCCTCCTCCTCTTTTTCCCTTCATCGCGGCGAGGTGCACAGGGAGCGGCATGGCGACTAGTGCTCCTATCCCAGTCCCGCGCGGGCTCGTGATGTGCAGCGCACACAACGCCCAACGTAAAAGTGAATTCTGCGAGATGAGGCCTGTAATGAACGCGGACATGGAGGTCATTGACTACGTATGTGTCTGCAAGCCAGCCTTCCGCTGCAAGTCTGCGGCGGAGCGGAGCGGCAACGCCGTGCACGACGAGGCCACGGGCACCACCACCACCGCGTCGTCGTCGTCGTCACCCCCGCCGGTCATCATGGACGCCAGCAGCACGAGCGTGACTGCGCACCGCACACACCCACACGCGACGTCAGCGTTGGCCACCGCAGCTGGCGGCGGCGCTGGCGAGGCAGACGTCAGCACGCTGTTTGCCGTGTCCTTTTACGACTCCGCGCGGCACGCGGCCGCCGCATCGACCTCTTCCCCTCCGCCGAGCGCCGACGCATCTGCAGCTGCAGCAGCGGCCCCCGAGGAAGACAACCCGAGCTCTGCTGCTGCTGCTGCTGCTACTGCTGCTGTGACGATCAGCGATAGCGATACAGACTCGCTGGAGAGCCTGCCGCACATCGCCCCAACTGCCGCAGCGGGGGCGGCCGCGGCCTCGTTCTCCTCTTCTCCCTCGCTGCCGGGGCAGCCGCCCTCCGCGCCCGGGGCTCCACGTGGTCGGCCGCGTTACTACGACGCCGCCCAAGGCCCGGGCGGGGAGCGTGGTGGGAATGCGGGTGGTGGCGGCGGCGGACACGCGTCGCCGGTGAAGGTGTGCTGGAGCTGCGGCATGCCCGGCCACGAGAAGCCGTCGTGCCCCAACATACTCTGCCGCACGTGCCATCAAAAGCGCGGCCCGTACAGCACGCCGCACCGCTGTGGCTTTGTGCAGACGGTGTCTCCGTTCTTGGTAAGCCCAACCGCGGCGGAGTGGCGGGCGGCGACGGCGGGGACGGACATGTCGACAGTGCGGTGCGTGGCGTGCAACGAGGTGGGCCACTTTGATTGTTCTGTCGTGGTAGCCCCTTCCTCCTACGCGCTCGTGGCGCTGTCCACTTCCTCCTCGTCAACCTCGGGCAGCGTCAGTGAGGCAGCGGTGCCGCAGACGGTCGTGGCGACTTGCTGCTTCTGTGGCGTGCGCGGGCACACGGTGCACGACTGCCGGCAGCGCGAGCGCGTCAACCCTGACAACTTCGAGCGCCGTCACCACGCCGCCGTCGCAGGAGACGCAGGGAATCGAGGCAGTGCGAGTGCCCCGGGCATGAACAGCTATCAAGGAGGCCGCAACAACTCCTATGGGTACGCGCCGCAGTACCAGCAGCAGCAGCAGCAGCAGCAGCGCAACTATGCCAGCTACGGTGCTTCGTCCTCAGCGCCGTACACGCGCTACGGCAACGACCGCGACGGCGACCGCGATCGTGGTGGCCAGCGCCGGGAGCGGGGCTGGGACGATGACCGCAGCAGTCACCGCGACCGCCGTGACCATCAATGCGGTGGCGGGTACGGTGATGCGCGCCGTCGGCGTGAGGAGGGCGAGCGCCACGAGCATCAGCGGCGCCGCCTCGACAGCGGGCCGTCGTCTCCAGCGTCGAACTCGTCGTACGGCAGGGACCGCTACCCGAGTGCTGGCGGCGGCCGCCAGCCGCATCAGCAGCGGGAGCAGGGCGGCGCGTCCTCGTCTCTTCGCAGCCACGACCATCACTCGCACCACCACCACCAGCAGCACCATCACCAGAGCCGCCATGATCAGCATTCCTCAGCGGGAACATCGTCGCATCAGAAGCAGGGCAACGCGGGCTGGAAGGGTCGTGGTGGGCGCCGCGGCAACAGTGGCTACGACAGCGGGGACGATCTCTTCTGACGCGCTCTCCCTTACACGAAGCGCGCGTAAGCGTGACGCGGAGAAGCGGGGCGGGGCGGCGGGTGAGGCAATGTCGAGAACAGCGACACATCAGCGCGTATCTCGCGAACTGTGAGAGGTTCTTCTGTGCTTCGTGCTTCTCTTGGGGATCAGAGAAGACTGCTTGAGTGAGCCCCCCCCCCCTCCCCTCCCTCGCTGAGCTCCAGCGCCGTGTGTGTGTGTGTGCGTGTGTGCGTGTGTGCGTGTGTGCTTTGATGGACGTTCTTTGCCCCGTCACGGCAACACAAGCGGGCTGCGAGATGTGTAAGCGCCTGCTTTGGCGTTTTTTTTTCTTTCGGGTTTTTGAGTGCTGGGCGGTGTGTGCGTGTGTCTGTGGATGTGTGAAAGTGAGTGTCTGTGTAACCTTATCTTCCTCGCGCTTTCTGAACGTGTAAGCTGGAAAGCCCTTTGTGGCAAAAAGGGCGGTTGGGGGGGGGCGCTGGAGTTGGGTAACGTCTGTGCGTGGGGTGGTACGCAGGCTAGCCTATCGTACCACTCCACCCAACCCACCACCATGGCACTGCATGGACCGCTGTCTTTGTTCAACGCCGGCTGGACGGAGCAACCCGTTGTGCCCATCCTCCCTCCCTCCCTGCCCCCCGCCACCCCTTCACCTCACTCTCTGGCTGAGGGATCCCACTTCGTAAGCAAACAATCAATCCAAACAAAACAAAAAATAAGAAAAAGAAAACCAAGCAATCAAGACGGAGGTATCGTGAGCATGAGACGCACGTCTGGCTGAAGATTTTTGTGCTTGTGCAGTGTGCACTTCACAGAGTACCGCACTGTCCGTCGGATCTTAGCACGAATATGTTCTTGTGCATGGTGACGTAAGCAGCACAGACACAGACACACACACACACACACACACACACAATAACAATAAAAAAAACCGGAGCAGGAGTGATGCACGTGGCTGTCATGTGGACTGGCTCCACGCTGCTGCTGCTGCTTCTGCTGTCCGCCCTTGCTACGACACTTTGGTTTTTTTTTTCTTCACATCTCTCCAACTTTACCGCCTCCTGCTCCACCCCCTTTTTCTCTGCGCAAACAACAACAACAACAACGATGAAACACATTAAACGCGTTGTGCGCTGCGCGAAGCCTCCCCCCCTCTTCCCTCCCCTCCCCCAACGAACAAGAAGCAAGAGAGCACGCCTCCTCACCCCCTTTTTTTTTGCATCTCACCTTAACACACCACTTCCCCACTCCCACCCCACCTCCTCCCCCCCAAAAATCAAAGATACACTCACTCACGAACAGAAAACAAAAAAAAACACACACGAACACAGCAACATCAACAACACCAACAACACGAAAGCTCACCAACCCGGGACACCATCCTCTGTGAAACAGCCCCGAAGTCCGTCCGCTCATCCATCCCTCTTCCCCCCCCCCCTCAGCAAAAACACAACAAAAACACAGCAGCAACGTAGTCGCAGCGCACATCCCTTTTTCCCCCTCCACACACACCACGACTGAACAACATCAGCAACAACACAAAAAAAATAAAAGGTGGAAGAAGTGAACCACATCTTCATTGCCTTTGAAGAAACGAAGGAAGCCTCCTTCCTCCTCCTCGCCCCCCCCCCTTCCCCCGCCTCACGGCCCACAACACACAAACACACTTCCCCCCCACCTCCATTGTACCCCCTCTTGTTGTTCACGAACGGGTCGTTCCTAAACACGATCCTTCCCCCCCCTAACTCTCCTCCTCCCATTCCTCCCCTCAAACCTATCTCCCCGCTCCCTCCCTCCCTTCTTCCCTCACTCGGGCCTGTGCCTGACGAGTGCCCCCCCTCCCCCCCCCCACCCCACCACACCTCGATACGTTCCATCAACACCTCCCTCTTAAGCCCCCCTGTCTTCTTTTTTCTTTCTTTCGTATCTTGCTCGCATTTACGGTCCCCCCTCGTGCTCCTCCTCCTCTTCCCCCCCCCCCTCCCGTGTGCCCACCTCTCGCTGTCCTCTCTCACCTTGTCAGTTTTTTTTTTTTTAGAGCTCAGCTGCATTTTTTTGTTCTTTCGGGTTTGCTCGGTGCTGCAGGCTGGTGAAGTCTGCGCTGGCTAGCTCGTGTTCCGTCCACGCGGCTTTCTTCTCCTGTCCCCTCTCTCTCTCTTCTCCCTCTCTTCGACTTTTTCCGTTCAGCAAGAGCTTCACCACCATCACTCGCCTTACCGCATCGTCCTTACTGTTGCTCTACCCCCCTACCATCACTTGCCCCCCCCCCCCCCCCCCCCCGCCTTACACACCCACGCGACACGCACGCACGAAGCACGCAGTGCCACTCGACAACCTTTCTTTTCCTTTCCTTCCTTTTTTTGTTCTCTATTAGTTTCCTTCTCTCCGTCTCACTTCACGACCCGTACCAAACCCAAGGAGTCTCCTCGACGGCGTCAGCAGCCTCCACTTTTTCTTTCGCCCCCCCCTCCCGGACACTCTTCTTCTCTGCCCTCACTCGAACTCGTATCGCCTTCCACAGCCCCTCCCCCCCTTCAGTTCCCCCCCATCCCCTCATCCCCTTGGCCCCGCGCCGCCCACCCACCTGTCTCTCCTGTTTGCCAGTAGCTTCTTCCTACCCTTTCTTTTTTTGTTTTTGTGCATGTGTGTGTTTGTGAACTTCTCCGTGACTTCATCCACGCTGTTCCAACGTGCTCGTCCCCCCCTCCCCCCTCCCTCCCTCCCTCCCCTCTCCGGACTCCCCACGCGTGTGGCTTTGATTCTCCCTCCCCCCCTCACCTCTCCGTGTTCCGTTTCTTTTTTTTTTTCTTTCTCGCTCTCTTCCTGTGCTTGCTGTGTGCTTTGTTGTCTGCCCTCCTCCTCCTCCTCCTCCTTCGCCCGCCCTCCCTCTTTCCCTCCCCTCCCCTCGCCGTGGTGAGTGCAAGAGAGTCTGCACGTCCTTGCGGTCGCGTGTAGTCGAGTGGTTGTGCCTTGCGAGCGTGAGTGCTGCTCACGGCGTTTCTCCGAGCCAGTAGGCACGGCAGTACCTTGCTTTGTCCTTCCCCGTCCACCCCGCCCCGCCCCCCCTTCCACTGTCCTTCCGTGTCTTCCAAAAATTGCGCTTCTCTTTCTCTCCCCTCTGTCCTTCGCATAATTCTCTTTTTGTTCTTTTCCCTCTCATTGTACCCTGTGGTCGTCGCCCCCTCCCTCCCTCCCTCACCCGTTTGTGTGTGTGTGTGTGTGTGTAAGTGCTCTGTGTGCGGAGCCTGTGTTGCCCGGCACACACTCGGTGTCTTCTTTTCCCTTCCTCGGGCCACCCCCTCCCCCCGTCCTTCTTAAACTCTTCGAGCCCTCCTAATCACTTCAGCAGTACATCCCCCCTCCTTTGTGTCATCTGTTTTTTTTTTTCTCACCGAGCATCTGTGTGTGTCTAAGTGCGCACTCGTCCCCCCTCTCCCTCTTTTTCCTTTACGCTTCCTGCCACCTTGCCAACTTACCTGCCTCTGCTAAAGAAAGGAGAAGCAAAAAAAAGTGAGTACCAGGAATCACCTAATTATCTGTTCCGAAGATTAGAAGACAAAAACAAAGTCCCGATTACTTGTTGACTCGTTTACACACACACACACACACACACACACACATCGGCGCTCTGCGCAAACCTGTTCTTTGTCTCGTCGCCTCCTTTTGCGTTGCAGACTTCACACAGCTCCTCGTCCCCCCTCCCCGCTTCTCACTGATTAGAGGAACAACAGCGATAATAACAACAAAAAACAACAACAACAAAGAAAGACCGCGCGCGTGTGTGCGCAAAAAGCCCACTCTGCTCACGCTCCTTCTTTTTTTTTTCTTTGTTCAACACTTCTTCCGTGACAGAGAAGAAAAAAAAAAGGAAGAAGAGGAAACTTGTTTGACACCGGGTACGCGCCGCGTCTCTCCGACGTTGTTGAACGGTGTTCGCTCGCCTTGTCTTTCTCTCCCCACCGACTACAAGAAGCAGCAGAAAAGGAAGAAAAAAGAACAACAACAACACAAGGGCCGTGTCGCTTTGTGGTTTGATACTCCTTCTCCCTCTCTTTCTCTCTCTGCGTGCACCTCTCCCTTCCCGTCCGTCCTCGTCGCTCTCACCGCTGTTACTCTTCTCCTCTGTCTGCCTCGCACTCGAGTCTTGACCGCTCCCCTTACACCTTTTTTTGATTCCCCCTTTCCCCCCCCCCGCACTCTTCGTATTGTCGTTCTCAAGAAAGCTCTCCTTTTTTTGTTTTGCTTCACTTGGTTCCACCGTTTGAGTTTTTCTTTTTGATTTTTTTTTGTTCTGTACGTGCGCGGCGGTGTCTCTCTCTGTCTGTCTATCGCTGTGTGTGTGTGTGTCTACGCGTGTCTACGCGCACCTCTTCAATCCTGTTTTTGTTTTCCGTTGTTGTTGTTTTTTTGGGTGCAACAATCCAATAGAAAAAAAAAGAAAAGGAAAAGGAACACTCATCCACAGCCACAGAGTGAGAGATAGATAGACACACACAGACAGACAGACACAAACACAGACACAGACACGCATTGAAATAAGAGGCACTCACACGAGTGAAGAGGTGTCTTCATCGAGAGATTTTCTCTTGTGCTCAGCTGGAAAGCGCGAAAGCGGAACAAGAAGAAAAGAAAGTAGAAGGAAGGCAAAGGTGCCGTCCGGTTGTCTGCATCGCTTGACGGCTGTCTTCGTGCTCGTTTGTGATTCAGATTTCTTTCAACTTTTTTTTTCTTTTCTCTATTTGTGTTGTTCGTGTTGAACCCTCGATCTTGAAACTGCGCCCTTTTTTTTGTTGATTTACTTATTTCTTTAAGGTCCGTGTGCTAAACGAATTCGCCGAGTTTTTTTTTTGGTTTTCGTCTTTGCGATAAGGTCAGTCTTGCTGTGCGCTGCTTCTTGTCCTCATCCCTCTCCCCTTCCCTCCCCTCCCCCCTTCCCTCCCTTTCTCTGCTTGCCTCACCCATATACCGGTGGCGTTCTCGGAGTATCAAGGAACTTTTTTTTTTTTGTTCCTCTTCGTAGTTGTTGGCACCTCCTCCACTCGTCCCTTCTCTCCCTCCTCTCTCTCCTCTGTCAAGGCAAACGCACCTCGACACGCACACACACACACACACACACACACACACACACACACACACATACACGCACACCTACCCACCCACCTACACGCCCAAGGAGGGTACGGCAGCTCGCTCTGCTGGGAAACGGTTGTGACACACAAGAGAAGAGGCCAGGTTGCAGAGACGACTTCGAGCAAGGATCGACGAGGTAGACACACGTAGAGCGTCCTCCCCCCCTCCCTTCCCCTCCCCCCAGGCGGACGCCCGTCACATACAAAAAAACAAAAAAGGAGAAAATAAGATCAGCAACAACAACAAAAAAGACTAAAACAGGGCTTTCTCAGATACAGACCGTGCTCGGTGGCGTCTTGACGAGAGGTGTGTCTTGCAGATTTTTTTTTTCTGGGCTTGCGAGCTGACGGGTGCAGCACCGAGATTGCGCAGTTCGCTGCCTTCCTACCCCCCCCCCCCCCACCATTGCAAGGTCCTCGTCAGACGCTACACTGCACAGGGACACACCGGCGTCTTCGCCCCTTCCCCTCCTCTTCCTACTCCACCCCCCCACCCAGTGCACGCTCAATTCTTTTTTTTTGTGGTTGCCGCCTTTTTTTTTCTGATCGGATTCAAAACCAAAGGGAAGAGCGCTCTGTCGTGTCGCTTGTTGATCGGATATCTCAGGAAACGAATCCCAGACACACACAAACACACACACACACACACACTCACCCGCACATACCCGTACACACGTACACACGTACGCCGGCATACGCATACGCATCGCCACCTACAGCCCCCCTCCCCTTCCCTCCCCCTCGCCTACTCACCGACACACAAAAGAACACCGAACAGCACTGACACGCAAAAAAACACCCACAAAGCGAAAGCCAAGTACCCCCATCCCACTGCTGAGCACTACAGCCACCACAACCCTCTTTTTTGTTTTGTTTCTCAGAAAAAAAACGAGAAATAGTTTCCCGTTTCTTTTCCTCTCTCCCTCCCTCTCTCTCTCGCACTCACTCTCTCCTTTTTTTTGTCGTTTTCGCTTCTCTGTCTGTGTGTCTGTGTGTCAGGCTGTTGCTGGTGACTATCTGGTGTTTTGTCTGGTGATCTTCGTGTAGTCGAGCACAAGGAGTGCACAGCTGTGTTGCACGCGCACGTCTTCTTTTTTTTTTCTCTCCTCTACTTTTATTGCCAGGCCTTTTGTGCACGCAGAGAGTTCTGCTCACCCTCCCCCCATTGCCTTTCTGTCACTCCCCCTCCCTCCCCTCCAGCTCTACTGCAGCCCCTCCCCCCCTCCTCCCCCCCGCTCCCCCTCACCTTGCTCGTGTGTGTCCCAAGGGACAGCCGACCTCCGCCTGTTTCGAGTGTAGCTCTTTGCGTCGAACACACACACACATCCACAGACACACACCTCCCCTCCCTTCCCTCCCCTCCCCCGCCTCTCTCCCACGCCTTCCCTCCCTTCCATTCATCCAACCGGCGACAAAAGATTCTCCTTTTGTGTTTGTGTATGCGTATGTGTATGCGTGTATGCGTGTGCGCCTTTTTGTGTAATCATTGACTGAGGGACGTCCTGTTCTTGTTCTTCCCCCTTTTTTTCCCCTGTCGTTTTTTTTTGGCGTTGTCTTCTTCCTCTTCTGTTCTTGCCTCTCTGCGTGTGAAGGGTGTGTCCTCTTCTCCTCTGTGTGTCTGTGTGTGTGTCTCTCTCTCTGTCTGTGTTTGTGTGTGTTTCTGTGTTTGTCTGTGTGCACTGGCAAGCAAGTGCGAGAAGGAAACAAACCAAAAACAAACAAACAAACAAATAGCAAAGGAGCAAGAGGGAACGCGAACACAAAGCCTGACAGCCTCACCCGCACACGGCTCACTCGCTCGTTGTATCTATCTCTCTCTCTCTTCGTATCTCTCCATCGCTCTGTTGTTAGGAGCACCTGTTTGCGCGCTCAACGCCCTTCAGTTTTTATTTTTATTTTGTTGTGGTCGCGTGTGCAGATCTGTGTGTGTGTGTGTGTGTGTGTGTGTCCGCTCCCCCCAGAAACGTTCTCGGACGACCACGAGTGTTTGCGTTTCTATTTTTTTTTTTTTTTGCCTGTCGTCTCTCTCTACCCGAAAGTGCAAGTCAGCACATTTTCTTCGGCTTCCTCCCCTCCCCCTCCCTCCCCCGTTCCCTCCCCTCCCAGACCGACATTCCGTCCGTGCGTGTGTGCTTGTTTGTTTGCGTGTGTGTGTATGTGTATGTGTGTGTCTGTGTGAGCCTCCGTCCTGGGACATTCCGCCTCGACAAACTGGCTGTATCATCGAACTTGCTCTCTATCTGTCTATCTGTCTATCTATCTGTCTATCTCTCAACACGTTCCCCCACCCTTCCCCCCCCGCCCTTCTTCAGCGCCACCTAGTGTGGTCTTCTCGTACTTGTACCTTCCCATTACTTCTGTATCAAGTAGCGTTCCCACCATCATCTGAGGTGTTTCGCTCTCCCTTTTTTCTCTTCCTTCTCTGTCTCTCTCTCTCGCTTTCGGTGCGTGATCTCTCAACCCTCCTTCTGGGGTTTTTTTTTTCTGCCCGTTCGGGTTGACGGATCCAACAAAAAAAAGCAACAAAGAGATCGCAGCAGTCTTGCGCGTGTGCCGACATGCCGACGTCACGCTCCAGCTCCGTCCCGGGCCCCCGCCCGGCTGCTCGGTTTACGGCGTCGTCGAAGGGCGTACCGCGGTCCAGCCTCCAGTCTGACCACGCCGACTCTGTTCGCAGCGGCACGGCCGGCGCGGGTGGGGCTAGAGGTGGCGCCGTCGTGGGCACGACGCGGCCCTGGACCGCCGCCGCCGCTGCCACCGCCGCCGCCGCCACCGCAGGCGCACCTGGCGCTGCAGAGGAACTGTGGGCGCAGCCGCCCCCAACCCAGACGCTGCTGTCCTACACTGCACACACGGCCACCGCAAGCGGCTACACGGCCGCTCCCGCGGTGTCGAGCGATCCGCTGACCTCGACGCAGCCCCCGCTCGTGTCGCCGCCGAGCTACACGTCCGTCCCGCAGAGCTGCCTGAACAAATCTCCAGGGGGAAACACCGCCGCGGCAGTCTCGGCGGCGCTGGTCGCGTCCGAGGCGAAGAGCCGCATTTCAGCGTCGTACGGTGGCGGCGTGTCACCGCTGCTGTCCGACTCAAAGCCCCCTTTCAACGCGCCGACGACCTTCGCAAACAGGGACAGCGGAAACGGCGAGAGCCTCAGCAACGCCCTCTCCGGCTATAACAGCCACGGCGCGGCGCCTGGTGAGACCCTTGCGGCAATCGGCACCCAGTCTCGGTCCCCCCCGCAGCTTCCCGCGCCCGAGTCTTCGCTGCGGCACGCGGGCTCGTCCAGCGCGCACGCGGACCCCTCCTTCTTCACCTCCTCGCTGTCCTCGCACAGCTCGTCCTTCTCGGCGCCGCGCGAGGGTGGGCTGGAGTGTTCAAGCCTGCACCACCACTCCACCCGACACTCCGACGAAGACGATGACGACGACGCGTACGAGCACGCCATGCACGGGCAGGAGGAGTTCGTGCGTCAGCTCTGTGATGGGCACGGCGACGCAGACGATGCGAACGAAAACGCATCACTACACGCGAGTGGCGGCGCCGAGCATCATCTCAGCCGCATGGAGGCCATTGCCGCCACTACCCCGCTGCCGCCGCACATCCCCTCGCACGCCTTTCGCATCAGCGCTACCACCCCCGTCCGCAGCAGTAGCAGCGGGGGCACCGTAGCGGAGAGCACGGCGATGCCACCGCCGGTCTCCCAGCTCGAGTACGCGGCGCAGGCGCAGAACAACCTCTTGGCACGCCAGCCGCCACCCCTCAGCACCTTCCGGCCTGTCGATGCGAGTGCCATGGAAGCGGTTTCCTACCCACTCCAGCCGCAGCTGCAGCCGCAGGTGCACCCTCTTGTCACCAACACCATGGGCGTAGGGGTCCCCGGTGCCGAGCAGGAGGGTAGTAGGTTTAGCCAGCTGCCGTTCAGCTCCGTCCAAAGCGCACGCGCCTTCTCGGCCACCCCGCCCCAGATCTCCCAACGTGAGGCACCGCAGCAAGCTCCGTATCCTACGTCGCCCGCACCGACCCCCTTGTGGGCCGCACCCGCTGCACCCGCCCCCACTGCTGATGGTGCCGCGGCCTTCAGCCAGCACCTGCAGCTCCAGTCTAGCACCCTCGCCCAGTCCGGCTCTCAGTACTACACCACCGCGCCGACAGCGACGGCGGGGCCTGGTCTTGCGGGCAGCCCGCTGTACAGCCCCGCATCGGCGACCAATCCCGACACGGTGTCCCCGGCAGCACTGGGCAGCGCCAGCGGGTACTACACCGTGGCAAACGGCACCCCACCGACCGTTACCGGCGCTGCGGCCCCGATTATAATGTTTATGCCGCAGCCCGGTCTGACAACCATGCAGGTGTCGCAGGCGCCCCAGGACACGACCTACACGCAGCTCTCCTCCACACCGCCGCAGCACTTCTTCAGCGTCCCGCTGCCCGCGCAGGCCGGAGCGGCTTCCAAGAACGCGTCCATGTCCGCGCATGCTGCCTCTCTGCCGGGCTCGCCGTACTTCCTCACCGGCGCCCCGTCCACCTTCACGGGGTACGCCTCCGGCGCTGCAGGCGTGAACCCCCCGCATCACCACTTCCGTGTCTCCCCCCAGGCGAGCCTGTCTGCTGCACATTCCGCCGCAGTGAGCACGACGCACCCCTCGATCGCGGACGGCTCCCAAACCGGCTCGTACTACGTCTACCTGCAGCCTGCCCAGGCCCCCGCGGGTGCTCCGGCTCCTGGCCCCAACGCCTTTGCTCCGCCCCCCTTCAGTGCTCCGCTCCCCAACCTCGGTCTCGCCACTCCGTGCGAGCTGCACCCCGTGGCCGCGACCGACAGCAGCAACAACGGCAACCACGCAGGGAACCAGTCGATGATGTCGCGTGCGGCAGCAGCGGCGGCGGGGCTGCCGCAGGTGCTGAGCCTCGAGCCGTACGCCGGCGCCAAGCCCGGACTCGGGGGCTTTCGAGGCATGCCGTCGGGTAATTCCAGCCTTGTCGGCGCCGCTGCGGCTGGAGGCGCGGCGCCACCTCCACGCCGAGCGCTGACCTGCCGCGCAAGCAGGTGAACCGTGCATGGCGCCATGCTCAATGTACTACCCTATTACCCATACATTGAGATTGCGCCACTGGCCCCGGCGGGGCAGGCTGTGATGGGTAGCGGCGCCATGCCACTGCACACCAGCACTCTGGCGCAGTCGTTGGGCGGGTCTGCTGGTCGTGCGCTCAGCGTGCAGCAACACGATGGAAACCTCGACGGCAGCACCCGCTCCATGGAAGGGGCGCGCACCCCCGAGGCTGGCGTGCAGGCTGTCACGGCGGACTACACGGCGCTGGCGAGTGCGCCGACACTGCCCATCTTTATTCAGATGTTCCCGTGCTGAATTGCGCGATCGCGTCGGGGTGCTGAACCCGTGTCATCGAGGCGACGTGCGGCCGGGGGGCTGGCCTGGTGCAGAGTTACGAGACCCGCTCCGAGACTTCCTTCATTGCCCACGTGCGCACGAACAACGTGTGGGACCTCATCTACAAGCTGCGTTGCCGCGTCCTCATGGACCGCTTGGGCTTCTGGTACGCGTCCGACATTGACCAGTACGTGCGCATGAAGGAGTACTGCGAGGGCGTCCGCCGGCTGCCTCAGCAGACGCGGCACTTCCAGACGGACGGGCTGCCATGCATGCCACTCGTTGTCGAGCTATCCCGCTCCGTAGACCGGTCGCTGGTGACGGAGAACACCGCGCCGCGCTGCTTCGACGAGCTCGTGCCAATCGCCGCCGTGGATCGCCACCGCTCACGGCTGCAGGCCTCGACCTCCTCACATGGGTGCTACAGCGCGGTGGCCGCGCCAGCAGGGATGGGGATGGCACATCCCAGCAACGGGAGCATGAGCGCGTTGACGCTGTCGGGTAGCGGCATGGCTGGGGCACCAGGTCCCGTCTTCCTCACGAGCGTGGGAGGCGACGGCATGACGATGCACGGCGGATCGTCGATGCTGGTGACGAGCGAGGGTCAGATGATGATGATGCCATCGGCGATGTTGTCTGGCCTGCCCACAGCGGGTGGAAGCTTCCGCACGTCAGGCGCACCCGGCCCACTCGCGTACCCGGACGCCATGTACAGCGCTCCGCACTACACCACGTGACGTTAAGAAAACAGCGAACAAAACAAAGAAACAAAAAAAAACTATATGATGGAGAGAATAACCCACCTACCTGTTCTCCTTCTTTTTTTTTTTTCACTCTCACCCTCCCTCTCTCTGTCTCCCTCGCCCACCCTCCCCCAAAGAAACCTCAAAGAAAGACAAAGAACGCTACTGCTGCAGGCACTTGGCTTTCTTTTTTAAAATCTCTCTTTTCCCCAGCCACAGCCGTGCTCTCCTCCTCCTCCTCCTTTTTTCTTTTAAAATGATTTTTTTTTCTGTGCTCGCTTCTTGTAGGATGTGTCACGCTACTTCATCAACCACCGCTGTGTGTGTGTGTATGTGCGCGTGTGCGCGTACTCCTCCAGCGGTTTATGGATATGGTGCACCGCTCACTTGACCTGGAGTTCCTCTCTCTCTCCCCCTCCTTTTTTTTTTTGTTGCCTCTGAACATTCGGAGAGAGAGAGAAAGAAAGATAGAAAGGGGGGAATGCGTAAACCCCACCTGAAAGCTGTGGTGAGGGGGGCGGGGGGGGGGGGGGACCGGGAACTGCGAAGAGAACGAAGCAAAAAGAAAAAAAAGGAAGAGAGAGAGAAGAACAATCGGCCTCTCTCGGCTGCAGACGTACGGTGCGCTCAGCGTCCTTTGTCATTGCTGTTCCTCCCGCCTCCCCCCCCCCCCCGTCCCCCCCGTCCCCCCCGTCCCCCCCCTGCATCTAGTCCATACCCAGTGCTCCACTCCACCCCACTACACTCCTCCCCGTTCTCTCTGTCTCTAGCTTCACCCCTTTTTTTTTTTCTCCCCCCCTCCCTCTCTCCCCCTTTTCTTTCTCTCTAACCTGGGTAAGTTGCTCCTTTATTTTTTTTTATATCTTTTTATCTTTCCCTCTTTCTATCACAGTAGTTGACAAGACGCTCAACGTCTTACTCCCCCGTCCTTGTTTTCTTTTTTTTCGCAGAGAGAGAGAGACAAAGAAAGAGAAGAGGTTTTTTTTTTGGCATTTTCATAGCCCCGTCTTGGACGGCCGTGCATTACCACGTCTACTCCCCTCCCCCCTCTGTCTGTGTCTGTCTCTGTCTCTGTCTCTGTCTCTGTCTCTGTCTCTCGTGACTTGTCGCTATTGCGCGGCTTTCCGACACGAAGGCTGTGTGTGTGTGTGCTTCTCCTTCTCTTCCCCCATTCTCTCTCTTTCTCCCTCTCTCTCCGCGTGGGTGTGTGTGTATGTGTGTGCACAAGTGTTTGTGTGTGCACAAGTGTGTCTGCTGCTCTTCCTGTCTGTCTCCTGTGTGTCTCTCTCTCCCCATGCACCCGCTTTCTTTTTTTTTCTTCTTCTTTGGCCTCCTGTCCTGTTGCCTTCGCGTTGGCTTGCGTGTGCTTCGCTTTATGTGTGTATATGTGTGTGTGCTCTATCTTTGTGTTTTTTTTTCTACCTCTTACAGCTTTGGGTGTGTCTGTGTGCTTTAATTCCCGTGTGCCACGCCTTTGCTCCCCTCCTGTTTATCGTTTGTGTGCTTCCCGCATTGTGTCTTTGTCTGTGTCTGTCTCTGTGTGTGTTTTCTGTTTCCATTGTTTCTTTCTTTTTTCTTTTTGCTTCGTGCGACTTGGCGCTCTTCTTGTGCCGTACGCTCTACGTTGACCATTGTGTTTTGTTTTTTCTTTTCACGTCTGTGTGTTTTCTCTGTCGGTGTTTGTGTTTGTGTTTGTGTCTCCTTGAAGTTCAAATTGTTCCGGCTGTCGCGTTGTCTTGCAGTCGGCGTTTCCTTCCCTCTCTTTCCTCCTCTTTTTTCTTTTTTTTCCCCTTCCTCACCAGCTTGTCCACGGTTCCTAGCTTGGTTATTACATGAGTGCCTGTGACTACTTTTGCTTTTTTTTCTTTTTTTTGCCTCCGTCTCTCCATCGTCTATACGGACGCATCTCATATTTTATGCACACGCTCTCGCTCTCTCTTCTTCTTCTCTTTTGTGACAGCTCGCGCGAGCCAACAATTCTTTTCTTTTTTCCCTTTTGTTTTGGGGGTGTGTGTGTGTTCCATGTGCACATACATTGATGCGTGTTTGTGTTTTTTCGGGTGGCTTGATTGCCTGCATTCCGTACGTACCATAAACAATCGAAGAAAAAAAAATAACCAGAAAAGAAGAAAAAAGAGGAGAAGAAAAAAAACCTGAGGAAAAAGAAGAAAAAAAACAAACAAAAAAAGGAAACATCAGCACAGCGCGCCGCTTCTCCGCTTGCAGCTCAAAGGCGCCTTTTTTTGTCGTTGCTCGCTTTTTTATTTATTGTGTGTGTGTCTGGCCCCCCTTTCTTTTTTTTTTTCATCATCTTCAACACAAAAAAAAAGCGCTCGGAAATTTTCCGTGAAACCCTGCAGCCGTGCAACACGTCTTTCCTACGTTTTTTTTTCTTCATGTTTACGTTCGTCTTGCCCACTGAATTCGCCACGGGCTCTGCGCACGTCGCGGTTCTCTTCACACACACTCACACACACACTCTCTCTCCATCTCTGGCCTGATGTTTTTCTTTCTTTCTTCAGTGTTCTTCTTGTTGCCGTTATAGGCTACGTGGCTGCTGCCGTGCAGCACCGCACGTGGAGCGTGGGGTCGGTGAGGTGAGGTGAGGTGGCTGGGGTGGGTTGATGATGGCGTTCATCACGAAGCACATGCCCATAGAAGTGAGCGGGAGCGGGCGGGGGAGAGAGGGAGGGGGGAAAGGGAGGGAAGGCTTCTGCACAATACGTGTTGTCCTTCCCGGTACGGCCAGGCGCCGCCTGCGCACTTTGCCAGCGTGCTAGTCCGTTCCCCCTTTTTTATCCCCATAACCCCCCCCCCCCTCGTACACATGTTGCGTCGTGGTAACGCCACCTCTTTGCATGTGACGTCTGTCGAGTGCGTGTGGGGTGGCGTATTTTCCGAACAAATACAGCCCCTTCCCCTCCCCTACTCAAACACACGCACACGCACAGACAGACAGAGACTCACACGGTTGGGTGTGCGCCGCCTACCTTTTTTTTTTCTGTTTTTGTCCCGTCCCCCCCCCCCCCTCTCTCCGCCCCCCCACCCCCACCCCCCTCCCACCCGCGCATCACGACGCCTACATCTTTTGTAGCTCCTTCCTTCTCCATCTGTTCCGTTCTCCGTCTTCTCCCTGTCTTTTTTTTTTTGCATATTGTGCCCCGCCCATTCCCCCCTGCCCCGCCATTGTCTCGCCTCGATGGATGTGCAAGTGCGGTTTTAAATGACCACAAAGCGGAGAGAGCCACGTCTTCTCTCTCCTCCGCCCTTCTGTTTTTTTTTTTCTGATTTGTGGTGAACACCATGTCATCACCTCTTGCTCTTCTTTCTTTTTTTCACACACTCCGCCGCCCTTTGTCTTTTTTTTTTGTTCTTTACATTGTGTTTCTTCTTTCCTTCTTTGTCTTCTCGCAAGACCGCAGCGGAGGATAACGCATTAGCAACAACACACACAACAGCCAAAAAAAAGTAAAAGGTGACTACGAAGGGGGAAAAAAAATATGGACAAAAAAGAAAAACTGCATGCATGCTGTATGATGGAGGAGAAAGCGCACAGTCTCGCGCGGGAAAGGAAGACGACGTAAAGTTCTAGTTTGAGAGCATGTCCACACACATACACACACACACACACACACACAGAAAGGAATCAAAGCACAACATCAAACACTCAGACCAACAAAAAAAAATAGAAAAGAAACTAAAGTCGCTTTCAAGTGCTGCGTGTGTCTCTCGTCTTTTTGGGGCATGTGGTGTGGAAAAAAAGGGGGGAAGAGAATACTCAAAGAAGAAGAGAAGAAAAAAACAGAAGAATTCCCTCAAAAAAAAAAAAGAACAAGTGCTTCTGCAGGGGACAAGGCAAAACAAACAAAATACAAACAAAAAAAAGCATCTACACGACCACCTCCCACCTCCTCTCCCACAAAGAAGAAAGCGGGAGAGAGAGATGAGACGAGCGACATCGACTATCGGTGGTGCATCCCGCCAAAGGGTCTATCCTCCCACCCTCGCCGTAGTTCCTTCTTTTCCCCTTTTCTCCCTCCTCCCTCCATCCCCCCTCCCCTCCCCCACGTGTGCACAAGCTGTCGCTTTCCTTTCTTCTTTTTTTTTTGTGTTGTTGTTGTTGTTTGGTGTTTCCTTTTCCCCCCCTCCCTCACCGTTTCTGGTGTTTTTTTTCGGGGGGGACTTTCGTGAAATGTGTCTGCCGCGCCACCTCCCTTCCCTCCCTCTTCCGCTCCGGTCCACTCATCTCCATCCCTCCCGCCCACAATGCGAACCGCCGCATCGGGGCTTTACAGGTGCTCCTTCCTGTATGCCTACATCTCCAGCTCCTCTCTCTCGCGCGTGTGTGTGTTTGTGTGTATGGACATCTTCTTTTTTTTTTCTTTGTTCTTGTTTCGTGTGAAGGTCATGCACGTCTGCTTTTTTTTTTCTGTGATTGTGAGCGTGCGTGCTCATGGGTTCACGCGTCCCCTCCCTCCCTCCCTCTTCACTGTGATCGTCCATTCTGCGATAGCGCTGATGCGCTGGCTCAGTGAGCGGCGTGAAAAAAAAAAGAGAGTTTCTCTGTCTCTCCATGGCTCTGTCTGTCTCTCTCTCTGTTTGTGTGTGTGTGTGTTTGTTGATGTACGAGTTTGCGTGCCCTCGTATTTTAGTCAACGCGTACTTGTGTACTTACATGATGTCCTCTTTACTTCTCTCGCTGTGATGTTTTGGAGACCGTTACCCAGCCGTCCTGCACTCCAGGCCTTCGTTGCTCCTCTTTTTTTTTCCCCTCTTTAAGTTTGATGGCGTATGGTGTCTTTTTTAAAAAGATTTTTTCTCTGTGGTGCTCTTCCTATTCCATACGATGTGTGCCGCTCCCCCCAAGAGTATGCGCGCATACGTATGTGTGTGTGTGTGTGTGTGTGTGTGTGTGTGTGTTTCTTTGTTTGTCTGTCGATGTCACGCCCTTCACGTCTTCCTGTGCCTGGCGTCCATCTGACTGCCCCTTTCCCTCTCTCCCTCCATCCCCGCCGTGTTCTCTGTCACCCTCCTCCCCCCCCTCCCCCCTCCCTCTCTCCTTCTCTGTGTGTATTCCCCCCCTCCTTCGTATTCTCGTCCTTTGCTCCTGCCGCCAAATAGACGTCCCTTCTCGCTCCGACCCGTGTGCACGTCCATCAGCGGCTCCCCCCATCCCCCATCCCCCGTCCCTTTGTCTGCAAGCACGTCGTACTCGACGCTTCACCACTGGTCCTCCTCCTCGTCCTCTTCCTCCCCCTTTTTCCCATGCTCCTCGTCTTCCCTTCTGTCATCACCACGTCTCAGCGTGTCCACCCCCCCACCCCCCGACCCCTCCATGTGCTTTTTTTTATTGTGCCGGACCAGCGCAAGCAAGAGCGACAACCATACCCAGCATCAACACGACCGCCACCACCACCACCATCACCACCCCCTCCGCTTTCTACTCCTTGCTCTCTCTCTCTCTCTTCGTCTGTCCGTCTGTCTGTCCGTCTGTCTGTCCGTCTGTCTGTCTGTCCGTCCGTCTGTCTGTCTGTCTGTCTCTTATAATTGAACTACCTCGTTGCCAGGTCTCCTAACCATCCCCCCCCCGCCCTGCGCTCCCCCCCTCACATCTCTCTGTGTGTCTTGGTGTGACTACCTTTCCCCCTCATTCTCCACCCCCTCATGTGCTCCCTCCCTCCCTCCCCCCTTCCTCGTAGAAGCGTAGGGGAGAAAACAAAAAAACCACCAACAACAACAGCAACAGCACCAACAAAAACGAGACAGAGGCTACCTCTCCATCTCGGCATTGCGCCCCCCCCTCTCTCTCTTGCAAGCCAAGGACGTTAGGTGAGCTGATCGGCGTATCCGCGCTCGCACACATCGACTCGCGCGTGTATGTGTGTGTGCGTGAGCCGTTGAGAGTAGAAATCCGCGCGGGGCGGTGATGACGATGGTGATGGTGGTGTTGGTGATGGGGGGGGCGGCTTGTTTGTCGACGCGTGTTTTGTATAGATGCCCGTGTGTGTGTGTGGGCACATACGTTTGCCTCCCCCTCTCTTACCACTTCTCTTCTTTCCCTCACATAATCTATCCGTGACTCCGTTCTTCTCCACACGTACACACACACACACACACACACACACGCATGCATAAAAAAGACACATCGACGATCTCTCGTCTTCCCCTGGGCGGCACGGGACATGCTTCTCACCGTCTTGTCCGTGCAGCAGCTCCTTGGTTTACGTACCTGTCTCGTACACCGCTGCGCACGCGCGCTGCCATCCCCGCAACACCCACACACCCCCCTCCCCACGAACCCACTCACACGCAAGCACGCTATGTTGACGCGGAACACACCCATGCTGTAAGGCGCCTGCGCAGGGCGGGGAGTACGTGCCGATGCGTGCTCTACCAACGGCACACTCCTGTTCAGCTCCTCCCACCGTACTCCGTGGAATAGAGTCCGTGGGGAACAACGAGGGGGAAAACAACAAAATACATACAATGAGGAGGGCCTGTGGAGAGAATGCTCACCCATCAAGGTTCCGAGCCCACACCGCACTGAAACACGTCCCATCCGTGTTGTATCTGAGAGAACCTCTTGTGTCTTGTGTTGTTGCTGATCTTTTGCCTTTCTCGACATCTATCTTGTTTCTGCTCGTCCACCTTACGTTGCTCAACAAGTTGCTGCGTGATCGATCTCCTCCACCCCCTCAAAAAAAAAAAAAACTGAAAGGAAGTGCACCTACATGAGTACAACAAGCAAGAACGAAACAAACCAGCTGCTGCTGTGTATGTGCTCTGCCTCCCCCTCCCCCTCTGCACCCTCCCCTCCCCTCCCCTCCCCGCACGTTTCCCATGGCGTCCACCGCTCCCCGTTGATCACGTCCCGTGTGCCGAGGCGAGGGTGCGAGAAGCGCGTCAGGCCGTGCTGCGCGTCCCGCATCGAGACGCTGCCAACGAAGTACGAACACAAGGTGAAGTAACATGTCTGCACCACTGAGTGCGGTGCACACACGTGCTCCCATGCATCGCCCGCCTTGCCCAACCGTGCTTGCAGGGGCACGCTGGACGAGTGAGCTCGTCGCCGTCGCGGCCTTGCGCTGCCGCTTCCGTTCTCCGCTCCACGACTCCCTTCCTCCCTCTCCCTCTCCGTCTCTCTTTCTGCTGACACGCACCTCCCTTCGGTGGCACCCCCCCTCCCGCCCGTCCTCACATTCCATCGTTGGTGCCCCTCCCCCCCTCCGGGACTCTGCTGCACCGGTGCGCGTGCACGTGTGTACCTCCGTTCATCTGCCGCTGCCACCCATCTGTGATCAGCTCTCTTCTCTTTGTCTATCTATCTCTCTCTCTCTGGCCACTACCGCCCTCCTTTTTTTTTTCACGTACCGCTGCCTTCTTCTCGTCTTCTCCCCCCTCCCCTCCCCTCCCCTCCCCTCCCCTCCCCCACCCGCTGCACACCCCCACCTGTGCTCTCACAGCACTTGCAAGAGCAGGGACGATTCTCTTTTTGTTTTGTTGTGTTTCTTTGTTCGAGTTTTTGTACGGACGGCACCGGACATCCCCCCCCTGCAGGTTGCCCTACACAGTACAAAATCCCATACAGAAACAAACAAACAAAAAAAACTCTATAACGGCCCTCCGTGACCCCCCCTTTGCCTTTTAACACCAGACACGACCGCATCGCCACTCTTACACAGACAGCGTCGTTTTTTTTTTGTCTTTCTTGTGTTCTCTCCCGTAAGGCAGTTCACACCTTCCCACCCCCACCCCGCAGTGCAAGCACCCCCCAAAACACGATGTCCGGCACGCAGCGTCAGCGCTCTAACTCGGCAGCGGAGGAGGCCGCGATCACGGAGTACGTGCAGACCTGCACGGCCTTCAAGTCGAACGTGACCTTCACGGATATCACCAAGGCGAAGTCGGTGGCGGCCAGCGTGCTGATTGTGGGCACGGTGGAGGCGCTGCAGGATGCGTCTGTGCAGTCGGTGCCGTTCCACTGCGCCGCTGTTGCGGAGGCGCTGAAGCGCGTGAAGGCCGGCGCAACGGTGAAGACGCTGGCGGAGGTTGCGGGCCACGAGGGCTACGTTGAGGTGTCCGTGACGGCGCTGCCGGCGACTGCGTCGCGTACGAACTGCCCGTACCGCGCGGACAGCATGTCGGAGGCGGTGGTTGCTGCGTGCGGTGGCGTGGGCGAGGGCGGGACGCTGGACGTGTACGTGCGTGCGCCGGCTGGTGCGGAGACGGCGATTGCAAACGCGGTGGCGCGCGCTGCGCCGCACTCGTACACGGCGAAGGCCGGGCAGGCGGCGAAGGCGTACCTGAAGCAGGCGATGACGGTGAACGTTGTGATGTCGTCGCGCGCGGCCTTCACTGGCGAGCCGGTGCAGGGCAAGTCCGTGACGGTTGCGGAGCTGGAGGCGATCTGCACGTCCGTGCAGCTGTGCCAGCGCCTGGTGGACACGCCGCCGTGCGTGCTGGACACGGTGGTGTACGCTGAGATCGCTGCGGCGTACGCGGCGGAGCTTGGGGCGCAGATCACGGTGATCAAGGGCGAGGAGCTGCGCGAGCAGGGCTACGGCGGCATGTACGCTGTGGGCAAGTGCGCGCAGTACCCGCCGCACCTGGTGACGCTGCGCTACAAGAACCCCAACGCCGCGGCTGGCGCGAAGAACATCGCGATGGTTGGAAAGGGCATCGTGTACGACTGCGGTGGCCTCGCGCTGAAGTCGGCGGAGCACATGGCGAACATGAAGACGGACATGGGCGGCTCCGCTGGTGTGTTCTGCGCGTTCATTGCGGTTGTGCGCAGCATGCAGGTGCAGCAGAGCCACTACAACCACATCGCCAACCTGAGCGTGACGCTGTGCCTTGCTGAGAACGCGATCGGCCCGAACTCGTACCGCAACGACGACATCGTGATCATGAAGTCCGGCAAGTCGATCCAGGTGCTGAACACGGATGCGGAGGGCCGCATTGTGCTTGGGGACGGCGTGTACTACGCCACGGGCGAGCAGGACTTTGTGCCGGACGAGCTGATCGACATGGCGACGCTGACGGGTGCGCAGGGCATTGCGACTGGCTCGAAGCACGCGGGCCTGTACGTGAGCGACGCGCAGGCGGAGCAGGACATCGTGAAGGCCGGCCTGCAGTCTGGCGACGTGTGCTTCCCGGTGCTGTACTGCCCGGAGTACCACGAGGAGGTGTACAAGAGCCCGTGCGCGGACATGCGCAACATCGCGAACGCACCGGCGAGCGCCGGGTCGAGCTGCGGCGGCTACTTTGTGGAGAAGCAGCTGCATGAGCGCTTCACGGGCCCCTTCGTGCACGTCGACATCGCCTACCCGAGCTCGAACCCGGCTGGTGCCACCGGCTACGGCGTGACCCTTGTGGCGGAGTACCTGCGCAAGTACTAGGTAGTGCTTTGTTGTTGGAGTTGATTTTTTGGAGGTTGTTCCTGTGGGTGCGCCGCCTGGACAGCTCGCGCCGGTGGGCAGCATGGGAGGCGAGTGAAGGGGGAACAACAGTGGAGGGCACGCGCCGCTTTGCGCGTGTGTGTCGTGCTCCGGGTGGGGGTGGAGGCACGGACTCGGTGGGGGGCGGTACTCGATGTGACGGCGTGCCCCCGTCCCCGTCCGTCCGTCCCACGTACCATCTAGCTGCCGGCATGCCTGCCCCACGCCCGAACCCCCCCCCCCCCCCCACGGGGAAGCTTGTCCCGCTCCAGGAGCGCAGGCGCGGGGTTCTTGGCTAGCCCACTCATCGCCCACCCACCCCACCCCACCCTACGGAGATCTGCGTTCGTCCTGGTTCGTGGTGTGTGCCCACCACAAGGTCGCACACATTCACTCACAGACACACAAACACACGCGCGCTCGCACTGGAGCGACAAAATTCTGTGGATGACGCGAACAAGCCTGTAGTGCAGCGGCGAAGGTGCGACAGGGCGCTGCTTAGCCTTGCCGCCCCCTCCTCCATCTCATCTCCATTCGTCTCGCGGCTGCCGGACTCGTGCCCCGTCCTACGGGTTCCGCGCTGTGCTGCCTTTTTTTTTTCCTGCACCGCTGCACGCTGCCTCTCCAGTGTTGTAAATGAATGGAGCGCCAGCCGTCACATCGCTCGCACGCCGCCGTGCGCGTGTGCTTCTCTTCTTCTTTTTTTTTTGTGTCTTGTGTTCGCTGTTTGTGCTCTTCCTTCTCCCATGCTTCTTCCTCCGCTGCTCCTTCCCCCTTCCTCCCCTCCCCAGAAGCCGATGACGGCAGAAAGGTGTGAGGGAGGGTGAGGCGTGTGTGCGTGATGGCCCCGCCCTTCTTTGCGGCGGGTGCGGAGAACTCGACCGACTAGGTGCTCCGACAAGGGCTGCGTTGTTACACCTCAGAGTTGTGTTCTTTCCTTTTCTATTTATGTGCCTTTGTATGTGTGTGTATGTGTGTGCTCTGCCTCCCCCCTCCCCCTCTGCACCCTCCCCTTCCCTCCCCGCACGTTTCTCATGGCGTCCACCGCTCCCCGTTGATCACGTCCCGTGTGCCGGGGCAAGGGTGCGAGAAGCGCGTCAGGCCGTGCTGCGTGTCCCGCATCGAGACGCTGCCAACGAAGTACGAACACAAGGTGAAGTAACATGTCTGCACCACTGAGTGCGGTGCACACACGTGCTCCCATGCATCGCCCGCCTTGCCCAACCGTGCTTGCAGGGGCACGCTGGACGAGTGAGCTCGTCGCCGTCGCGGCCTTGCGCTGCCGCTTCCGTTCTCCGCTCCACGACTCCCTTCCTCCCTCTCCCTCTCCGTCTCTCTTTCTGCTGACACGCACCTCCCTTCGGTGGCACCCCCCCTCCCGCCCGTCCTCACATTCCATCGTTGGTGCCCCTCCCCCCCTCCGGGACTCTGCTGCACCGGTGCGCGTGCACGTGTGTACCTCCGTTCATCTGCCGCTGCCACCCATCTGTGATCAGCTCTCTTCTCTTTGTCTATCTATCTCTCTCTCTCTGGCCACTACCGCCCTCCTTTTTTTTTTCACGTACCGCTGCCTTCTTCTCGTCTTCTCCCCCCTCCCCTCCCCTCCCCTCCCCTCCCCTCCCCCACCCGCTGCACACCCCCACCTGTGCTCTCACAGCACTTGCAAGAGCAGGGACGATTCTCTTTTTGTTTTGTTGTGTTTCTTTGTTCGAGTTTTTGTACGGACGGCACCGGACATCCCCCCCCTGCAGGTTGCCCTACACAGTACAAAATCCCATACAGAAACAAACAAACAAAAAAAACTCTATAACGGCCCTCCGTGACCCCCCCTTTGCCTTTTAACACCAGACACGACCGCATCGCCACTCTTACACAGACAGCGTCGTTTTTTTTTTGTCTTTCTTGTGTTCTCTCCCGTAAGGCAGTTCACACCTTCCCACCCCCACCCCGCAGTGCAAGCACCCCCCAAAACACGATGTCCGGCACGCAGCGTCAGCGCTCTAACTCGGCAGCGGAGGAGGCCGCGATCACGGAGTACGTGCAGACCTGCACAGCCTTCAAGTCGAACGTGACCTTCACGGATATCACCAAGGCGAAGTCGGTGGCGGCCAGCGTGCTGATTGTGGGCACGGTGGAGGCGCTGCAGGATGCGTCTGTGCAGTCGGTGCCGTTCCACTGCGCCGCTGTTGCGGAGGCGCTGAAGCGCGTGAAGGCCGGCGCAACGGTGAAGACGCTGGCGGAGGTTGCGGGCCACGAGGGCTACGTTGAGGTGTCCGTGACGGCGCTGCCGGCGACTGCGTCGCGTACGAACTGCCCGTACCGCGCGGACAGCATGTCGGAGGCGGTGGTTGCTGCGTGCGGTGGCGTGGGCGAGGGCGGGACGCTGGACGTGTACGTGCGTGCGCCGGCTGGTGCGGAGACGGCGATCGCAAACGCGGTGGCGCGCGCTGCGCCGCACTCGTACACGGCGAAGGCCGGGCAGGCGGCGAAGGCGTACCTGAAGCAGGCGATGACGGTGAACGTTGTGATGTCGTCGCGCGCGGCCTTCACTGGCGAGCCGGTGCAGGGCAAGTCCGTGACGGTTGCGGAGCTGGAGGCGATCTGCACGTCCGTGCAGCTGTGCCAGCGCCTGGTGGACACGCCGCCGTGCGTGCTGGACACGGTGGTGTACGCTGAGATCGCTGCGGCGTACGCGGCGGAGCTTGGGGCGCAGATCACGGTGATCAAGGGCGAGGAGCTGCGCGAGCAGGGCTACGGCGGCATGTACGCTGTGGGCAAGTGCGCGCAGTACCCGCCGCACCTGGTGACGCTGCGCTACAAGAACCCCAACGCCGCGGCTGGCGCGAAGAACATCGCGATGGTTGGAAAGGGCATCGTGTACGACTGCGGTGGCCTCGCGCTGAAGTCGGCGGAGCACATGGCGAACATGAAGACGGACATGGGCGGCTCCGCTGGTGTGTTCTGCGCGTTCATTGCGGTTGTGCGCAGCATGCAGGTGCAGCAGAGCCACTACAACCACATCGCCAACCTGAGCGTGACGCTGTGCCTTGCTGAGAACGCGATCGGCCCGAACTCGTACCGCAACGACGACATCGTGATCATGAAGTCCGGCAAGTCGATCCAGGTGCTGAACACGGATGCGGAGGGCCGCATTGTGCTTGGGGACGGCGTGTACTACGCCACGGGCGAGCAGGACTTTGTGCCGGACGAGCTGATCGACATGGCGACGCTGACGGGTGCGCAGGGCATTGCGACTGGCTCGAAGCACGCGGGCCTGTACGTGAGCGACGCGCAGGCGGAGCAGGACATCGTGAAGGCCGGCCTGCAGTCTGGCGACGTGTGCTTCCCGGTGCTGTACTGCCCGGAGTACCACGAGGAGGTGTACAAGAGCCCGTGCGCGGACATGCGCAACATCGCGAACGCACCGGCGAGCGCCGGGTCGAGCTGCGGCGGCTACTTTGTGGAGAAGCAGCTGCATGAGCGCTTCACGGGCCCCTTCGTGCACGTCGACATCGCCTACCCGAGCTCGAACCCGGCTGGTGCCACCGGCTACGGCGTGACCCTTGTGGCGGAGTACCTGCGCAAGTACTAGGTAGTGCTTTGTTGTTGGAGTTGATTTTTTGGAGGTGTTCTTGCGGTCCTTCTTCTCCACCTCCCACCACGGCGGTCCCCAGGAGTCTGGTCTCGGTGTTGCGTAAAGGTACACCGACTCGAAGCGCCTCCCCACTGGCGGTGAAACACCGGGGGAGGGGTGGCGCCTCTGAGACACGTATTGCTACGGCGCTCTTTCTTTTTCTTTTCTTTATTCTGTCATGCAGATGGAAGGGAGAAGGAACCACACACACATAAGAAGAAGAAGCAAGGCAAGGAAAAGGCAAGGCAAGTACGTCGAACCGCACACGTGCCTTTTGTTCTTTTGTTCCATCTGCATGTCTGTGTGTGTGTGATGCCTTCGTTCTTTCTTTGTTTCCTGTTTTTCCCCCACTTTTACTTCGTAGCCCGTAGAAGACGCGCGCGTGCACTTGATGAACGGAGGTTGTTGGCGGAGGTGCTTGTGCTGTCTGCGCTGGCACGAGCCGTGGGCGAACTCCTTCCCTTGTGACGCGCCTTGGAGACACGAGAGTGGACGATGGAGAAACGCACACACACACACACACACACACACGTGCAACGGGGCTGGAAAAGTAAAGTAAAAAATAAAATTGAGAGACGCGCTTATGGGCGGCTGTCTCACCGTGGTGTGCCGCACGCAGTTCTTTCCTACACTCGAGTCCGCACCCACCCACACACACACACACACACACACACACACACACACACACACACACACGTCACCTCTACGCAACCTGAGACAACAAAAAAAAGAGACTCCGACATCAACACCGCTGGCATCTCTCTGTGCGCCGCTTTTTTTTTTCTTCGTCAAAATCCGAAAACGGCGTCATCTATGAGCGGCGCATGTCGCACGCCACGTGATGAGACTCCGCGGCTTGGCGGAAAAGGGGAGGGTCGCAATTCACCGCTCTGTGCTTCTTCTGTTGTGCAGGTGCGCACTCGAGACTTCTCCTTTTTCTTCCCGCTTCCTTCACATCACCTTGTCTGCCTGCACACCTCTTGCTACACCAACTATTTACAGCAACAACAACAAACCTGGCCTCCACGCCTCTGTTCGGTCAGCCGAAGAAGAAGAAAGAAAAAAAGGAGTTGTGGCGTGTATTACAGCGTCTTGCTGATCAAACCGTCGTGTACCTCTCTTAATACTTCCCCTCCTCTCCCTCCCCGCTGTGCCCCGCCACACATAAGCAGCTATCCACGCGACCAGAGTTCAGGGACCGTTCAGGGCTGAGGAACTGACTACCCGCACCAAGGCACACTTTGCCAGCATCACACGAAAGAAAGCCCGAGGCTCTTATCACCGAAGCGCACCTACTCACAGCCCCTCCCCTCCGGCCCGCCCTGCCCTCTAGCTCCACCTGCACTCGCTCGCGCTGAGGTCCTGGCTTCTCGCTTCTCGCTCAGCTCTACTCCCACTCCCCATTTGTGTTCTCTCTTTTTTTTTGTTTGTTTCCTGAGGCTGTGCGTAGAAGTAATAGGTCATGTGCGCTCATGCCCTCCCCACGTGTCACGGAGGGCCCTTCATCACCACAGACAGACGCTGAAGCCGGGTACAAGCACCCACTGCCCCCTCTTCCTTCACCCTCTCTGCTCCACTCTGCACGCTCCTGCCTGCCCGATGCAGCCACACAAGAGACGGGCCGTCACTTGGCTGGAGTCTTCACAGGGCTCTATGGTTTGCAGCCTGCGCTGACCAATGCGGCCGGGTACACCTTCTCAGATGCCGCTGCTGCGCTGATGTGTAGTCGTCTCGATCACCTATGGCACACCGCCTCATCATCTTCTTCATTAGCGGCAACAACGCCTTCATCGGAATCGAGACTGGATGGAACTCAGCGCGCTGAAGAGAGCGGTGAAGAGGCGAGCCGCACACACCCCCGAACACGGCTTGTGCTGCAGCTGCTCGCGCTGACGGTGCTGCGTCAGGCCGGTCCGCGGCTACTGCTCACACCGGATGACGATGACAGTGCTCTCTTCCAAGCCACCTCGAAGTACCGCGGCGACACAAGCTTCACTCCAGGGCACTGCATGACCACCAGCAGCAACAGCAGCAACAGCAGCCGCTGCAGCACTGGCAGTCTCAGGCTCTCCCGTGTGGTCGGCGAGTGGCTTTGGCGGCGTGCGGCGGCGCTGCCCTCGCCACGGATAGCGTCCGACTCCCCCTACGGTGATCTCCGGACGCTTCTGATCGAGTGGGCTGCGCTGACGCTGCCGTTGGACTGGCGTGCGAGTCGCGAGGAGGTGCGGTGGCAGCGTGCGTGTGCGTCGCTTGCGTCTACTGCTGCGGCTGCCACGACACCTGCAGATGCCGTGTGTGTGTCGCAGGAGAACGGCGACGAGGCCGCAGCGCCGACTCGAGATGCTGAAGCGCTGGTGGAGCCTTCCAATGATGCCGTGTGTCCAGCAGATGCGGAGCAGACCCAGTCCTCGCTAGTCGCACCTCACGACGAGGGCAGCACCTCGGAACATCTTGCCAGTACGACAGGCATCGATGCGCCTCTGCACAGCCACACTCACGCAGACTGCGGCACTCCCCACGCTCCATCTCCGCCACTGTCCACGCCGCACGATGGTGCAGGCGAAGAGAAGAGCCCTTCGGCTGTGGACGATGCTGCCGTCCGACTTGTGCCCTCTCAGGCTTCACCACCGCCGCCGCCACCACTGCCATCATCAGCATCAGCATCCTCCGTACACGCACCACCGCCCATGCGTCGGGTGCTTCAACTCGTCCTGTCGAGTGCCACAGAGGCTGCGGATGCGAGTAGCACACCAGCCCCCTGCGGCCCTCTACCCACCCCTGCCTCCGCAGCCGATCAAACAGACCTGACGGCGCAGGGCGGCAACGCAGGATCGCGACGCGTACAGCTGCTACTTCAGTGTGGCGCTGTCGCTGTTTCGAGCTCCAGGGAGAAGAACCGAGCAACTCCCCACGGGGGCGCGAGCACAGACGAAACGGATCGCAGCGGCGGCCGCGGCATCACCCTCAGCAGTGTGATGGCTGTGCAGAGTGGTGAGGGCGTGTCGCCGACCGCCGAGGCGCCGCTCCCCACCCCCTCGGAAGACTTGAGACACGCGGGGGAGGTGGCTTCGCTGCAGACCACCACCGCCTCACGGCCTCGTCCACCGCAGCTTCTAGACGATGCGGAGGAGGACGTACACGGCGGCAGCGTTGCCCGTGATGTGCAGCACCGCGGAGAAAACAACAGCAACACCAAAACCGGCAGCACTTGCCCTGTGAGCCCGAAAAAGGAGGAGGGGGACGAAGAGGAGCAGCAGTCAGCGCAGTTAGACCAGAACTCGAGTGCTGCCTCGCCGCCGCCGCTGCTGGTGATGGTCGACGCTGATGCGCAGGCACGACGACGTCGCTGGCGGCGACTTGCACCTTTTGTGTTGCACGCGCCGAAGGGCAGCGAGGCGGCTGACGATGCGCAGGCCGTGTTAGGCGCCTTCGGCTTCACCTCAGCCTTCGACGAACTCGACGAGGCGCACTCCGAGAAGGCGGCAGCGGCGGCGGTGGCGACGGAAGCAGAGCTGCAGGAGGAAGAGAACATTGCAACCCGGTGCAGCGCTGACGCTGCACCGCCGTGTCCTCTCGGCCGGCTGCCGCCTCTCCTTGCGGCGCATGCGTGGCTTGCAGAGGCGGCGCTGCGCACCGCGTGGCTGACGCACGTGGTGGGGGAGGACACACGTGGTGATGCCGCCGCCGCTGTGGTGGCACGCAGTGTCCACGGCGGCAAGGATGTGCGAGTCACCAGCGCCGTCGCTCCCGTCGACGGCCGCTGCCCGCCTGCGTTGCCCGCACCGCTTCCCTTTGTCGCGATGGCGGACACGTGTGTGTCGTTGGCGCTCGCTGAGCTTCTGTGGTGCCCGCCCGCAGCAGCGGCGACGAGGAGGAGGCGCCATGGCTGTGATGACGAAGTGAGTGCTCGTGCTGCTACTTGTGCTCCCGCTGACGGTGCCGCTGCGGCGCGTGCGTCCTGGGCCCTGCCCGCCACCTTCGAAGCGCGACTGTACGCTTTTTTCGCGTACCCACTGGCCGGTGTCCGTGCTGCCACGGCACCCGAGCAAGAGAATCTCACGACCTCCCTTACCCGTGCACCCGCTACCGGCGTGGACGACCCCCGCACGGCGGCACCGCCGTTTCTCCACCGTGCGGCGTGGCAGGCCTACCTCGAGCTCCGCTACGCCGTCACGCCGCACGCTTGCCGCTCCAGCCCGTGCGGCAACATCGCAGTGGACGATGCGAGTGTGGTAGCTGTTGCTGGTGCGACAACCGTGGACGCCGCACCGCCCGCGCCGTCGAAGCTGTCGGACTCCGTGCGCAAGAGCACGGACATCAGCTCTCCGTGGGTGTCCAGCACAGAGATGGACAGCACGGAAGTGGCGGCAGCTGATGACACGGGTGATGACGGTGATGGTGGTGTGGTGCCGTGCAAGGGAGGCTCTTCTCCGCCACCCCAGACGATGCCCACGCAGGCGCCGCGCAGCCCGTCGCCAACGCCGCTGCCAATGTCGGACGCGATCGCCGCCGCAGCCGCTGCCTCCACCGCCACCGCCGCGAGCTCTGCCACGTACGCTGCGGTGATGGACGTGGCGGCGATGGTGCTCATGTTGTCGCTGCGCCGTGCGGCGGCGTCGTGCATGACGCGTGTGACGGAGCGTGACGGGAACGCCGGCCGGGTTCACAGCGCTGCCTCAGCAGCACGCGGCCCTTGGGAAGCGGAGAGGGACGATGACCTATGTGGTGCAGAGCAGCGCACGCACGCGGACTCCACGCACGGCACTCCCACCACCAACACGACAGCCGCCGCTGTCAGTGCGACGGTGCGAGAGTGGCCGGCTTGCTCACTGCACCACCTGCTGGAGCATGTGCTAGAGCGTGACAAGGGGCTTCAGCCGTACGTGTGTGGGAGTGGTGATGACGACGTCACGGCCTCTCCCCGGCTGTCGCAAGCGGATGAGATGGCAGCAGAGCAGCTTGGCGATCAAGACGACCCGGGGGACGCGTCACGCCTGTCGACGTCACTGTCCACGCCGACATCGACCGCGGTGGCCGAACGTCACTGGCTGGCGCTTGTGACGGTGTTGTGCATCGGGGAGAGTGATGTGGCGCAGTACGTGCGTAGCGTGCTGCTGCTGCCGCCATCGCCGCTGCAGCAGCGCAGCAGCATTAGCAGCAATGAAACGGGTTCGCGCGCGTCGACGCCATCGCTGGCCCCCTTCTCGATGCCGACACTCTTCGACAGCACGCTGGAGGACCTCTACCGCGACGACGCGGCCGGCGCGGCGGAAAAAACTACGGCGCCGGTGGCGCCGATGTGTCCTGCAGACTTCATTGTCTACGCGTCCCTTCACGGTAAAAACGGGGCCGAGCGTGTCGTTGAAGCGCCGTTGAGCGGTGTTGCGGCGTCTGATGCACGTACCACCGGGTCATCAGCGGTGCCAGCGACGGCGCCTGCTGTGCACGGCACACAGCCAGACAGCTTGTCACTCTGCGCGGCCGTGGCACTGCGTCACCCACGGGTGGTGCTCCGGCAGGTCAGCTTCTTGTGGCGGCTTGTGTGCCACACCCACGAGCACCATCGCCCAGGCGCCGATGCTGCTGCTGCTGCTGCTGTGACGGAGGGAGGGGACAGAGGGACATCCTCGGCGGGTGCGGAGGGCGGGGCTGACGCGGTGAGAAGCGCGTTTTCCGTGTGTTTTGCGCGAATGGTGGAGGTGGTGCAGCTCGCCACCGTCGCAGGTCTGCCGCCGCCCCTCGCCACAGCAGCAGCCGCGGCGGCGGCGGCACCGCCAGCCTCGTCGCTGTCGGCGCCACAGAGGAACCTTCACCTGCCGCACACGAAGGGCGGCGCCGTCGCGGTTGTCGGCCCGGGTGCAACGATTCCTGTGGGGCCGCGTGCGCCTGACCGTGAGCCTGCAGAGCTGGCCACCGCGCCTGACCTTCCACCGCCCTCACACGGGCTGCAGCGACGGCTGCGGCTTCAGCTCGCCACACACGCGGAAAAACCGCATGCGACGGCACACGCGTCGGGGAGCGGGATGAAGCACTCGCGGCACACCGACGCGATGGCCACGAGCGGCAGTGCAGCCTTGCCTATGAAGGGGGAGGACGAAGGCGTTGCACAGCCGCCGTTGAAGCGACCACGCGTACCTGGTGCAGCTGCCGGGGATTTACCGATGGGCCGGCGCAGCGCACATGCCGAGGGTGGAGGTGAGGGAGATACACCAGTGCTGCCACCTCCGCTGGCGGCCCTCTTCGAGGTACACGTGCGGTGGGCTGAGCGCGCCACGGCGCAGCCTCGGAACCAGTCCGTGCGTGCGCTGCCGCTAACCGCACGGCGACCGACACCGCCGCAGCAGCCGCCACCGCTGCCGCCGCCAGTCCCACTTCTCAGCCTCGTGTCTGACGTGCTGTGGAGCGTGCTTGTGCACATGCGTGGTAAAATGTCGGGGGATGTCTGTGTGACGTTTTCCCGTGCCGGTGATGGTGTCGCGAACACCGGTGCGGCGCTCCCTGCCGTGTCTGGGCTGCGACGGGCTACGCTGCAGCTTCAGGCGAGTGCGTCGCACACAGCACTGCAGAGCCTGTGGCAGGCTCTTTGTCCGCCTCCCCCTCTTCCGCAGCTTCCGCTGTTGGATGATGGGTCGCCAGTCCGGCCCGGGTACGAGGAGACAGCAGCGCATCCGCAGCCCAGTGTTGCGCGACGGCTGGAGGTGGTGAGCGCGTCGCGGGACTCGCAGACTCTGCCCAACACCGGTGCTGACATCCGCGTCTACCGCACGCTGACCGCGACGCTGCGGGGTGCGCTGTGCCTTTCGCTCGGCTTCGCCGTGCACGCATGCCTGCACGGTGTGTGGCGGCGGTGGAAGGGGAGGGCGGCCACGATAACGGTGCGTGAGGGTGTGGCGGCTCCGGTAGAGGCGTACATGTGGCTCGCATGCCAGCTGCGCCTCGTGCATGACGAACTTGTGTGGCCTCTCCAGCGTGCTCTGACCATACCTCTACTGGCCGGACAACTCCATACAGCGTCGACCGCGCAAGGCGCTGCTGCTATGACGGCGCCGTGGCTCGGCTACGGCCCACTCGCGCACGTGCTGTTCCCTGCGCTGATGCGGGAGGTGGATGCGGCGGTGTCGGCGGCGTGTGGCGAGGACTGCGGTGGCGCTGCACGTCATGCGGCTTATGAGGCCTGGGTGCCACTGCGCGCTGCGCTGGTGCGCGCCGGTGTCTCGGTCTCTCTCCCCCTGCCACGAGCGAGGCGTGATGGCTGCGTGCCAGAGTGAGAGAGAGAGCGGAGGCCGTTGTGCATCAGACGTGTGACCGAGCCACGAAACACACACACACACAGGTGGATTCCACAATCTGCTGATGTTATCAGCCACAGAGCCACACTACGGGGTGTCCGCCGAGGACATGGGCAGCTTCCCCACCTGCAACGTCTGCACAAGTCTTGCGGCTCGAGCCGCACAACTCGCACGTGAAAAAAAACAAGCAACGAAAGAAACGAGGAGGTAAATGCCAGTAATGGCAACATGAGAGAGAGAGAAGGCAATATGCCGAAGCACGTAGCTTGACGTTGCATCAGCTTTGTGCGTGCGCACAGTGGCAAAGGTACGTCCATCTTCTCTTGACTCCATGACGTTGGAGTGTGCTTGCACCTCTTCAATGTCGCCCCCTCCCCCCCTCCCCCCTTTCCCCGTCGACACTGGCTCTCCGACTCTCCTCTTCATCCGATGAACACCCCCATTGACCGTTCTCCCCGCCGTCAATTATCCTTTGTCTCTGTGTTAACGTCGTGTTCCCGCAACCCTCATCCACCCCCTTCCCCCCTTCCCCCCTCCCCCCCCCCCCGCACACACAGACTTGCCGTCGACACTTGCTATCGCAACACCCCTTCCAGCCTTCTCCCCCCCCCCACACACACACACACACTCGCTTCTTCCTTCTTCGACACACCTTCCACACATTAAGCTCAGACGCTTCTAGTCAGGCAGTGTGGACGTCTCCCTTGTACTTTCTCTCTCCTTCTGTCTGTCTGTCTGTCTGTCTGTCTGTCTGTCTGCCTGTCTGTCTGTCTGTCTGTCTGTCTCAGCGCTTCCCTAGTCCCGATCTTCCCTCCTTCAGCACGCACACCGACCCACACACACACACACACACTCACACAGACAAAACCCCCCAAAAGATGGTGCAACTGCACTTGAATGACGGGGAGGAGGTGCACCTCGAGGCCCTCGCTTCGGGGCCGCAGAAGCGGCTGAGCGAGTATCGCCGCTTCGCTATTCTCCTGCTGGGCTCGCTGACGATGATCTGTGCCTCGTTCGGTTACGCCTTCAACCTCATCTCCTCCGCGATGCAGTCACGCTACAACTTCACGCTGCGGGACATGACGACCATCACAACGTGCGGGCTCGTCTTTGGTTTCTTCATGCTGCCGTACGGCTTCTTGTTTGACTACGCCGGCCCCGTGCCGATCGCGGGGCTGGCGATTGTGACGGTCACCGTCGGCACAATCGGGATGGCGCTCTGCTTTCAGGGCGCGATCGAGGGCAGCGTCGTGAAGCTCTCCATCTTCAACGCAATTCTGAACATCGGCGTCTCCCTCTTCGACCTCGTTGCGTGCATGACGGTGATCAGCTACTTCCCAACAAACCGCGGCGCGGTGATTGCGCTGCTGAAGGTGTTTGCCGGCCTCGGATCCGCTATTGTGGGCTCCCTCAAGTCCGGCTTCTTCGGGACGCACGTGGACTGGTACTACTACTTCCTCCTTTCCTTCTCGGCGGTCATGGGCGTCTTGCTGATGATCTTCATGCGGCTGCCCGAGTACCATCTCACGGGCTACGAGATGGCGCACCTCAGCGAGGATGCGAAGGCCACGCGGCTGGCGACCAAGACGCAGTACCTGAAGCAGAAGCCTCCCATGCGCCGCTTCGCCTATGCCTTCGTGGTGCTCGTGCTCTTGATCATCTATCTCCCGACGGGGAGCGCCGTGGTGTCGTACAAGTCCCTGAACGCGACCTACCAGCTCGCCTTCGCCGTTGTGACGATTGCGCTGACGCTCGCGCTACTCGGCATGGTCGCCCCGCTGTCCGTGCTGAACCACAGCAGCATGCCCTTCTCGCAGCGCTCGGGTTCGAGCACGCCGTCCTCGCAGACGATGTCGCCGTCGACGTCCGCGCCAGGCCTTGCGGAGCTGGACGACGCAGCGGCTCTGACAGCGGTGGGCAAGACGGTGAACTCCAAGTCCGAACCGATCGAGCAGGAGCTGCCGCACGAGATGGCGGAGAACGTGAAGGAGGCGGGGGTGGTCGCGGCGGCCGCGGACTGGTCACACACCCCGAGCTCCGCGGATGGCAAGCGAGCGAGCGGCCATGCCGGGGGGCGCCACATTGAGACGGAGGTGGACTACATCGCCCCGCAGTACCAAGGAACGTTTCTGCAGAACCTGCTGACGATCAACCTGTGGGCGCTGTGGTGGAGTATCTTCTGCGTGATTGGCGCGGAGTTCGTCATCATCTACAACGCGACGTTCATCTTGGGCTCGCTGCAGAGTGCGCCGGTGAGCGGCTCGTTGTCGACGCTGCTGACGGTGCTCAACGGCGTGGGCAGTGCTGTGGGCCGGCTGCTGATGTCGTACTTCGAGGTGTGGTCGCAGAGGCGCCCAGCCGATAAGCGCATACCGCTGACGATCGCGCTGTTCTTCCCGACGACATCCGTCATCATCTCGCTTGTGCTGTTCCTTGTTGTGCCGGCTGTGGCGCTGCCGCTGCCGTACATTGTGGCGGCGCTGGGCAACGGCTTCCTGGCCGCCACCATTGTGCTCGTGAGCCGCACGATCTTCGCGAAGGACCCCGCAAAGCACTACAACTTCTGCTTCAGCGCGACGATGATGGGCTCCATCTTTCACAACCGCTTGATCTTTGGGGAGTGGTACGCGGCCCAGGCGGACAAGCAGCACCACGCCAACCACCTGTGCTACGGCAAGGAGTGCGTGCTGGGCAGCATGGTGCTCATGCTCGGACTCTCCTGCACAGGCTTCATCAGCAGCACGTTCCTACACCTCCGTTACACGGCCTACTGCAAGCGCGTCCTGGCGGAGAGGGCCGCACTGCGCGCTCGCGAGGACGAGGCCGGCGCGGCCCTCAGCGCGGATGGTGCCTTGGTGGACTTGCAGCACGACGGCTTCGAGCAGCCACCGCCGCCGCAGGAGCGGCAGCAGCAGCACACGAACTAGTCGCTAGCACTTCGAACACACACGGACCTACGCGCGCCCCCCTCCCTTCCTCCTTTCCATCCCCTTCACAGGCAAAAAAAAAAAAGATATGGCTGCCTCAACAACAATCGACCCTCTTTCCAAAAGGGAGCATTGTGGTGATCGTGTTGGCTGTCTTCACTGCAGCTTCCCTTGCTGTGTTGTGTTGCTTGGTGACCAGTAGGGTGAAGACCGTGGGGGGAATGTCTCTCTCTCTTTTTGTGTCTGTGTGCAGGGGTGCCGGGACGTCATCACTTCTTCTTCACCCTTCAACAACGCTCCCTTCCTGTGGTGCTTTCATGTCTCCCTTCCTTTTTCTGTTTTTTTTTTCATTTATGTTTGCTTCTTGCCTTGTCTTGTACTAAGAGTTTGCTACGTCACTGAACACGTACGCAAACATCTCCTATATCGTTCTTTTTTTTTTCGTTGAAGGAGCGAGAGCTGACGTGCTCAAGTCTGTGCGTCTGTGTGTCTGTCTGTGTTTTTGTGTGAGGGATGAGAGCACACACACACACACACACACACCCACACGTACAACACACAGACAATCCATCTATACATGGGAAGGGTGCTTGGCGAGTTCACCTTCACCTTGCATGCACTCCTTTCCGAGCACACGCCTCCCTCCTTCCTCCCCCGCCTCCCTCTCTCTCCCCATCTCTTGGTTGTGTATGTGTGTGTGTGTGTGTGTGTGTGTGTGTCTGTGCGAAATGAGGCAGGAGTACTTCTTAATGAGATGACGCCTCCTCCTCCCCTTCCCTCCTCCCCCCTTTCCTCCTCCGCGTCCTTCAGCGCTTTTTTCTTTTGTTTCGCCATTTTCAAGCCTCCCAGAGGTTCCTCCCCCCGTCCCCCCACCCCCACACACACACACCCGTTGTTTTTTTCTTTTTTTTCTACGCTCTCGCTTCGGGAGGCACATGCGCGTGCACAGGTTCCGGAAATCTGCTCGTCTACTCCTTAGACCATGGCCCTCCTCCTCCCCTCCCCCTCACACACCCATCAACACCTTCCCACTAGTGGAAGAAGCAGCTTGCAATTTTTTTTATGCGAGATGCTAGGAGTAGGAAGGCAAGCACATGGCTGTCGTTTTTCTTTTTTTTTCCCCCTTTTCCTTGAGCTAGAAGGTGTGATTTGCCTTGTCCATTTTTCTCTTTTTCTCCCCTGTACTGGTTGTACACTGAAGGCGCACACAGCAGACACCGTCAGCGTCCACACACACACACACACACACACACACGCGTACACGCCTGTGCTGGGCACCCCTCGTCCCCGATGCTTCCAAAATAATACGGGAAGGAATACCTGACGGACAGCTCGCCCATCAAGTGTGTCTGTGTGTGTATGTGTGGAAGTACCTCTGCCACTCTGCTGGGCTCTTTGTGTGCCTTCTTTTTTTTTTTCGTCTTTGGCTTGTCTTTGCAGCTCGCCTTTTCAAGTGTCCACCTGCCCGTCTTCCTCTTCCTCTCCCTCCCCTCCTTTCTCTTTCTCTTTTTTTTCCTCCATGGATGGGTGGGCACCGTCGGCGGCTGGCAACTGTGCGGGGATGTGCCGCATCGCCCTTCACCCCCCCTCCCCTCCCTCCCCCTCCCTCTTTCTCTTTCTCTTCGTCCCCCTTCCTCCTTCTCCATTTTTCTACCACCCTCCCCTTCTTTTCTGCACTCGACAAGGCCATTGTTGCATGCAACTCTACGGCTCTCTGTTTTTTTATTATTTCTCTTTCCTCGCTCTTTGTTTGACAGTACCTCGTCTGAGTGTGCCTCTGCGTGATGACGTGTATGTTCACGTGTATCTGTGTGTGTGTGTGTGTGTGTGTGTTTGTTTGTCTCGACGTGGCGAGAGGTGTGAGCTTTTTCTTTCTCTTTCCTTCAGTTCTTTTTCTTTTGTTGACTTCCTGTTTGACCCCCACTCTTCACTGTCCCCCCTCCCCCTGCCTCCTCTCCCACCTCCTTTACACAGTGACCGCTGTAACAGGACAGAGGGGGGGGGGGGCAGGGGACGGAGGGGGGAGAGACAGCGCACGAGATCCGCTCTCGCGGTTCACCACGTATAGAAGTCTTCCGTCTCGCTTCCGGCTGCACACTCGCTGTGTTCCTCTGTCCTTTTTTTATTTTTAATACTATTTGGGGGTGCTTGTCGTGTCTGACACCCGTCTGTTGAACACGGCTAGAGCCTTCATGGGTGCCTCACGCTGCCCCCCCCCCCCTCCCACCCCACCCCCCACCTCTCTCCCTCTCCTCTCTCCCCCCTCTCACCTCACCTCACCGCCTCTTTTGCAGGAACAAGGCTTCGCCACTGACCCAACGCGAGCCGTGATGAACAGCAAGGAGGGGTCTGAGGGGTGATGGAGGGGAGGGGGTTTCAGTGAACACACCACATCGCGAGGAGGGAGGGAGGGGGGGGGGAGGAGTGCACGAAGACAGGGACGGGCGCTTGAGCTTGTGCCGCATCCACTACAGCGGGTGGTGGGGAATAAGACGAAAAAAAAAAGAAAAGTAAGACACGTTGGCTTCATTTCGACCGAGAGGAAGACGAGAAGGAAAAAAACGACGGCACAAAAAAATGAACTTAAACTTAAGCAAAAAAGAAAGGCAATGAAAAGCCATCGATAACCATCCGAAGTGGAATGCAGCAACACCGTGCCGCCAACGCAAACGTGTGTGCAACAACGAAAGCCTGGGTTTACACGGAGGTGGGTAAAGCTCGGTCTTCCTCCCTTTCAAAAGAAAAAATAAAGACAATACAACATACAGATGAAATCACCGGAGCAGGTGACAGACGACCTGTGGAGGCTTGAGCCATTGACGTAAGGGTGGTTGTGGTGTCTCGTCTTCCCGTGCTTTGCGTACTTACACGTCTCGATGCACCGCATCCATCTCTCCCTTTTTTCTTTGTTTTCTCCAGAACAAGAGAATGATTCGGGCTGCTTGAACGCCTCGACAACTCGTTTCTGACGCACCCTTTCGCACTCTCCCTTCGACCACGTTCTTTGTTGTTTTTTCGTCCAGCCACCCCCTCCCCCTCAGACACACACACACACACACACACCCACTGTCTTTCTCCCTTTCACACACCGATCTTCAACAGTCCCCTCTCCCCTCTCCATTCATCCTCTTCTGCGCATTGCACCCATGGCATCGCTGCCCGACGCGGAGCTGCACCTACAGGTGCTGGCCAGTGGCCCACAGCGCCGCATCAACGAGCATCGCCGCTTCGGCGTGCTGGCGACAGGCTCCATTGGAATGCTATGCGCTTCCTTGGGCTTCGCCTTCAACCTGATCATGCCAAGCATGCAGGAGCGGTACAACCTTACACAGCGTGAGACGGCGTCTGTGACGACGGTGGGCCTCGTGTTCGGCTATTTCATGCTCCCTTTCGGTTTCCTGTACGACTACTTCGGGCCGCTGCCAGTCGCGTTGCTGTCGCTCGTGTCGTACCCGCTCGGCGCCATCCTTACAGCGCTGTGCTTTGAGGGTGTGATGGAAGGCACGGTGCTGCGGCTGTGCGTGTTCAACGCGATGCAGAGCATTGGTGTGTCGCTGACGGACCTCGTGTGCTGCATGACGGTGTTGTCGTACTTCCCGTCGAATCGCGGTCCGGTGATCGCGCTGCTGAAGACGTTCCTCGGGCTTGGGTCGGCGATCGTCGGCTCGCTCTTTACCGGCTTCTTTAACAATCAGATCTCGAACTACCTTTACTTCCTCGCAGTGCTGTCCTTTGTCGTGAACATGGTGTGCGTCGTCGTGATGCGGCTGCCCACGTACCATCTGACACAGTGGGAGGAGCGACGGCTGCCTGCGGAGGAGAAAGATCGGCGCGGTGCGACCAAGGCGCAGTACCTGAAGCAGCGGCCGCCGATGTGGCGCTTCGCGTACGGCTTCCTTGCGCTCGTGGTGCTGATCGTGTACCTGCCGACGACGTCCGCGCTGGTGGTGTACCAGGAGCTTGGCAGCAACTACAAGCTGGGCTTCGGGATCGGGACGGCGGTGATGACAAGCCTGTACCTGCTGGTAGCGCTGCCGCTGCCGGCTGCACTGACGCGCCGTGTGTCGTGGTGTGCGCGGAAGAGCGCGAGCGACGACGGCGACGACGTGGAGGGGGCTGCGGGTGTGCAGGGGACGGGCAGGAGCCGCTCCACGGACCACGAGCCGTGCCAGATGGAGGAGAAGGGTGTGGTGGCGCTCGCTGCGGACCTGGACGTGACGAGCGACGCGCAGGAGTCGCCGCGGCGGCCGGTGGAGACGGACGTGGACTACCTTGCCCCGCAGTACCAAGGCACCTTCTTTCAGAACCTGCTGACGCTGGAGCTGTGGGCGCTGTGGTGGACGATCTTCTGCGTCATCGGCGCGGAGTTCGTCATCATCTACAACGCGACCTTCGTGCTCGGATCGCTGCAGGGGTACAAGCCGTCGCTGTCGCAGACGACGCTGCTGACGGTGCTGAACGGCGTGGGCAGTGCAGTTGGCCGGCTGCTGATGTCGTACTTTGAGGTCTGGTCGCAGAAGCGCAGTGTAGAGGACCGCATCCCGATTACGGTGGCACTCTTCTTCCCGACCGGTGCCATCATCATCACGATCATCCTCTTCCTGACGCTGCCGGCTGCTGCTCTGCCGCTGCCGTACGTCATGGCGGCACTGGGCAACGGCTTCTGCGCGGCAACGCAGATCCTGGTCACCCGCACGGTCTTCGCGAAGGACCCCGCGAAGCACTACCACTTCTGCTTCAGCGCGACGATGGTCGCCTCCATCCTGTTCAACCGGCTTCTGTACGGCGAATGGTACACGGTGCAGGCGGAGAAGCAGGGCAGCAAGCTGTGCTACGGCAAGGGCTGCGTGCTGATGCCGCTCGTGGTGATGCTCGGCCTCGCTGCGAGCGCCTTCGCAACCGATGTCGTGGTGCACTTCCGCTACCGTGCCTACTCGCGTCGCGTGCTGATGGAGCGTGCGCGGGTGCGTGGTGAGGCGGTGTCCGTCGTGGCGTCGGGGGAGAACGAAGCTGCCGCGGCGACGTATCGGCTGGACGACGGACTGTGCTCCGGCGAGGCCCGTCCCGCACATGTGCGTCAGAGGTCGGTGTAGGTGGAGACCGCTTGCTGTTATGCGGTGGCGCTTATACCTCGCCGCTGCTGCCCCCCCCTTTTCGTCTGTAGCCTCTCCCCCCTCCCACTTTTGAAGCTAAACTGATTTTGTTTATTTTCTTTTTCTTTTTGTTTTCTTTTTGTTTGGGGGGTTTCCTGCTACTGTGTCACGTGCTCCTTGTCTCACATGAACCCACCACAACGCATGGCCTTCCCCAACCCCAACTTCCCCCCCCTCCCCCCCCCTCTCTCTCTCTATCTCGTCATTTCCCGTGCCGGTGGCTGACCTTATCTTTACGCGCCTCTGCATTTCATGTTGCCCAGAGTCTCACTGTGTGTGTGTGTGTACTTGCTTTCTTTTCTTCTCCGTGTCAGTGTTCTTTTTTTTTTGACTTGAGCACCGTCGGTCGCCACACCCGCCCTTCGCCGTCTTGACCAGACTTCCCCCACCCCCACCTTTCTTCCTAATGCGTGACGCTGCGTGCCTATGCGAGCTGATGCATCTTGCGAAGGGAGGGGAGGGGGGAGGAGGTTCTGGTTGTTGCTGGTTGATGTGCGCGCTTGTGTGTGTGAAGCCTGCTCCGCTCTGAGGGACGGGCACTGAAGCGTGCGCGGGCACACGCGCGATGTTGGAGGGTGGCGGTGGTTGTGTGTGTATGTGTGTGTGATGGATCCTGGTCTTGCAGCCCGTGTTCTGAGGTGCAACCCGCTCGCTCACTCGCCAACCCTCCACTCACCCACCACCCACTGCATCACTGCTGTACGTGCCTGTTTTTTTTTTTCCCCTGCGCTGCTTCTCTCTAGCATGCCCGCCCTCCTTCATGTTGTACACCCCATCAATCTTGATCCTGCCTCCCTCTTCCCCTCCCCTCTTCCTTTGTCTCTCTCCGGTTCATGGCATAATCGACTCCCCACCCGCCTCTTCTTCCCCTTCTTCCTCTCACCCCCCTGCCCTTTCCTTTTTTCTTTTTCTTTTCTTTTTCTCTTGAGCTTTCCAATGGGTTTGATGATACATCTTACCGTCTAACACCCCCCCCTCCACTGGCGTGCACGGGGGACGTTTGGGGGAGGGAGAAATCGAAGCGGCTGCCTCGCACAGCCGGGGGTGGTGGTGGTGGGGCAGTGTGCTTGCTGTCTTCTGCTCACACTGTTCCCCTTCCCTCTCCATCCATCCACGTCTCCTTCTGCGTCTGCGTGCGGGCTGTCGCGTCAGGTCGCTGCCCCCTCCGTGTCCCTCCCCCTCGACTCCCCCTCTTTTTCTTTTTTTCCCTCCCGCGTTGCCTGGTCGCTGACCACGCGCGCTTGTCATGTTGTAGCGCCACTGCCGTTTTTTTTTGTTTGTGCATGTCTTCTCGCCTTACGTGATCCTTTTTTTGTTTTGTTTTCCACATCTCCCACCATGCTGTGCATGTCGGGGCCTGTTTGTGTGTGTGTGTGTGTGTGTGTGTGTGTGTGTGTGACGTCCCCCCGCCACCCGTTCCATTTTTTTCCCAGAGCACAACCGCTTCTCACCGTGCTGCAGGCTGTCCTAAGCGTAGACCGAGCTCGATGGTTGTTGTTGTTGTGGCGTTGGTGGGGATGCTCCGGTGCAGCCTCACCGTCTTGGAAGCCGACACATCCACGCTAACCCGCACACCCCTGCGCTTCCCTCCTTCCTCCCACCGAAACACTCATGCGACGCGTTGCGTGTGTCGAGGAGTGCGGGGGGGGAGAGGGAAGCGACAAGCGTGTGGCGCTGTGCGGGACAGCCACGCTCGTGACCCCTTCATACTCGAAGCTGATGTAAGAGAGCGGGCGAGAAGCGTGTCGGTGCTTTACAAGACGTACAAGGGTAGAAGAGGCATGCTAAACACCTACACCCCCCCACCCCCCTTACACACAAAGACCTAAATCAGAATATTTATGTCAAACAAGAGAGAAAAAGAAAAAAAGAAAAATGGAAAAGTTATGAGCTTGATGAGCGCGACCGCGCAGGTCCCCTTCGTCTCGTGGCGGCGCCGTTCACAACACGATGAGTTTGTCCAGTAGTGGCCGTCACTGAGGGGCATCGGCTTATCATTGGCCTGCGCATTCCGTAGCGGATGAAGACGACTCTTCGTCCCCATCCCTCCTCTCTTTTCCTATCAGCGGTGGCATCTCCTTTGCGGGGAGGGGGAGGAGGAGGGGAGGGGGAAGGGCTTCGTTCTTACACGCCTCGATCTTCAAAGCCATCTCTCCCCGTGATCCGGCAGATGATGCCTGGGGCGAAGGCGGTGACAGGATCGTGTCGGTCACGGTACAAGGAAAGCGTTGTCGGACTCGCACTCGTAAATTTGAAAAGCGAAACGAAAACGAGAACAGAAAAAAAAAGCGAGGCGAAGCTTTACGCAACAATCAAAAAGGAGTAAAGTCTTAAAAAAAGAAAAAAAAGACACAGAAGTGAATCACTTCGGGCAGGACAAGGTACTTCCCGAACCCCCCCTCCCCCTCTTCTTTTCACTTGCTTGTGTAGCCCATGAGCTTCAGGCCATCGACCCCTTCGGCACAACGCTGCTCATGCACTCTCTCCCCTCCCCCTCCCCTCCCCCCTTCCCTCTTCTTTCACCAAAACCCATTGATGTGTATCATCAACACACATAAACACACACATATGTGTCCTCATGCATGCCTCACCTTTCTTTCTCTCTCTCCCTTTGTGTCCCCTCTTTTTTTTTTTCCTTTTCTTGCATCTCCCACCTCCAAAAAAAAACAAAAAAAAAACAAATGCAGATTTTCCTAAAACAAACAAACAAACAAAAAAAACACACAAAACCCCCCGATTTCATCCCACTCTCACCACCTAACAGCCCATCACTCGTGATACAGCTCCCCCTTTTTCATCTCACTCTCTCTGTGTGTTTCACTCACGCACTCAATCAAAACAAACAAAATTTCCCTCTTACGCTGCCTTTTCTCTTTTTCTTTCTCGTCGTTCAAAATTCTCTTTTTTGTCTCTCTCCCTCTCGTTTTTTTTTTTGCTTGACTGACGACCCTTCATAGCAACGCACCACTCCCCACCCATCCACTCTTCCCTCCATCAAAACAGCACAAAAACAACAACAACAAAAGAAGAAAGAAGCCTCCCCGTACGCCAGCCGATAACTCCGTCTTTCCAGTCCCTCTGCTCGCCACGTTTCGATCCCCAGTCCGCAGCTCCCTTCTCCGTCAACCTTCCCCCCGCCGCCCTCTCCCTCATCCCCCTCATCACCCTCATCACCCCCTCCCTCGCAACCATGAAGACCAACCACGAAGTCGCGGTGATCGTGCTGGCCAACGGGCCGCAGAAGCCTGTCAGCGAGCACAAGCGGTTTGCGCTGCTCGTGCTCGGCTCTGTCGGCTGCATTGTGTGCTCCTTCAGCTACGCGTGGAACCTCATCTCGGGTGAGATGCAGAAGCGCTACAACCTCTCGCAGCGTGATCTCAGCACCGTCTCTACGGTCGGCCTGGTTTTCCAGTTCGCGGTGCTGCCCTACGCCTTCCTGTACGACTACCTCGGCCCCATGCCGGTGAGCATCATCGGTACTACCTACTTCCCGCTGGGCACGCTGCTGCTTGCGTTGTGCTTCATGGGGAAGATTGAGGGCAGCGTCCTGCGCCTCTCCGTCTTCAACGCGATGATGGCCTGCGGCTGCACGATGTTCGACCTCATCTCCTGCGTCACGGTGCTGTCGCACTTCCCGACGAACCGCGGCCCCGTAACGGCCGTGATGAAGACGTACACGGGTCTGGGCACAGCCTTGATTGCGTGCCTGCACGCCGGCTTCTTCAACCACGACCCCCTCGTGTACTTCTTCTTCCTGTTCTCCATGGCGCTGGTTGTCGGCGTGCTCTGCGTCATCTTCATGCGCCTGCCGCCGTACCACCTGACCGGCTACGACATGTCCCACCTGCCGGAGGAGGTCAAGGAGAGCCGCCTGGCGACCAAGGCGCAGTACCTGCGCCAGGAGGCCCCGCTGCGCCGCTTCGTGTTCGGCTTTGTGATTGTCCTGATCCTCTTCGTGTTCCTGCCGGTGCAGAGCGCGCTGGTCAGTTACATGAGTCTGGGCACGACGCCGAAGCTGGCCTTTGCGATTGTCGCGACGGTGCTCGTCTTTGTGTACTTCTTCCTGATGACCCCCCTGCGCTGCCTGGACAGCAGCCACATCCCCTACATCCACCCTGTGGAGGAGGAGGAGGATGAGATGGCCCGCCAGCGCGACGGACGCGCAGAGGCCGGCAGCTACCAGACGCTGAATGACTGGCAGGAGGCTGGGTCGGGCTGTGGCAACGCACCAGACGGAAGTCCCGCGGCGGAGAAGGTCCAGGGCTTCGATAAGGACGGTCGTCGCATGTCTGGCATGGCCCTCGCGGAGGCGTCGGCGACAATGTCGGAGGCCACGGCGAATGTGGAGGCGGTGAAGACGGAGATCGACTACCTCGCGCCGCAGTACCAGGGCACCTTCTTCCACAACTTGGGGACGCCGGAGCTGTGGGGGCTGTGGTGGACGTCCTTCGTGACGATGGGCTGCACGTTCGTGGTGATCTTCAACCCGACCTACCTGCTGGCTGCGCTGCAGAGTGCGCCGGTGGACGCGTCCCTGCGCACGATGCTGACGGTGCTGAGCGGCGTGGGCAGTGCCCTGGGCCGCATGCTGATGGCTGTGTTCGAGGTGTGGACGCAGAAGCGCAAGGCGGAGGACCGCATTCCGATCACCATGTCCACACTCTTCTCGACGGGCTGCGTGGTTCTGAGCATCGTGCTGTTCCTCGTGCTGCCGCCCGCAGCGCTCCCGCTGCCGTACATTGTCGCTGCCACCGGCAACGGCTTCTACAACGGCGTGATGCTGCTGGTGACGCGCACGATCTACGCCCAGGACGCTGCGAAGCACTACCACTTTTGCTTCAGTGCTCTGGTGCTGAGCGCGGTTGTGTTCAACCGGTTCCTGTACGGCGAGTGGTACACGGTGCAGGCAGAGAAGCAGGCGCGCAGCGACAAGATGTGCTACGGCAAGAAGTGCGTGATGATGCCGCTGCTGGTGATGCTGGGTCTCGCGTGCAGCTCTCTGCTTGCGGAGGCGTTCGTGAACCTGCGCTACCGCTCGTACTGCATCAAGACGCTGGCGGCGCGCGCGCAGCTGCACGCAGCTGGTGCGCAGGGCGAGATGAGCCCGTGCGAGCCGAGCCACGAGGAGCCGGCTGCATCGTCGTCGAGCGCGCGTGCTGCTGCGGCTGCGGACGAGGAGGAGCGTCAGCGCGCGTGAGCAACTGCGGCGACTGACTCCCTGCACTAACCGCACTCGCCAGATCGTGTCTGATTCGGAGAACGGACATGCGCTTGCTGCTCGAGCACAACTCCCACAATCCGTGTTACGTGTGCGTGTGTGTGTGTGTGCCATTGGCGGTTGGATGCCGCGTAAGCGCCGCGGTTACACGCACACAGACACATCGATACAGACATGTGCACCCTCACAGGAACTGCACCTCCATCCCGACTCCCACGCCGGCGATCGCGCGTCCCGCCCCGATGCGTAGAACTGTTCTTGTTGCTGACGTCGACAGGTCATCTTTCTCCCTCTCATTTTTTTTTCCCTGTTCTTCTCGCCTACCTTGTTCTCGTCCTTCATCACTTCCTACCCCCTCCCACACCCTCTGCGCCCCCCATCCCTCCTTTTTTCTTTTTTCTCCCTCCTCTTTTGCTTTCGTGTACCTTCCGCGATGCTTCCCTTTTCTTTCTTTCTTTTTTTTTTTTTTTGTAAGTTGTTGGCTTTACCTATCTTCGATGGACGCGTGCACGATTTTGCCTGCCGCGTCCTCGATCACCTCCTCCCCCGCCCCTTGTTCTCCCCTCTCTCCCTCCAAAAGAAAAAAAAACAAAGAGACAAACAAAGATCATCATCAGTATCATCAACCCCCCCTCCCTTCCCCTCCACTCCCCCACCGTCCTCTTCTCATTCTCCGCCCTCCCCCCACTCCGCTTTCTCCTTTTCGCCTTCTTTCCTGTGTGTGCGTGTGGTTGGGAGGGGGGTGGGCCCCTTGGGGTTGTTTGCTTAACCACAGATCTCTCTCTCTCACATGCTATTTCTGGGCCCCACGTAACTTGGTTTTTGCGGATCTCATTTTTCTCCTTGATACGTTGCCGCTTCCCCCCTTCCGGCCCTCCTTTTTTTTTTGGTTTCACTCGTCCTTTAATGGTAACCCGATGGACGATCAAAACGAAGTAATATCTCCCCTCTCTCTCCCCCTCCCCCTCTCTGTCTTACTGTGTGTGTTTCTTTACCTCTTTTCTTTTTCCTTTTCTATTTGGTTTCAGGTTTCTTCCTTTTCCAATCTCGGTGCTGCTCTCGCTGCTGTGCTTCGGGCTGTGCGCGTTGCTGGGGGGGGGGGAGGTACGCGCCGCTTTTTTTTTTTCTCCTCCTTCCTTCTCCTTGGCCCTGGTTCTCTCCTTCTCATCGCACACACACTCTCTGCGTCTCCTTCTCTTCCTTGAGAGTGAGAGAGGGAGACGGAGAGTGTTCGGGGACCGGGGGGACGGGGAAAGGTGCCGCTCAGCCCCCCCCCCCCCCTCTTATGTGTGTTTTTCCTTTTTCTTTTTTTTTCCTTCTTCATCCTGCTTCTGCGCTGTACACAGACACACAAACACGATGCGAATGGGGGAAAAAAAAAAGAGAGGCACACCCGTCATCCGTGACGAGCCGTGCTTGCTTCGTTGTATTCCTTCGCCGTTCTTTTTTATCTTTCTTATTGCGGGAGTACACGCAACACATACGAACCTACGAACATCACCCATCCGAGCACCGAATTCGCGTCACCATACCTCCAAAGAAGCCCCCTTTTTTTCCTCTTCCCCTGTCCCTCTTCCCCCCCCTCCCCCGCATCCATCAACCCGCTCCTCATTCACAAACACTCTGTGGGTGCACGGTGTCCCTACCGCTGACTGGTATGGTACGATCCCGACATTGGCGATACGGGGCCTTCCTCCCTCCCTCCCTCCTACGCACGGGCACGTGCACGAGCATGCGCAGACAGCAACCACTTCCGATGTTACCTTTAACCCCCCCTTCCTCCCCCCTTTCCCGTCTTTTTTTTTCTTCTCGTGCCGTGTTCTGTCGTTGCTTTTTTTTTTTCTCTTCTGCTTTTGCTTCTCGTGATGTGCCGACTCGGTGACGTTGCCGCCACCTCTCTACCCCTTCTCCGTCCCCCTCACACACTCCCACCCCTTGCCGCCACCGCGGTCTTTGCAGCATCCCGCGGCAGCTCATCACTTCTCTCGCTATTTTTCAATTGTCTTCACCCGTCATCAACCTGGCGCTTCACAAGTGGTGCGCGCTTTCACGAGTGCTGTCCACTCTGCTGCGCTCTCGCTCTCGCTCTCTCTCTCCATCCCCGCCTTTCCATCAACCTCCCCGCATGTACTTCTTTCAAGAGAATCGTGCAACAACCACTGCACGCATCCTCACAGACTCGTGCAGTGACGCTCCTCTCCTCTCTTTGTTTTTTTCCTTCGTACCCCTCTACGCATACGGAGACGTAAAAGGAAAACAAGAAAAGAAGCTTGTGAGCTCCACCTTTCCTTACTCCTTCGCCTCTTCCTCCTCCTCCTCCCTTCCACCGCACCTGTTGCTATCTGCTAGGCAATTCACTTCTTTCCACTTCTTTCCACGCCCCTCCACCTTCCCCCTCCCCCTCTCTCCGTCGGTCACCCCCCACCCCCGTGCTGGGTGCACGGTCGGGGTGGCAGCGGGGATCAAGGAGTGGGGGGGGGGGGGTGGGGAGGGAGGGCGGCTGTGTCATGAGCGGAAGTCACAGGCGTACATGTGTGTGTGTGTGTGTGTGTGTGACACCTATCTACCTTTTTTTTCTTATCATTGACCCCGGTTTTCGGGCCTAGCAGTGTGTTGTGTTCGTGAACGCTTCTCTCGCATGCTGCAGAACCAGACACACACACACACACATGCACACACACGCATGCACACACACACATGCACACACACACACATGCGCGGTGAAGAAGGCGGAGGAGGTCGAAGGATGGAAAAAACCCAGTGGAGCGGTGGAGATGTGCGAGAGGGAGTAAGAAAGAAAGCGAGAGCCGCCGCCGAAGCGGGCAGCACATCAAAATATTTTTCTCTGCTTTTTTTGTTTTGTGTGTGTGTTTTTTCTTTCTTTCTTCTGTTTGGCCGTGCATTGATCGTATGTGTGTTGTCTTTTTTATTTTTTCTCTTTCGTTCTCCACCTCAATCGACTTGCGCGCACTGTCTCCTGTTTTTGTTTCCCACTGGACGGAAGGGAGGGACACCCTATTGCTGGAGTGCTCACTCCGTTTTCTATTCTTTCTTTTTTTTTTCTTGTTGTTGTCGCCGTGCCCCCCTTTCCCCTGATGTCGGTAATAGCGGTCTGCGTTTTTTTTGTCTCGACGCATCACTGGTGCTCGAGCACTCACCGCAGGCATGCTATTAAAAGCGACCGCGAGGAAAGAGAAAAAAAAGGAGGCGGGAAATGGGAGAACACCCACGTAAGCCACCTCATCCAGTGAAGGTACGCTCTCGGAGACACACAAACACGCAAAAAAAACAACAACAGACAAACGAAAAAAAGAAAAACACACTCACCCCAAGGAAACAGCATGATCTGTTTTTCCTTCTTGCTTTCTTTTATTTTGCTTGGTTTTCTTTTTCAAATGGGTTCTGCCTTGATGCTGGTCTTTTGCGTTACGTGAGTGTGTAAGAAAGCGTATGTGGTCTTCACACGTTAGACTGCTGCGGCCTTCATTTCCTGTTACTTGATGGCGCGACGGTGCAACGTGCGTGCACTCCGATTGTGAGTCTCTTACACACACACACTCTAAACCAGCCCCACATCATCACACAGACTCGTGCTTTTTTTCTCTTTTTTTTTCTCCCACCCACACACGTAAAAAGAGGCAAGCTGCCGCTTCATGTGCCTCTCCTTTCCCTTACAGAAAAGGGTAGACCAAACAAGAACAAAAAAAGATTGAAGAGGTCAACAACGCACAATGGAGACTGTCATATGGAACTTAAAACAAAAGAAACAAGCAGCTGAGGGGGGCAGCGGGGGGGGGAGGGAGAAGCAGCTACAGGCGAGGTGTCTAACACCAACTAAGTCAACACCGCATGCGCCTCTCTGTGTCTCTCTGTCTCTCTCCCCCCCTTCCCTTCCCCCCCCCGCCCCCCGTGTCTCCCGAGCCTCGCGCTGTCCCCACTCGCCTCATCTCGCAGTCGCACACGACGTACCACTCCGTTAATTTTTTTTTCCTTTCTGCATTCGATGCGCTGCTCGTTACATCCTTCCGCGTCGGCAACGGTCACGGCTGTGTCTGCACCCTCTGCACCTCCGCTCATGGTTCTAATTTTTCTCCCCGCTCTTCTTCTACTGAGAAGTCGAGCATGATGGTAGTGCTTGATCTTGTCTCTCTCCCTCTCTCCCCCTCTCTGTTTCTGTCTTTCTGTCTCAAGTTTCTCTTTTTTTGTTTTTTTTACGTTCCCGGTTGTAACAACCAACTACTTTTCCTCTTTCCTTTTGTCCTCTCGCCCCTCTCCCCCCCATCGGCTTCACATGCGTCGCGGTCACGCTTCACATTGCCCCCTCCCTCCTCCCCCGTTCCCCCTGGTCGCTTCTTCGGCCTTCCATCCGTGCCTCCATTTCTTTTTTTTTCCCTGTTTTAAATTTGACTTGTTCATTCTTCAGTTGCCTCTATGGTGACTCCGCGCACGTGTGTGTGTGTCGGTGCGCGTGTCTGAGCTTGTCTTTACACAACAGAAAAAGGAAAAAAAAAGAAGATATGTGAGAAGCTGCCACGGCGTGTAGAAGCGGTGCTGCTGCTCTCTCTCTCTGTCTGTCTGTGTATGTGTGTGTTGCTTTTCCCCCCTTCCTTTCTTCTCATCTCCCACTTACCGCCTTGCTTGCTCTTTTGCTCGTCCATCCTGTGTTGCGCTCCGTTCAAGAAGGCACATTCTGCAGGTGTTGCTGGGCGGTGTCTCCGATGATGCCGTCCCGCTTGCACACACACACACACACACACACACACAAATGCACACACATAGAAATGTGACAGGTCCGCTGCCGCTGAGTGATCTTACGCAACCACCGAGACACGACGACGCGAAGAGCTGCAAGGCTGCATATTAGGGTCAACACTTGACAAAGGGGGAAAAAAAAAACCGAACACACAAACAAAAAAAAAGAAACAAAAAACAACAGCAACAAACAAAAAGGATGAAGGCACAACACTGAAGACCTCATCGGACTGCTTTTTCTTTTTTTCTTGTTTGATTGGCTTGTCCTTTATGAAGCTGGGTCGCCTTTGTACACCCCCCCCCTCCCCCTCTTCTTTCTCTCCTTGTGTGGTCGATCTGTGGATGACTCTACGCACCTCTCTCTCCTTCTTTTTGTTTTCTCCTGCCTCGTCCTCCTCCCTGAGCAGGACGAGGCAATAGAGAAAGAGAGAGCGATGCAAGCCCTGACACTGATGCCTCTTTCTCACGCACACACACACACACACACACACACACACACAAATACATCAAGACAGTCAAACACACCGGGTAATGGCTGTGACGCGTGTCGGCATAGGTTTTTGAAACCGCAGCCCCGGGGGTGTCCGATGTACACACCTAATCCTAATGAGGGGCTTCTCTCCTCTCTTGGTGTCAACTGAAGCCCCCTCCCTCCCCCCCTCTGCTGATGCCGCGTTGATGCTGTAGAAGTGAAAGCAACAACAAAAAAAAACAAAAGAGGTACGACCGCCTCTTCCCTGTATTGCATGATCAGCTTCTGCCCCCTCCTCCCCTCTATCTCTTTCCTGCTTCTTCGGAAGCTTCAACCCTACCTTCACTTTTGTCTTGTGTTCTTCTCCTCCCCCCTCTTCTTCCCTCCCTTTATTTTCTTTTCGTCACTTCGTGGTCCAGTACAAGAGGGAGGCCCACGATGCGTGGACTCCTCCAGTGGACTCACACTTTGTTTTTTTTCTTTGTTTTTTTAAAATGATATACTTCTCCTCCCTCAGAGCTCGCGACTAGTCTGAGAGGGGAAGTGTATGTGTGTGTGTACCCGTTGTGTACACCTTCCCCCCGTCCTTCGTTTTTTTTTTTAAAATAAAATCTTTGGCTTCTCTCTCTCCCTCACTTCCCCCCCCTGTTCTGGGTGTGTTTCTGTTATTTTTTGCTTTTTGATTTCGTTTCTTGACGTGTTCTTTGTCTCATCTTTGCTGTTCCGCACCGCCCAACTGTCTTTCTACTCCTCCACGTCCGTTCTACGGACAGTGGTGACGCGGACGCCTTTCTCTTTCTTCCCCCCACCCCTCCCCTTTTTCCTCCCCCCCATGCTCGACGGAAGCACTGCTGTGTGGGCGTGTGCTTGACTTTGTGCGGCGGTGGCAGCCTTGACGAGCTGGAGTACACACATGCACACACGCACACACACAGTCATACGCATACTCACGCAAGCAAATAGGTTACTGAGAACAGAATTCGAAAAATGGGGAATGTGCAACCCTAGAAGAAAACCAAAAACAAAAGAATCAAAATGAAGAGCTCATACACACAAATAGCAGCTGGGCCAATGGAGAAAAAACAGCGGGATGGGAGGGGGGAAGGACAGAGGCCGTTGGGGGGGGGAAAAGAAGAGAGTAAGCTCCACGTTAGGGAGAACATCGCTCAACGAGACTCTTCCAGGTTCCCCTTCCCTTCTCCCCTCAAGACTCATCCCCCCCCCCCCCTTCACTTCCCCGTCTTCAATGAAGCACACGAGGGCAACGTTGCAGCAGAGCTGATCTCCTGCCTGAACACTGACACACACACACACACACATCCACCCAACCCTTCCGCACCACGAAGCTACCTGTCACTAACGCAACTTCTTCACATACCTCCTGACATAAAAAAAAGCGAAAAAAAAACCACAACATCCAAACACACACACAAAAAAAGCTATTCCGAAACTCTTCCTCTCCTTCACACGAAACGCACCGCGCAGCCATGCAGACCCACGAAAAGGTTGCCATCATCCGGCTGGCCACGGGGCCGCAGAGGCCGATCAACGAGCACAAGCGGTTTGCGCTGCTCGTGCTCGGCTCCTTCGGCTGCATTGTGTGCTCCTTCGGGTACGCGTGGAACCTCATCTCGGGTGACATGCAGAGCGCTACAACCTCTCACAGCGCGACATGAGCTCCATCGTGACAGCTGGACTGGTGCTTGAGTTCGGCGTGCTGCCCTACGCCTTCCTCTTCGACTAACTTGGTCCGATCCCCATCAGCATCATCGGAACAATCTACTTCCGCTGGGCACGCTGCTGCTTGCGTTGTGCTTCATGGGCAAGATCGAAGGGAATGTTGTGCTTCTGTGTGTCTTCAACTCAATTATGGCGTGCGGCTGCTCCATGTACGATGTTACTTCTTGCATCACGGTGTTGTCGCACTTCCCGACGAACCGCGGCCCCGTGACGGCGCTGCTGAAGACGTACACGGCACTCGGCTCGGCGCTGGTGGCGTGTCTGTACGCTGGCTTCTTCGACTCCGACCCGAAGCGGCACTTCTTCTTTTTGTTTGCCGTTGGTATCGTGACAGGTGGGCTGTGCATCGCCTTCATGCGCCTGCCGCCGTACCACCTGACCGGCTACGAGATGTCGCACCTGTCGGAGGAGGTGAAGGAGCGCCGCCTGGCGACCAAGGCGCAGTACCTACGTCAGGAGGCCCCTCTGCGCCGCTTCGTGTGGGGCTTCGCCATTCTGATCGTCCTCTTCGTGTTCCTGCCCACGCAGAGCGCGCTGGTGAGCTACCTGGGTCTGGGCAAGGCGGTGAAGCTGACCTTCGCCATCGTGACGACGGCCCTCGTGTTTCTCTTCCTCTTCGTGATGGCCCCGCTGCCCTTCCTGAACATCCCGTACTTCCACCCGGTGGAGGAGACCGAGTCGGAAGAGGGGTGGCGCGAGCTGCGGGACGACCCCTCGTGCGGTGCCCGCGCCCCCGACGACCTCGGCGCGTCGGAGGTGGTGCAGGAGTGTGCCAAGGAGGCAGTGGTCGTGGGTGGCACGGCGCTGGAGCAGGCGCCGGCGAAGGCGGAGGCGGTGAAGACGGAGATCGACTACCTCGCGCCGCAGTACCAGGGCAGCTTCTTCCACAACTTGGGGACGCTGGAGCTGTGGGGGCTGTGGTGGACGTCCTTCGTGACGATGGGCTACACGTTCGTGGTGATCTTCAACCCGACCTACCTGCTGGTTGCGCTGCAGAGTGCGCCGGCGGACTCACTGCGCACGATGCTGACGGTGCTGAACGGCGTGGGCAGTGCCCTGGGCCGCATGCTGATGGCTGTGTTCGAGGTGTGGACGCAGAAGCGCAAGGCGGAGGACCGCATTCCGATCACGATGGCGACGCTCTTCTCGACGGGCTGCGTGATTGTGAGCATCGTGCTGTTCCTCGTGCTGCCGGCCGCTGCGCTGCCGCTGCCCTACGTGATTGCCTCCATCGGCAACGGCTTCTACAACGGCGTGATGCTGCTGGTGACGCGCACGATCTACGCCCAGGACCCCGCGAAGCACTACCACTTCTGTCTCAGTGCTCTGGTGCTGAGCGCGGTTGTGTTCAACCGGTTCCTGTACGGCGAGTGGTACACGGTGCAGGCGGAGAAGCAGGCGCGCAGCGACAAGATGTGCTACGGCAAGAAGTGCGTGATGATGCCGCTGCTGGTGATGTTGGGGCTCTCGTGCAGCTCTCTGCTTGCGGAGGCGTTCGTGAACCTGCGCTACCGCTCGTACTGCATCAAGACGCTGGCGGAGCGTGCGCGGCTGCGTGCGGCTGGTGCGCTGGGGGAGGTGAGCCCGTGCGAGCCGAGCCACGAGGAGCCGGCTGCTTCGTCGTCGAGCGCGCGTGTTGCTGCGGCTGCAGAGGCAGAGGAGGAGGAGCGTCAGCGCGCGTGAGCAACGGCGGTGACGGCGTGAAACACCCGCGATGGGGTGCACAGCACAGCAAGGAGTAACGTGAGATAACGATCGCGGAACGTCCGTGTCTGTGACTGCATTGTTTCCTGTAGTGCAGGTGTGCACGCGATGTGCGTCTCGCATAGACGGCGCGAAAGCTGGCCCCGGCGTTGCGTCGTGCAGTTTTGGCAGTGGTGTGGATGCTGTGGACACCGCGGACTCATCGTGATGTTTCTTCTCCCTCTATACCCCGCCCCGCCCCGCCCCGCCCGCCACCTTCCTTCTCCCCTTGCCCTCGTGCTCGTCACATCAGCCACATCCTTCTGGGTTCCTGTATTGTTCTGTGGTTTGAACAAGAGAAAAGAGAATTAAAAAACGAAATGCGGGAGGACACTCTTTGCATCTCGTTGTGCGCTCAAGTCCAGTTGATAGCTTTCCTATACGCAACCGCATCGCTTCGTTTTTGTTTCTTGTTTTCACTTCACTTTAAGCTGGTGTGTGTGCGTGTGTGTGTATGTGTTCTACGCTGTGCTTCTCTGCGCTCGTCGAATGTCGCTCGACGTGGTCCGTGTGCTCATGACTAACGTCCACGCTCGGCGGCCGCTTCCCCTCTTTTTTTTTTTGGTTGTTGTCGTTGGTGTTGGTGTGGGTGTGTACGCGAGAGGGAGAGGGTGAGGGTGAGGTGAGTGAAGGGAGTGCTGGGACGAGCTGCCTCGCCAGGGTGCTGTGTGCGTTCCTTTCCAGTCCTCGCATCCATATTCCTTTTTTTTTTGTGTATTTCCGGGTGCACGGAACTGCTGCCTTGACTGTGAGCTTCTGGGAGCGATATCAGTTTTTTTTTTATTTGAGAAGAATAGCGGGTATTTGTTGTCTGGACGCCGGGACATTTCGGGAAACGGATTCAACGAAGCCGTGCAACACCAGCAACAAGCCGGAGATCAGCGACGAGGTCTCGAACACGACACTCACACACACACATGCACACAAAAAAACACGATCGGTACAGGGGGGAGGGAAGCGAATTGTTTGGCCGTGCTCACCTGTCTTCCTCCCTTTTTTTCATTATACCTTGCATGTTGCGGGCAGGGGAGGGGGAGGTGGCACGTTGTGTGCTGCCATGGTCTTCAGCGACCACTGCCACTCTCTGCACCCAGGGGGATGCAATCTCGCTGGATGTGTGTGTGTTTGTATGTGTGTCCATGTCCGTGTGTCTGTGCCTGGCCCCGTGTGCCGCGCTACGGCGTCGACACACACGAGAGCGGGCAACGCTATGCTGTGCGCTCTCGTCCCAAACGCTTTTTTCTTTCTGAGCTCTCTCTATTACGTGACTCGCCACCGTCTTTCCATCTTCACGTCAGCATTGTCTTTTTTTTCCCCCCTTCTTTGCTGTCCACCTTCACGACACGTGACCTTCGCGCTCTCCCGTGTTGTCTTTTTTTTTCCCTTTCCTCTCCTCTTGATGATGTTGTTTTTGTTGTTCCTTGTACGGTACGTTGGAGTCAACTTATCTCCGCATCGATATTTCGCGCCGCACTTTGCTTTTCTTTTTCTTTTTTGTTCTTCTCTGCTGGTTTTTTTTTCTGCTGTTGCTCTGATGATGTTTGAAGGCAAAAACTTCTTCCAACTCAGTCGATGCGCGTCTGCATCAGGTCGATGTGCCGGCATTTTTATGTTTGTGTGTGTGCGTGTGTGTGAGTCGGCGGGGACAAAGAATTGCCCGAATGCGGGGAGGAGAATGGTTGGTACAAGTCGTTCTGCATCTCACATAAACCAATCTATATATATACACTAAATAAAAAATAAACGTGAGAAGCAAACCTCACAACACCACGGAGCAAAACACAACGTGAGAGCGCCATGGGGAGGGACCCGAGTTTTGGGCAGACGCGAAAAGGGAAAGCATGGAGAAGAAAACACCCACGCTGCTGCTGCTGCCCCACTCTCGAGGTATTCCACCTTCCCCCCAACACACACACACACACACACACACACACACACACACACTGCACTGTGCTTTCGCGCTCTGCCCTGCCAGTGTCAGTGCTGTTGAAGTCGGAGTCGAGAACGACTCCGCCACGAGTGAAGCACGCACAACACCTACACACAAGCAGTTGCTCACGCACACCGTAGTGTGAGCTGTTGGCATAGGGCAGAGTAACCACCGCAAAAACTCAGTTCGAATCACAGATATCGAACAGACGTAAAAAAAAAAAGAAAAGGAAAGCATCAACAACAACAACACGGGTGAAAGCCGACCGCGTGCGAGTTCGTGCCGACCTCTTGCGTGGCTGCAGTTCTCTTACGCACGTCACCTTCCAAGATTAGGTGTCGCTTTTTTTTTTTGCTGCTGTTCTCCTCGCAACACTCCCCCCCTTCCCCCTCCCCCCCTCACACCATCTTGCATCCACTACTCGTGAATATCTGCCCCCCCTCCCCGCTCAATGACCACCATCACCACCAACACTACCATCACAACGTCCACGCACCTCTCGACACGGACGCGCCCAATAGAAAAAGAATTCACGCGTTAATTGCCTCCCCCTTCTCCTTCTCCTCCTCCTCGTTCAACATCTTTGCGTTTCAAATCTCTCTTTTCATTTCATTTCTTTTTTTTTCTGTTGTTGCTCTCTCAATTTTTTTTCATCTTTCTTTCTCCCTCCCTTCCTCCCTCTTCCCTCCTTCGGTGATTCACCCGCATTGCGAACCACTCGCTGTGCTGCCTCGAAGTCACACACGCGAGTGCACATCCCCCACCCAAAGAGGAAAGCACATACATACACACACACGCAAAGAGGGAGGAAATAACGAAGCCCAAAAAGAAAAAAAACCAAGAAGAAAGGAGACACCTTCACCTATTCTCGTCGCGACTTCCCGTGGTGTGCTCGATCACAGTCAGTCATCCGCCGCACCCCCCCCTTTTTTCGGCACACGCCTTCCCACTATCTCCTACACGCGCCTCTCTTCCCTGCCCCCCTACCCCCGCCGCAGCACCACGAGCATCCACGTACAGCCGTACTCCACCGCCCCCCGCCCCGTGCCCCCCCCATCCGCAGCCATGCAGACACACGAGGAGGTCCAGATCATCCGGCTGGCCACAGGGCCGCAGAGGCCGATCAACGAGCACAAGCGCTTCGCTATTCTAGTGCTCGGCTCCTTCGGCTGCATTGTGTGCTCCTTCAGCTACGCGTGGAACCTCATCTCGGGTGACATGCAGAAGCGCTACAACCTCTCACAGCGCGACATGAGCTCCATCGTGACGACCGGCCTTGTCTTTCAGTTCGGCGTGCTGCACTACGCCTTCGTGTACGACTACCTCGGCCCCATACCCATCTGTGTGCTGGCCACGATCTACTTCCCGCTGGGCACCCTGTTGCTGGCGTTGTGCTTCATGGACAAGATCGAAGGGAATGTTGTGCGTTTGTGCGTTTTCAACGCGCTGATGACATGCGGCTGCTGCCTGTTCGACCTTTCCTCTTGCATCACGGTGTTGTCGCACTTCCCGACGAACCGCGGCCCCGTGACGGCGCTGCTGAAGACGTACACGGCACTCGGCTCGGCGCTGGTGGCGTGTCTGTACGCTGGCTTCTTCGACTCCGACCCGAAGCGGCACTTCTTCTTTTTGTTTGCCGTTGGTATCGTGACAGGTGGGCTGTGCATCGCCTTCATGCGCCTGCCGCCGTACCACCTGACCGGCTACGAGATGTCGCACCTGTCGGAGGAGGTGAAGGAGCGCCGCCTGGCGACCAAGGCGCAGTACCTACGTCAGGAGGCCCCTCTGCGCCGCTTCGTGTGGGGCTTCGCCATTCTGATCGTCCTCTTCGTGTTCCTGCCCACGCAGAGCGCGCTGGTGAGCTACCTGGGTCTGGGCAAGGCGGTGAAGCTGACCTTCGCCATCGTGACGACGGCCCTCGTGTTTCTCTTCCTCTTCGTGATGGCCCCGCTGCCCTTCCTGAACAGCAGCCACATCCCGTACTTCCACCCGGTGGAGGAGACCGAGTCGGAAGAGGGGTGGCGCGAGCTGCGGGACGACCCCTCGTGCGGTGCCCGCGCCCCCGACGACCTCGGCGCGTCGGAGGTGGTGCAGGAGTGTGCCAAGGAGGCAGTGGTCGTGGGTGGCACGGCGCTGGAGCAGGCGCCGGCGAAGGCGGAGGCGGTGAAGACGGAGATCGACTACCTCGCGCCGCAGTACCAGGGCAGCTTCTTCCACAACTTGGGGACGCTGGAGCTGTGGGGGCTGTGGTGGACGTCCTTCGTGACGATGGGCTACACGTTCGTGGTGATCTTCAACCCGACCTACCTGCTGGTTGCGCTGCAGAGTGCGCCGGCGGACTCACTGCGCACGATGCTGACGGTGCTGAACGGCGTGGGCAGTGCCCTGGGCCGCATGCTGATGGCTGTGTTCGAGGTGTGGACGCAGAAGCGCAAGGCGGAGGACCGCATTCCGATCACGATGGCGACGCTCTTCTCGACGGGCTGCGTGATTGTGAGCATCGTGCTGTTCCTCGTGCTGCCGGCCGCTGCGCTGCCGCTGCCCTACGTGATTGCCTCCATCGGCAACGGCTTCTACAACGGCGTGATGCTGCTGGTGACGCGCACGATCTACGCCCAGGACCCCGCGAAGCACTACCACTTCTGTCTCAGTGCTCTGGTGCTGAGCGCGGTTGTGTTCAACCGGTTCCTGTACGGCGAGTGGTACACGGTGCAGGCGGAGAAGCAGGCGCGCAGCGACAAGATGTGCTACGGCAAGAAGTGCGTGATGATGCCGCTGCTGGTGATGTTGGGGCTCTCGTGCAGCTCTCTGCTTGCGGAGGCGTTCGTGAACCTGCGCTACCGCTCGTACTGCATCAAGACGCTGGCGGAGCGTGCGCGGCTGCGTGCGGCTGGTGCGCTGGGGGAGGTGAGCCCGTGCGAGCCGAGCCACGAGGAGCCGGCTGCTTCGTCGTCGAGCGCGCGTGCTGCTGCGGCTGCAGAGGCAGAGGAGGAGGAGCGTCAGCGCGCGTGAGCAACTGCGGTGACGGCGTGAAACACCCGCGATGGGGTGCCCAACTGAAAAGCAACATCTCATCAGCGTGGTGTCGCGTAGAAACCAACGTTCACGTACCACGCGCTGACCTCTGACGAGAGGCTGCATAAGGCAACACGAGGGCAGGCGGGACCACGAACAGACATCAATGGAAATAAAATGAAGAGCTCAGGAGACCCCCCCAAAAAAAAAACGAAGAGAAGAACGGGCAGATGCTTCGCGTGACCTGGAACAGAACGACAAGCGAGTTCCGTGGCAGCGCTGTGGCGAGCTTTTTTTTTTTTTCTTGTTTCTTTTTTTTTTGATTTCCAACCACACCGATACGTATGGTGTGCCCGAAAGACACGCACGCAAAGGGTTGTGCAAGTCCTTGGCTTTTTTTGAGTTTACATCCGTTGCTTCCTGGTGAAGAAGTTCACGGGGAGGCCTGTTCATCTCCCCCTCCCTCTCTTTCGCTTTCTTTCTCTTTCTCTCCCTTTGCCGCCCTCCTTGCAACTGCGTATGGAAGTCTGTCGCTGATGCGACCACCGGAGGAAGGGGCTTAGGCGGAAGGTGGAAAGGCGGAAGGTGTGCGCACACGTAAAGCACGGGGCTGGATATACACACACGGAGCCGGCACGGCGGAGGGGGGGGGGGGGGAAGGTTGAAGCAACGGTTTGGGCGGTGCAGATGTGCCCCCATCCCTCCTCCCACCTTTTTTTTTTTTGCCCCTCTCCTCTCCTGCCTTTTCTTGGACGCCCCACGTCTGGACGCTCACACGGAGGGGGGAGGGGCGCGCCGTGAGAGCTTATGGACCATCATGCAGCCGGACTGCATCGCGGACGTGCATGTGTCTGGCTGCGTCGCTACGCTACGGCTTCGAATACAAAGGAAAAAAAACGGCCGACGTAGCGTGCTGGACACTCCGGGGTTTTCTTTTTTTCCCCCCGTTTTCTTTGTTCATTTCACAATTTATTTTCTTCTTTGCTTCATCCTCTTCTCGAGATTTTTGTTTTTTGTTCTGTTGGCTGTTCTTTTCCCACAACCCCCGCAACCCCTCCTCCCCTTTCGATCTTTGTCTTGCCTCCATGCTTTGGTCAGTGCACTGGACTTGCTCATCGTGTGGCCACTCCCCCTTTCTTTCTTCCTGTACGCTCGCCCTTTTTCTTTTTCTTTTTCCCTTTTTCTTTTCTTTTCTTTTCTCTTTTTGTTTTTTTGTTTTTATGGTTTGCCTTGCTTGGCTTTTATTTCCCCACCGTCTGATGCTGACACGTGTTTGACAGGGCAGTCGATGCACGTCTGCGTCAGGTCGATGTGGCGGCAGCTGTCCGTGTGTGTATGTGTGTACGTGTGTGTGTATGTGCTTGTTAATTTTACCGTTTCACACCTCGTGCAGCGTTCATGCACACCCGTACGCGTGTGCATGTCCTGCACGAAGAGGAGCCCTCTTTGGCTCCTTTACGCCTCCGTCTCTGCCACACCACCAGCTCTGTCTTGTGTATGGAGCGTGTGCGTGTGTGTGTGTGTGTGTGTGTGTGCAGCGGAGGGGGTGGTGGTGATGTGTGAGTCGGCGGGTAAAAAGAGGTGCCCAAAATGCGGGGAGGAGAATGGGTGGTACGTGTCGTTCTGCATCTCACATAAACAAATCTATATATATACACTAAAACAAAAATACGTGAGAAGCAAACCTCACAACACCACGGAGCAAAACACAACGTGAGAGCGCCATGGGGAGGGACCCGAGTTTTGGGCAGACGCGAAAAGGGAAAGCACGGAGAAGAAAACACCCACGCTGCTGCCGCCCTCACTCTCGAGGTATCCCACCCTCCCACACGCCGCTCCGTTGCTGCTTCAGAGCCCTTCTCTCCTCACCACATTTCTTCTCATACCCCTGTCTCATCAATGGGTTAATGGCATACACACAAGAGGCACACACAGTCACGGGCGTTGACGTGCAAATTTTGGTAAACCGTATTTTACGTGTGCTTGTGTATGTGTGTGTATGTGCGCCTCTTTTTTTTTTTTACGTCTTGGCCTTTTGATTTTCTTTCCACTGTCTTTCTTTGTTTGATTTTCGTGTGAGTCCCCCTTCCCCGCCCCTCCGGAGTGATTGACATGGACCGGCTAGGCGGGATGGACGGAGACAAAGAAGGGGCACATGGGAGCGCTGTGACACTTGCCACGCTTGCCTCCCTTTCAAACACTTTCGAGTCAAACGGATTTTGGAATACGCAGGCTTGTATGTCGTCCCACGTGCTGCCGACTGGTACGCATGCGTTTCCTTCGGCACGCGGTCTCCAATATTCTGTTAGACCGGGTTGTACCTCCTGACTGCCTCTGACATGTCTCTGTCTTTCTCTCTCCGAAGGGCCCCGCAGGCGCGCGCGAGGGCACCACATGGGCTCTCTGTGCAGTGCTGTCGCGTGTCGATGGGCAGAAAAAAAAGAGAGCGAAAAAAAAGAAGAGACAACAGAATTCCGATCTCAGTCTGGCGGGTGAGAAGACAGATGGAGGAGGGAGAATAGGTGAAGGCGGTTATTCCAAGCCCATTCCTCTCGACTGCCCCTCCGATGCCGCCAAACCCCCCCTCTCTCCCCTCCCTCCCCTCCTCAAAGGACACCAACAGCACGGAGTACAGAAGAAAAGGAAGAAGAGGGGCTTTCGTGTGTATCGTGTGTTACTTGCTTTGTGCGGCGTGCTTCATACACTTGTACGTCCTCCGAGTGACGGCGAAGAAGACGAGACACGCTTGACGAGGGAGCGCTCTCTTTCTCTCTCTTACTGTGTCTCCTAACAGACCGAGCCGCTGTTCTTGGCGTCTGCGCAGTACCGCACGATCCGCGCTCTCCGCCCCTCTCTTTCTCTCTTTCCTCCCTCCCCTCTCCGTGATACCCCCGCCGCGTACCGCCGCTGGCAGCAGGCGTCTTCCTCCCCCGCAACACAAGACTGCAGTCGGGGACGCAGAGGGGAGGGGAGGGAGGTCTCTGAAAAAGAAAAAAAAACTATCTATTTCGCTATATCAGGCAAAACAAACAAAAAACGCGCGGACAAGTGTTCGCAACAGTGCCAATGCCAAAAAAAAAAAATGGGCCAAGACCAACCCCTGTGAAAAAAAAAGTGCGAAACGAAAACTCCACAAGCGCATGCACCATCGGAACTGAAAAAAAAAAGGAAAGTAAAACAAAAAAAGTAAAGCAGACGCATCCACAAAAAAAAAAATGAATTGCGCTCATGTACGTGCCGGCTTGTCCCTCTCTCCCTCTGGCCACTGCAAATCTCTCCCAGATGCAATCATACCGTCGTGTGCAGTGCTTTTTCGCATTCCGTAGTGACGGCCCTACGACGCCTCTCACTGCACAAACACAAATACACACACGCACACACTCAAACATTCTCAGCATCTTGCCTTCACTGCCCCTTTCTCCCCCATCCTTCCTCCCTCCCTCATTTTGTCTTCTCGGTTGTTCCGCAAACCCACGTCACGTCTTTCCGAAGGCCCCTCATCCACGAGCAGACACATGCACACACGGTCGCCCGGTCTCTGACGAACCGCTAAACACCCTTCTCCTCTCTCCCCTTCCTTCCCGCCTTCCACACACACCAAAGTGCTCTCAACCAACACGTCCACGACCCGCTCTCTCCATTTCCTTGTGTTTGTCTCCTCTCACCCCCCTCGACGACTCTGTCTTATTTTTGTTATTTCACGTGTGCTCGCCACTCCCCACACCCGTCTCCCATTCTTCCCGGCTGTCGATCTATGTGCAAGCATTTTTTCTTCCAAGTCGCACGAAGAGAAAAAAACAACAAGCAAACCTAAAAAGGGAGAAATGCACACTGCGCTTGGAACTGAAATAATAATACCAAGCTTTATCGTTGCCGCCCACTACGTCAATCACAGAGAGACAGAGCGCTTCTGATGATGCCTTCCCACACTGCAGTCCGCATTCGCCGACGCCTGCACGACGACCAGCGACTCTCTCGTCTTGCCATCGGTCTGCTAAGGAGCTGCATGTGTGTCTGTCTGTCTCACTCTCTCTCCCCCTCTGTGTGGGTGGGTGTTGGCTTTTCACCTTTGTGTATGGGGACGCAGATCATATGCGACATCTTTTTTTTCAGACGGCTTGTAAAAGCGTACATATTCGCGGATATGTTTTCGCTTCTTCTTCCGCCTCCCTCCTTTCCTTTTTTTCTTCACGCACACGCCTGCACGCTTCTTTACAGCTTTCCCTCGCTCCTTTCTTTCTGTTTTCTAATTTATTTTGTGTGACTTTTGAATGCGTACTTCGACTTCCACTCCGCGAGTAGCTGTCAGCGTCGTCATGGTATCTCTCTCTTTTTATTTTCTCACGAGACGCAGGAAAGGGGGGTGCATCTGAGAAACACTCCGCTACCTAGTCGAGCCACACCACCAAAACAAAAAAAAATCAAAAAGATAATAATAAAAAAACCGTTGCACCAGTTCTCATCACAAATGCGACACTGTCGTCTCTCACCTTTGTCACCTAGCCTGCACGGTTGGCTTTTTTGAATCAACTGGGTGGGTGGGAGGGGGAGGTCGATGCGTTGCCTTCTCTCTCTCTCTGCGCACCTCGCACGTCTGCACAAGGTCCCCCCCCTTAACATGCCTCCACTCTCTCCCTGTCTCTGCCTGTCCCCCCCTCCCCCCGCATCGGAACACGAAGAACGACCCTTTTCCCCTTTTTCCCTTTCCTCCAACTCCCGAGTGCCATCTTTCATCTCTGTGTTGTCCCCTCTCTTCTTTTCTTTTTTCTTTGTCGTGGTCTCCTCTCTTTCCCGTGACCTCCGCGGTGACACTACCCGACCCCCTCCCTCCCCCTCTCTCACCAACGCTCTCACTCCCTCCTTCTCCTGTGCTTTCCTCTTGCGGTGCCCACATCGCATTTTTTGTTTTGTTTTTGGTTTCGGGCTTCTTCCCCTCGCCTCACCTCCCTTTTTACATCAGCTCTCCCTCACCTACCTCTCCAGCGTGTGCTTGTGTTTTTCTTTTTCATCTTCTCTTCTCTTTCTCCCTCTCTCCCTGTGAGTGCAGCGTACAGGTCACGGGTCCATCCCTGCTGCATCGTCGATCTCCTTCGCTTCCTCCTTCCCCGCTTCTAGATCGCCACCTCACGTCGGCTGTGTCTTCTCATTTAAGGCAACGACACAAAGCACCTCCTCACTGCTCCCCCCCGTCCCCCGCCTCCCCCTACCCATCAGAGCACTCACTTGGTGGAGTTTCACACATACACACACAACACACCCACACCCACACACACACACACACACACACACACACACAGACACGCACCGAGAACAACAACAACAATAAAAGAGAACGGAGAAGGATGGCCCGATTCCAGCCAGCACTGCAGACGACGGAGGAGGCCCAGATCATCCGGCTGGCCAGCGGGCCGCAGCGGCGCATCCGTGACAACAAGCGCTATGCCCTTCTCGTGCTCGGCTCCTTCGGGTCCATCGTCTGCTCCTTTCAGTACGCGTGGAACCTCATCTCGGGTGACATGCAGAAGCGCTACAACTTCTCACAGCGCGACCTCAGCACGATTGTGACGACCGGCCTGGTGATTCAGAACTTCTCGTTGCCCTACGCCTTCCTGTACGACTACCTCGGCCCGATCCCCATTGCTGTGATCGTGAGCGTGTACATCCCCCTGGGTACGCTGCTGCTGGGTCTGTCCTTCATGGGGAAGATCGAGGGCACCGTGCTGCGCCTCTCCGTCTTCAACGCAATGGTCGCCACGGGGTGCGTGCTCATTGATCTTGTGTGCTGCATCACGGTGCTGTCGCACTTCCCGACGAACCGCGGCCCCGTGACAGCGCTGCTGAAGACCTTCACGGGGCTCGGCTCGGCGCTGGTGGCGTGTCTGTACGCTGGCTTCTTTGACTCCGAGGCGGAGCGGCACCTCTTCTTCTTGTTCGCGCTTGCACTGGTGGTGAGTCTCTTCCTCGTCGCCTTCATGCGCCTGCCGCCGTACCACCTGACCGGCTACGAGACGTCCCATCTGCCGGAGGAGGTGAAGGAGCGCCGCATTGCGACCAAGGCGCAGTACCTGCGCCAGGAGGCCCCGCTGCGCCGCTTCGTGTGGGGCTTCGTCATTCTCCTTGTGCTGATCGTCTTTGTGATTACGCAGAGCGCGCTGGTGAGCTACTTGGGGCTGGGCATGGCGCCGAAGCTGGCCTTTGCGATTGTGACAAGGATCGTGACACTGCTGTACTTCGTCGTAATGGCCCCGCTGCCCTTCCTGAACAAGAGCTACATCCCCTTCTTCCATCCGGTGCGCGATGCACCGGCGGCGCGGTACGACGAGGTGTTCGACAGCGCGCGGTCGACGGAGCCGCTGGATGAGGCAAGGGCCGCTGCGGCCACTCCCGCGGTGGCGGTGGTGTTGCGTGGGACGCCCAACGCGCCGGACAGCAATGAGTGGCGTGCGGAGGTGGAAGACTCGAAGCGCGTGACCTCTGCGAACGCGGTTGTGGTTCCGGCGGTCTCGGACGGCGACGGTGAACGGAGCTCGTCCACCTTCACAGAGAAGGGGGAGGAGATGGAGGTGGACTACCTCCCCCCGCAGTACCAGGGCAGCTTCTTCCACAACCTCCGGCTTGTGGAGCTGTGGGCGCTGTGGTGTACGATGTTCTGCGTTGTGGGGACCGAGTTCGTAATCATCTACAACGCCCGCTTCATCCTGATCGCACTGCAGAGTTCGCTGATTGAGGCATCGATCGGCACGATGCTGACGGTGCTGAACGGCGTGGGCAGTGCGGTGGGTCGCCTGCTGATGTCGTACTTTGAGGTGTGGACGCAGAAGCGCAAGCCGGAGGACCGCATCCCCATCACACTCGCGATGTTTCTGCCTACGGGGTCCATCATGCTCAGCATCCTACTGTTCCTCGTGCTGCCGTCGAGCGCGCTGCTGCTCCCGTACGTTGTCGCGGCGCTGGGGAATGGCTTCTGCGCGGCCACGCAGCTGCTGGTGACACGCACCCTCTTCGCAAAGGACCCTGCGAAGCACTACCACTACATCTACACGGCCTCGCTCTTGGCGTGCCTGGTCTTCAACCGGTTCCTGTACGGCGAGTGGTACACGGTGCAGGCGGATAAGCAGGCGCGCAGCGACAAGATGTGCTACGGCAAGGGCTGCGTGCTGATGCCGATGGTGGTGTTGCTTGGCCTGACCTCGAGCGCCTTCGTGTCTGACATCGTGTTGCACCTGCGCTACCGCTCGTACTGCATCAAGACGCTGGCGGAGCGTGCGCGGCTGCAGCAGGAGGCGAAGCTTGAGCGCTTCAACCAGGTCGTTGTGGGCGATAACGCCCTGCCGGATGACGGTCTCGGTACTGGAGACGCCGAGGAGAGTGGTGCGGCGCGGCAGTAACAACGTTCCGCTTGCTCGGTTAAGCTCCAGCCTTGCGGAGTTCGCTAGTCGAAGTGTGTCTGTGTGTGTGTATGTGTGTGTGGATTCCACGTCACGCGCTGATGTTGCAATCATTATTTTTCTCTCTGTTACCTTTCACCAAGAGTCTATATCCTTCTTTTTTTTTCTGCTCGTTTTTTCCTTTCCCTCTTGCTTCCTCCGCTGTTCGTGTGCTGATGTTTGTTCCGGTTTTGGTTTGTAGTCTCGTCTAACCTGTGAAGCAGCGAGTACTGCCCCCCCCCTCCCCCCATCTTACCCCCTGCCCCCCTTCCTTTCATGCTTCCCGATTGTCGGTATTGACACTCCGTGAGCTTCGCTTCTCTTTTTTTTTTCCCCACCCCCCTCCCATACACACGCGCTGCTTTCTCTTCTCGTTTTGGTCGAAGTCAGACGCTGTGATGAGGACGGCCTGTCGCTCATCATCCCCCCAACCCCTCCCCCTTTCCCGTCTTCTCCTCTGCTCCATGGGCTCTGCAGACTGGCATCGTCTCCCTACCGCCTCGCTGCACCGCTCTCTCTTTTCTTTTCTTGTTTCTCCCCCTCTTGATGGTTTATCGTGCTCGACGCCATCCTCCCCCTCTTCCCTTCCCTCCCCGGCCCCCGTCACGTAGGGCAGACGCGGTCTGTCGTACCATGTGGCGCGACATCACCTCTGAGAGATCGAGACACGGTGAAGATCAGACAGCCATCCTGCGCGCGGTGGGGCCTGTGGGGAGTGCAAGTACACTACGTCGAACAAGGGGGAGGAGAAGGGAGAGAAAAAGAACAGAGGAAGGCCCACAGCGTCTTCCGCCCCGCATCCCCTCCGCATCCCCCGCCTCCCTTTCACCTGGAACATTGAAGCACAACATCAGCGATCGAGACGGAGTGGATGCGGCGGACGTCATGAAGACGGCCCAACCGTGTAGGCCGATTTTTTTTTTTCCCCCACTCGAGGTGTCTCTCATCTAATTTCTAAGTTCATCATCGTGTCGTGCTCCGGCGTCTGCTGCTTCGTGTTCAGCGACGAGGCGAGATGGCATCGGTCCTTCTTACCCAGCAGTGTGGGCCAAAGCCGTCGTTCAACCCCCCATCCGGCCCCCCTCACTTTTTTTTTGTTTCTTTCGGTTTGCCGTGGCAACTCCATCACACGTTCAAACCTCATTTTCCCTCACGTGTAGCATACACGCAAAAGGAATGTACGCACGCACCCCTCCTGTCTCTTGCGATTGCCGTCTGTGTGTGTGTGTGTGTGCTTGTGCGTGTGCGTGTGTTGTGAGTGGATGACGTGGCTGTAATGTCACAGGGCAAGAAGCGACAAAAAAAAAAAGAGGTACCAACGAGTGCGGGGATGGTGCGGATGACAGCAGCAGCAGTGTCACGCTAAAGGAGTTCGACACAAACGTGTGTGGACGCGGAGCCCATCATGGGCGTACCTGCGAGGATTGTGTGCGCGTAAGCGCCCCTCCTACGGGAAACGCAGGTGATTCTTTTTTTTTTGTTGTTGTTGTTCTCCCCCCCCCTTTCTCTCTCTTGATCCCTCTTTTGCCCTTTGTGTGACTCCTCCTCCTTTTTTTCTGTGATTGTTTGGCTTTCAGCGGTGCTGTCTGTCCTTCTCTGTGTGTGTGTGTGTCTCCCTCTCTCTCTCTCTGTTAGCCGCGAGCTCGTGGTGGGCGTCGTGCTGGCACGTGTACACCTGTGCAGCAGCGCATCACCTGTAAGAGAGATTAGGACTCCTGTGCGTCGTCAGAGGGCGAAGGTGTTAGCGTGTCTGACAATGTGTGCGTGCATTTGTGCGTGTGCGTGACTTGTGTGTACATCAGTGCACGCCAATCGATGTTGCGGGAGAGAGAGGGGGGGACAAAAAAAGCAGACTGCAACGAGTCGGTGATCCACAGCGACTCATACCTTTGCACCCCTCCCCCCCCTCCCACACTGGCTGGTGCACGAGATGCGCACGTGTCGTGCATGAAATGGCTCATGTACGGGCTGGCCCCTGAAGAGAAGCTGAACCAAACAAAAAGAAAAGGGTGAAAAAGAGCGGCGCATCCCGCACACATGTGGTTGCGCTTGTGTCGCGATATGCTTCTTCTTTTTTTTTTTCCTTTTTTAGTTCGTTGTTTCACCACCGTGCGGGCTTTCCTCCACCCTTTGCCCTATCTCCTCCTTTCCCTCCCTCACACGTTCTTTGTGAGCCCGTTGCGACCGTGTGCCGCCCCTGCGCTGCCCGCATCCCACCACGAGCCCTTAACTCTCTCTCTCGTACTTCCCGTCTTTCTACGTCTCCTCTGCCGCCCCCCCTCCCCCCTCCATCCACGCGACTGGCATGTGCCGTCGCCTTCGCCCATTTAGATGCGCCGCTTGTACCCGTGACTGTGTACGGCGTGTGCGTTTGTACGGTGGCGAGTGGAGAGAGTCGTGATGGCGCAGTCTTCCCGCTTCTTTTCCGCTGTTTTCTTTCTTCGCTTTTTTTTTTTGCTTTACGTTCTTCGCACTTCCTTCTCTTGACAACTTTTTTTGGGGTTCACATGCACACATACGCCATTACTGTAGTTTTTCCATTTTCTATCTGCTGACCCCCCCCCCCCCCCCGGTGAAGAGCATCGCAATGTCCATCACCGGAGACCTTTTTCTTTTTCTTCCCATTTCACATCTCCGTCGCATGCGTGTTTGTGCGACGGAGAAACTACAGTACTCTTTTTTTTTTGTATTGTCTTCCGTCCACGAATGCTCCCTCAGCTTTGTGTGCGTGTCAAGGTCGCGTCGTGCACGCTCTTTCTTCTTGGTTTCAGGCCCGCGTGTGTGTCTCTGCGTGTGTATGTGTGTGCTTTCGGCTTTTCTTCTTATTCAGAAAAAAGGAAAAAAAGGCGATCATAAACACTGATTTTTTTTTCTTTTCTTTTTCTTGCTTACACCTTTGTCTTTTCAATATTTCTCGCTGATGTACCGCTCTGCCACGCGCTCACTCTCTGTGTGTGTGTGTGTGTGTCACGTGCCCTCACCACTCCGATAAAAGACGTCTAAAAGGCATCCGCGCATGTGTATGTGTGTGCTTGATAGCCGGCACGTGCGTATGTGTACACGCATGAGCGCTCTCCTCCGTCTTTTACTGACAGCACGTGCGTGGGTGATGCGTAGGTCTGGTCCACAGCAGCCTCACCATCCGATGACACCTCCTCCATGATATTGAAACCGAAAAGGAACAAAGAAAAACTTGTGATAACATGCAAGACATGCCCTCGTACCTGAAGCATGCACACGTACATGCATGTGTGTGTGTGTGTGTGTGTGCGTGTGTCTCCCGCTCTCGCGCGGCGTGGCCAGCGCACGTCACGGGAAGAGAGCTCCGCGCTCACCTGATCGCGGCCACGCTTCCTGCATGTCCTGACGTCTGCGAGCGACCCCCCCTCCCCCCGATGTGCGGTGTTCAAGCACCCCGCGGCCGACACGGACTTTCCCCCCTCTGTTGTGGTGCCCGACTCTCCTGCTTCCTGACTCTCCCACATCACCTCGTGCGACACACCACTCCCCTACGGACTGCACGCTGCTCCCACCGAAGTTGACTGACACAACACGCCTCTCACTCGCACGCTTACACCCCAGCCAAGGCCATCTTTGTTACTGTCCCCGCGCACCCGTCCCCCGTCCCCCGTCTCGTGCCTCTGCCTCCGTCCGCCTCGGTGACGTAGTGGGGTAGCTGTCTGCGCTGTCGCCTTGCCTTCCCACTCACGGCCGTCCCGCTCTCACGTGTGTGAGGCTCTTTGACAGCAGCTCCTTTGAACGTGAAGAACAAAGAAGGAAACGAAGCGCGCAGCCATGCAGACACACGAGGAGGTCCAGATCATCCGGCTGGCCAGCGGGCCGCAGAAGCCGATCAACGAGTACAAGCGCTTCTTCGTGCTGCTGCTCGGGTCCTTCGGCTGCATCGTGTGCTCCTTCAGCTACGCGTGGAACTTGGTGTCCCCCACGATGCAGACGCGCTACGACCTCTCGCAGCGTGACCTGAGCACGATCGTGACAGTGGGTCTCGTGCTCCAGTACTGTGTGCTGCCCTACGCCTTCCTCTTCGACTTCCTCGGCCCGATCCCCATCTGCGTGCTGGGTACGATCTACTTCCCGCTGGGCGCGCTGCTGCTTGCGCTGTGCTTCATGGGGAAGATCGAGGGCAGCGTCGTCCGCCTCTCCGTCTTCAACGCATTAATGGCCGTCGGCTGCTGCCTGTTCGACCTCGCGTGTTGCGTCACGGTGCTGTCGCACTTCCCGACGAGCCGCGGCCCCGTGACGGCACTGCTGAAGACCTTCACGGGGCTCGGCTCCGCCATCGCCGCGTGTCTGTACACGGGCTTCTTCGACTCGGACCCGGAGAAGCACTTCTTCTTCCTCTTCGCTCTCTGCATCGTGATCGGTGGGCTGTGCATCGCGTTCTTGCGCCTGCCGCCGTACCACCTGACGCAGCTCGAGGAGCGCCGACTGCCTGCGGAGGAGAAGGAGCGCCGCATTGCGACCAAGGCGCAGTACCTGCGCCAGGAGGCACCGCTCTACCGCTTCGTGTGGGGCTTCTTTATTCTGATCGTGTACATCGTGTTCCTACCCACCAGAGCGCCGTAGCCAGCTACCTCGGTCTGGGCGCGACGCCGAAGTTGGCCTTTGCGATTGTGACGACGATTCTGTTCTTCCTGTACCTGATCGTGGCTGCCCCCGTGCCGTTCCTGAACGGCAGCTACATCCCGTACTTTCACCCGGAGCACTGGCGCCTGCCGTCTGCAGGCGAGGAGGCCAGCGCCAGTGCTCCCCGTGAGCAGGCACCGATCGGCCTTGCCCCGGTGGGTGGCAAGACCGACTCGAACAACGCCCCTGACGCGGCGGAGCGGGGAGCACGGGAGCGACAGCGAGCCGAGTATCACGAACGTGAAGCGTGTGGCTTTGGACGCGTCTCTGCACGACGCGGTCGAGGAGGTCAGTGATGGCGTTGTCGCGGCGGCTGCGACCACTGAGACGGAGGTGGACTACCTCGCGCCGCAGTACCAGGGCAGCTTCTTCCACAACTTGGGGACGCTGGAGCTGTGGGCGCTGTGGTGGACCCTTTTCACGGTCGTCGGTGCGGAGTTCGTCATCATCTATAATGCCACGTTCATTCTGACGGCGCTGCAGAGTGCGCCGGTGGACGCCTCGCTGTCTGCGATGCTGACGGTGCTGAACGGCGTGGGCAGTGCGGTTGGCCGGCTGCTGATGTCGTACTTCGAGGTGTGGTCGCAGAAGCGCAAGCCGGAGGACCGCATCCCGCTAACGCTCTCTCTCTTCTTCCCGACGACATCGGCCATCATCGGCATCGTGCTGTTCCTGACGCTGCCGGCCAAGGCACTGCCGCTGCCGTACATCATTGCGGCGCTGGGCAATGGCTTCCTGGCTGGCGCGATCCTGCTGGTGACGCGCACGATCTTCGCGAGGGATGCTGCGAAGCACTACAACTTCTGCTTCACGGCCACGATGCTGGCCTCCATCGCCTTCAACCGGTTCCTGTACGGCGAGTGGTACACGGTGCAGGCGGATAAGCAGGCGCGCAGCGACAAGATGTGCTACGGCAAGGGCTGCGTGCTGATGCCGATGGTGGTGCTGCTCGGCCTGGCGTGCACGGCGTTCATCACAGATGTCGTGGTGCACTTCCGCTACCGCTCGTACTGCATCAAGACGCTGGCGGCGCGTGCGCGGCTGCGCGAGGAGGCTGCGGGCGTTGCGAAGCTGAGCGACTCGTAGGGGGGACTGCGGAAGAAGCCGCTGTAAGATGGGCATGTGGGACGGCGGCGACTCGTCTCACGTGTGATGGACGTGCGTGCAGAAGGGCGTGTGAAAGACGTCTGTGGCTTCGATCTCGCAGCACGGGACTGAGCTGTCTTCCCCCCTCCCTCTTTCTCTCTCCCCTCTCTCCTGCCTCTCGTGAGAGTCGGTGTCTCACCTTGCGGCTCCCCAGCAAGGACGACGCGGAGGAGGTGTTGTGGGCTCACCAGAGGAGGGACTCGTCTCTTTTGTTTGCTTGTCTGTTTTGAGGCGGCGTGCCTCCTCGTCGAGCAACGAGCTTCACAGCCGCGTCGCTGTCTCGGGCCTCCACCCGGGGGCCGCCACGACTTTGAAGCGGCGGCCGCTCGCTTACTCGCTGCGGATGGATGTCGCCTCCCCCCTCCCTCCCTTCCGGTTGCGCGTGTGCTGCTGATAGGATGGGGGGGGGGGCGTGACGGCTGTCTTTGGTGCTCCGTCTTGTGTGTGTGTGTCGGGGTGTGGGGAGGCTTGACGGTCTTCTACCAGACACGCTCTCGTTGCTCTGCCTTCCTCTTTTTTGTGGTCGAGGAATGATCGAGTGCTGTCGTGCTGCACCTCCTTGTACGCACCCTGCACTGGCACCAGGCAGTGAGAGACGAGAGCGTCGGTGCATTTTTTTTCTGTGTGTGTGTGTGCCGACTTTCCGGAGTGGGTGTTGTTTTCGGCCTTTGCTGATGTGAACGTTGGCTGGGCTTCCGCCGTCCCCACTCCCACTCCCTTCCTGTTGGATCGTTTTTCCTTCTTTTCCTTTTTTTCGTTGTTGTGAGTTTCACCTTCACGTCGCGTGGAAAAAAGGAGAAGACCATGGGGCCTCTCGTCACCACCCCATCCCTCCTCTCCCGCTCTGTCTGCTGTGTGTGTCTGGGATGTGTGGGCTTGGCGTGTGACGTGACAGAGGATCGCCCTCTTTCCAGTCTCTCGGCCCCCTCCTCCTCCCCGTCCCCCCCTCCATCTCTGTCACCCTCAGCTTCCTTTCCTCCACAGGTGTGCAACGGTTTGAAACGAGGCTGGATCACTTGGCTTGTCCTCCCTCCTCCCTCCCTCCTTCCCCCCACCTCAAAGAAAGGACACACAACAAATAAAACACCGACAGAGGTAAGATGCTATGACGGTCTCACCTCCCCCATCCCCTCATCTCCGACACACACACACACACACACACGACAAAAGAAGAAGCAATATGAACACGGACACACGTCGACGCCTGAGTCGCTCCTCTAGTGCCAACAGCCCTGCTCACGGCTCAACATTACTTTTTTGTTTTGTTTTTTCTTGTGCGTCTCCCTTTCGTTGGTGTGTGTGTGTGTGTGTCTCCTGTGTGCTTGATATGGCGACTCGCTCATGGCCCCCATACGAGAAAGACCCCCCCCCCTCTCGCCAACGACAACAGCAACAAAAAAACACGTTCAGAAGCGCGAGTCTCTCCACGTCGTGAAGCCCGGGTCCTCCATGTCAGCACGCCCACACCCGTGTTGGCACAGGGCAGACCAGACGACTTGGCGTGTTACGTTTTTTTTTTTTGGGTGGGGGTGACAAAGGGAACATCAACAACAGCGAAAAAAAAACCCAAGCATGGTCAGAGAGGGAGAGGCCAGGGACTTGGCACTGCTGAGTGGTGCCGTAAGCGCACCTTACACTCAGTGTATGAAGCCCTTCTCTGTGAACTTCGGGAGGGGGATGCGCATGCGTGTGTGTGTGCTTGAGGGAGCTGTTGTACACAATTCTTCCTCCCTCGAGAGCCCCCCCCCCCCCCCCCCGAGCACGACGCTCTCCGTATTGCTTTGACTCTGTCTTTTCTCGCGCTTTCTCTCTCTTTATGTTGTTTCGTCAGTTGCCAGACAGACACGGCAAGGTGGGTTTGTCTGAAGTGCATGCGTGCCCCGACAACCACAAGAAATTCGACTTGCCGTGCTCTCGTGCTCTCTCTCTCTTTGTGTGCGTGTGTGGTTGAGAGCACGTGTTTCTTTTTTTTTCTCTTCTTTTTGCGCACTTGTGTTTGCCCTTGTCCGCCGCGAGCTGCTACACCCACCGCTCGTGATGACACTGGCCTCTCCTGTGTGAACACCCCCCCACTCCCCTCTTGAGCTTTATTCTCCACAGGTGCTTGAGTCTCTCTTTTTTTTGTGTTTTCTTCTTTCTTTTGCGTGCCTTTTCGCTGTCTTTTTGGATTCCGTTTGCGGTGCTTCTCGATGTCAGTTTTCTCTCTTCTTTCTTTTTCGCTTTCCTTCGTCCACACAGGCCGGCTGCTGCTCCTCATCTCCGGCACTGTACACGCCTGTACCAGCGTGTGTGTGTTCTTTTTTGTTTTTGTCTCTCTCACTCTTTCTCCCTGTGCATGCTCGCAGTTTTGCGGTGCATCAGCAACGTTCCTCCCGCTGCGGCACGCAGTTCTTCTTTTTTGTGTTGTTGTTTCTCCGATTTCTGTTGTCTCCCTCATCGTTTACTTTTCTGTTTGTGTGCTTGTCGCCTCCTTCTGGGTGTTTGGCGAAGATGTATACATCGATCATGTACATGTCGTAGGGACTTCTTCACTCTTCCCCCCCTGTCCTCCCACCCCCACGCTGTCCTCCGTATTTCCAAGCTACACCTACATACCGCATGTTTGTGAGCTGGCCCATGTCGCGCAACGGCATGGAGAAAGACATCACGGGAGTCGGCGAACACGTGTCTACGACTTGTACTCCTCGCTCTGTGTCCGCGCACTAGGTGTCCTCAACCTTCCACCGTGTACTCAAGACCATTCGATGCGCGACGGCTTTGTAGGTCAGTCGGGTGTGTCTTGCTCCTGTCTCACCGTCTAGGATGATGGACGGCACCTCCAGCGTTCTGTTTCTTTTTTTATCTTCTGTCTTGTTCTATTTCAAAATTCTCTCGTGCTTGTGAAGGGGCCCTTTCCATTACTATTTTGCAATCCTTACGCAAGGCCAGAGTCCTGTGCCCTCTTCCCCCTCCCCTCCTTAACAGAAAAAGGCCAAACACGTACACACACACACGCCCCCATGCAGAAACCACAAAAGAGCGATTTAAATGCCTGCCCATCAATTCGAAAAAAAAAGGCAAAGAAAAGGAAAGAAAGATAAAGAAAAACTTGTGATAACATGCAAGACATGCCCTCGTACCTGAAGCATGCACACGTACATGCATGTGTGTGTGTGTGTGTGTGTGCGTGTGTCTCCCGCTCTCGCGCGGCGTGGCCAGCGCACGTCACGGGAAGAGAGCTCCGCGCTCACCTGATCGCGGCCACGCTTCCTGCATGTCCTGACGTCTGCGAGCGACCCCCCCTCCCCCGATGTGCGGTGTTCAAGCACCCCGCGGCCGACACGGACTTTCCCCCCTCTGTTGTGGTGCCCGACTCTCCTGCTTCCTGACTCTCCCACATCACCTCGTGCGACACACCACTCCCCTACGGACTGCACGCTGCTCCCACCGAAGTTGACTGACACAACACGCCTCTCACTCGCACGCTTACACCCCAGCCAAGGCCATCTTTGTTACTGTCCCCGCGCACCCGTCCCCCGTCCCCCGTCTCGTGCCTCTGCCTCCGTCCGCCTCGGTGACGTAGTGGGGTAGCTGTCTGCGCTGTCGCCTTGCCTTCCCACTCACGGCCCGTCCCGCTCTCACGTGTGTGAGGCTCTTTGACAGCAGCTCCTTTGAACGTGAAGAACAAAGAAGGAAACGAAGCGCGCAGCCATGCAGACACACGAGGAGGTCCAGATCATCCGGCTGGCCAGCGGGCCGCAGAAGCCGATCAACGAGTACAAGCGCTTCTTCGTGCTGCTGCTCGGGTCCTTCGGCTGCATCGTGTGCTCCTTCAGCTACGCGTGGAACTTGGTGTCCCCCACGATGCAGACGCGCTACGACCTCTCGCAGCGTGACCTGAGCACGATCGTGACAGTGGGTCTCGTGCTCCAGTACTGTGTGCTGCCCTACGCCTTCCTCTTCGACTTCCTCGGCCCGATCCCCATCTGCGTGCTGGGTACGATCTACTTCCCGCTGGGCGCGCTGCTGCTTGCGCTGTGCTTCATGGGGAAGATCGAGGGCAGCGTCGTCCGCCTCTCCGTCTTCAACGCATTAATGGCCGTCGGCTGCTGCCTGTTCGACCTCGCGTGTTGCGTCACGGTGCTGTCGCACTTCCCGACGAGCCGCGGCCCCGTGACGGCACTGCTGAAGACCTTCACGGGGCTCGGCTCCGCCATCGCCGCGTGTCTGTACACGGGCTTCTTCGACTCGGACCCGGAGAAGCACTTCTTCTTCCTCTTCGCTCTCTGCATCGTGATCGGTGGGCTGTGCATCGCGTTCTTGCGCCTGCCGCCGTACCACCTGACGCAGCTCGAGGAGCGCCGACTGCCTGCGGAGGAGAAGGAGCGCCGCATTGCGACCAAGGCGCAGTACCTGCGCCAGGAGGCACCGCTCTACCGCTTCGTGTGGGGCTTCTTTATTCTGATCGTGTACATCGTGTTCCTACCCACCCAGAGCGCCGTAGCCAGCTACCTCGGTCTGGGCGCGACGCCGAAGTTGGCCTTTGCGATTGTGACGACGATTCTGTTCTTCCTGTACCTGATCGTGGCTGCCCCCGTGCCGTTCCTGAACGGCAGCTACATCCCGTACTTTCACCCGGAGCACTGGCGCCTGCCGTCTGCAGGCGAGGAGGCCAGCGCCAGTGCTCCCCGTGAGCAGGCACCGATCGGCCTTGCCCCGGTGGGTGGCAAGACCGACTCGAACAACGCCCCTGACGCGGCGGAGCGGGAGCACGGGAGCGACAGCGAGCCGAGTATCACGAACGTGAAGCGTGTGGCTTTGGACGCGTCTCTGCACGACGCGGTCGAGGAGGTCAGTGATGGCGTTGTCGCGGCGGCTGCGACCACTGAGACGGAGGTGGACTACCTCGCGCCGCAGTACCAGGGCAGCTTCTTCCACAACTTGGGGACGCTGGAGCTGTGGGCGCTGTGGTGGACCCTTTTCACGGTCGTCGGTGCGGAGTTCGTCATCATCTATAATGCCACGTTCATTCTGACGGCGCTGCAGAGTGCGCCGGTGGACGCCTCGCTGTCTGCGATGCTGACGGTGCTGAACGGCGTGGGCAGTGCGGTTGGCCGGCTGCTGATGTCGTACTTCGAGGTGTGGTCGCAGAAGCGCAAGCCGGAGGACCGCATCCCGCTAACGCTCTCTCTCTTCTTCCCGACGACATCGGCCATCATCGGCATCGTGCTGTTCCTGACGCTGCCGGCCAAGGCACTGCCGCTGCCGTACATCATTGCGGCGCTGGGCAATGGCTTCCTGGCTGGCGCGATCCTGCTGGTGACGCGCACGATCTTCGCGAGGGATGCTGCGAAGCACTACAACTTCTGCTTCACGGCCACGATGCTGGCCTCCATCGCCTTCAACCGGTTCCTGTACGGCGAGTGGTACACGGTGCAGGCGGATAAGCAGGCGCGCAGCGACAAGATGTGCTACGGCAAGGGCTGCGTGCTGATGCCGATGGTGGTGCTGCTCGGCCTGGCGTGCACGGCGTTCATCACAGATGTCGTGGTGCACTTCCGCTACCGCTCGTACTGCATCAAGACGCTGGCGGCGCGTGCGCGGCTGCGCGAGGAGGCTGCGGGCGTTGCGAAGCTGAGCGACTCGTAGGGGGGACTGCGGAAGAAGCCGCTGTAAGATGGGCATGTGGGACGGCGGCGACTCGTCTCGCGTGTGATGGACGTGCGTGCAGAAGGGCGTGTGAAAGACGTCTGTGGCTTCGATCTCGCAGCACGGGACTGAGCTGTCTTCCCCCCTCCCTCTTTCTCTCTCCCCCTCTCTCCTGCCTCTCGTGAGAGTCGGTGTCTCACCTTGCGGCTCCCCAGCAAGGACGACGCGGAGGAGGTGTTGTGGGCTCACCAGAGGAGGGACTCGTCTCTTTTGTTTGCTTGTCTGTTTTGAGGCGGCGTGCCTCCTCGTCGAGCAACGAGCTTCACAGCCGCGTCGCTGTCTCGGGCCTCCACCCGGGGGCCGCCACGACTTTGAAGCGGCGGCCGCTCGCTTACTCGCTGCGGATGGATGTCGCCTCCCCCCCTCCCTCCCTTCCGGTTGCGCGTGTGCTGCTGATAGGATGGGGGGGGGGGCGTGACGGCTGTCTTTGGTGCTCCGTCTTGTGTGTGTGTGTCGGGGTGTGGGGAGGCTTGACGGTCTTCTACCAGACACGCTCTCGTTGCTCTGCCTTCCTCTTTTTTGTGGTCGAGGAATGATCGAGTGCTGTCGTGCTGCACCTCCTTGTACGCACCCTGCACTGGCACCAGGCAGTGAGAGACGAGAGCGTCGGTGCATTTTTTTTCTGTGTGTGTGTGTGCCGACTTTCCGGAGTGGGTGTTGTTTTCGGCCTTTGCTGATGTGAACGTTGGCTGGGCTTCCGCCGTCCCCACTCCCACTCCCTTCCTGTTGGATCGTTTTTTCCTTCTTTTCCTTTTTTTCGTTGTTGTGAGTTTCACCTTCACGTCGCGTGGAAAAAAGGAGAAGACCATGGGGCCTCTCGTCACCACCCCATCCCTCCTCTCCCGCTCTGTCTGCTGTGTGTGTCTGGGATGTGTGGGCTTGGCGTGTGACGTGACAGAGGATCGCCCTCTTTCCAGTCTCTCGGCCCCCCTCCTCCTCCCCGTCCCCCCCTCCATCTCTGTCACCCTCAGCTTCCTTTCTCTCCACAGGTGTGCAACGGTTTGAAACGAGGCTGGATCACTTGGCTTGTCCTCCCTCCTCCCTCCCTCCTTCCCCCCACCTCAAAGAAAGGACACACAACAAATAAAACACCGACAGAGGTAAGATGCTATGACGGTCTCACCTCCCCCATCCCCTCATCTCCGACACACACACACACACACACACGACAAAAGAAGAAGCAATATGAAACACGGACACACGTCGACGCCTGAGTCGCTCCTCTAGTGCCAACAGCCCTGCTCACGGCTCAACATTACTTTTTTGTTTTGTTTTTTCTTGTGCGTCTCCCTTTCGTTGGTGTGTGTGTGTGTGTGTCTCCTGTGTGCTTGATATGGCGACTCGCTCATGGCCCCCATACGAGAAAGACCCCCCCCCCCTCTCGCCAACGACAACAGCAACAAAAAACACGTTCAGAAGCGCGAGTCTCTCCACGTCGTGAAGCCCGGGTCCTCCATGTCAGCACGCCCACACCCGTGTTGGCACAGGGCAGACCAGACGACTTGGCGTGTTACGTTGTTTTTTTCTGGGTGGGGGGTGACAAAGGGAACATCAACAACAGCGAAAAAAAAACCCAAGCATGGTCAGAGAGGGAGAGGCCAGGGACTTGGCACTGCTGAGTGGTGCCGTAAGCGCACCTTACACTCAGTGTATGAAGCCCCTTCTCTGTGAACTTCGGGAGGGGGATGCGCATGCGTGTGTGTGTGCTTGAGGGAGCTGTTGTACACAATTCTTCCTCCCTCGAGAGCCCCCCCTCCCCCCCCCCCCGAGCACGACGCTCTCCGTATTGCTTTGACTCTGTCTTTTCTCGCGCTTTCTCTCTCTTTATGTTGTTTCGTCAGTTGCCAGACAGACACGGCAAGGTGGGTTTGTCTGAAGTGCATGCGTGCCCCGACAACCACAAGAAATTCGACTTGCCGTGCTCTCGTGCTCTCTCTCTCTTTGTGTGCGTGTGTGGTTGAGAGCACGTGTTTCTTTTTTTTTCTCTTCTTTTTGCGCACTTGTGTTTGCCCTTGTCCGCCGCGAGCTGCTACACCCACCGCTCGTGATGACACTGGCCTCTCCTGTGTGAACACCCCCCCACTCCCCTCTTGAGCTTTATTCTCCACAGGTGCTTGAGTCTCTCTTTTTTTTGTGTTTTCTTCTTTCTTTTGCGTGCCTTTTCGCTGTCTTTTTGGATTCCGTTTGCGGTGCTTCTCGATGTCAGTTTTCTCTCTTCTTTCTTTTTCGCTTTCCTTCGTCCACACAGGCCGGCTGCTGCTCCTCATCTCCGGCACTGTACACGCCTGTACCAGCGTGTGTGTGTTCTTTTTTGTTTTTGTCTCTCTCACTCTTTCTCCCTGTGCATGCTCGCAGTTTTGCGGTGCATCAGCAACGTTCCTCCCGCTGCGGCACGCAGTTCTTCTTTTTTGTTGTTGTTGTTTCTCCGATTTCTGTTGTCTCCCTCATCGTTTACCTTTTCTGTTTGTGTGCTTGTCGCCTCCTTCTGGGTGTTTGGCGAAGATGTATACATCGATCATGTACATGTCGTAGGGACTTCTTCACTCTTCCCCCCCTGTCCTCCCACCCCCACGCTGTCCTCCGTATTTCCAAGCTACACCTACATACCGCATGTTTGTGAGCTGGCCCATGTCGCGCAACGGCATGGAGAAAGACATCACGGGAGTCGGCGAACACGTGTCTACGACTTGTACTCCTCGCTCTGTGTCGCGCACTAGGTGTCCTCAACCTTCCACCGTGTACTCAAGACCATTCGATGCGCGACGGCTTTGTAGGTCAGTCGGGTGTGTCTTGCTCCTGTCTCACCGTCTAGGATGATGGACGGCACCTCCAGCGTTCTGTTTCTTTTTTTATCTTCTGTCTTGTTCTATTTCAAAATTCTCTCGTGCTTGTGAAGGGGCCCTTTCCATTACTATTTTGCAATCCTTACGCAAGGCCAGAGTCCTGTGCCCTCTTCCCCCTCCCCCTCCTTAACAGAAAAAGGCCAAACACGTACACACACACACGCCCCCATGCAGAAACCACAAAAGAGCGATTTAAATGCCTGCCCATCAATTCGAAAAAAAAAGGCAAAGAAAGGAAAGAAAGATAAAGAAAAACTTGTGATAACATGCAAGACATGCCCTCGTACCTGAAGCATGCACACGTACATGCATGTGTGTGTGTGTGTGTGTGTGCGTGTGTCTCCCGCTCTCGCGCGGCGTGGCCAGCGCACGTCACGGGAAGAGAGCTCCGCGCTCACCTGATCGCGGCCACGCTTCCTGCATGTCCTGACGTCTGCGAGCGACCCCCCCTCCCCCCGATGTGCGGTGTTCAAGCACCCCGCGGCCGACACGGACTTTCCCCCCTCTGTTGTGGTGCCCGACTCTCCTGCTTCCTGACTCTCCCACATCACCTCGTGCGACACACCACTCCCCTACGGACTGCACGCTGCTCCCACCGAAGTTGACTGACACAACACGCCTCTCACTCGCACGCTTACACCCCAGCCAAGGCCATCTTTGTTACTGTCCCCGCGCACCCGTCCCCCGTCCCCCGTCTCGTGCCTCTGCCTCCGTCCGCCTCGGTGACGTAGTGGGGTAGCTGTCTGCGCTGTCGCCTTGCCTTCCCACTCACGGCCGTCCCGCTCTCACGTGTGTGAGGCTCTTTGACAGCAGCTCCTTTGAACGTGAAGAACAAAGAAGGAAACGAAGCGCGCAGCCATGCAGACACACGAGGAGGTCCAGATCATCCGGCTGGCCAGCGGGCCGCAGAAGCCGATCAACGAGTACAAGCGCTTCTTCGTGCTGCTGCTCGGGTCCTTCGGCTGCATCGTGTGCTCCTTCAGCTACGCGTGGAACTTGGTGTCCCCCACGATGCAGACGCGCTACGACCTCTCGCAGCGTGACCTGAGCACGATCGTGACAGTGGGTCTCGTGCTCCAGTACTGTGTGCTGCCCTACGCCTTCCTCTTCGACTTCCTCGGCCCGATCCCCATCTGCGTGCTGGGTACGATCTACTTCCCGCTGGGCGCGCTGCTGCTTGCGCTGTGCTTCATGGGGAAGATCGAGGGCAGCGTCGTCCGCCTCTCCGTCTTCAACGCATTAATGGCCGTCGGCTGCTGCCTGTTCGACCTCGCGTGTTGCGTCACGGTGCTGTCGCACTTCCCGACGAGCCGCGGCCCCGTGACGGCACTGCTGAAGACCTTCACGGGGCTCGGCTCCGCCATCGCCGCGTGTCTGTACACGGGCTTCTTCGACTCGGACCCGGAGAAGCACTTCTTCTTCCTCTTCGCTCTCTGCATCGTGATCGGTGGGCTGTGCATCGCGTTCTTGCGCCTGCCGCCGTACCACCTGACGCAGCTCGAGGAGCGCCGACTGCCTGCGGAGGAGAAGGAGCGCCGCATTGCGACCAAGGCGCAGTACCTGCGCCAGGAGGCACCGCTCTACCGCTTCGTGTGGGGCTTCTTTATTCTGATCGTGTACATCGTGTTCCTACCCACCCAGAGCGCCGTAGCCAGCTACCTCGGTCTGGGCGCGACGCCGAAGTTGGCCTTTGCGATTGTGACGACGATTCTGTTCTTCCTGTACCTGATCGTGGCTGCCCCCGTGCCGTTCCTGAACGGCAGCTACATCCCGTACTTTCACCCGGAGCACTGGCGCCTGCCGTCTGCAGGCGAGGAGGCCAGCGCCAGTGCTCCCCGTGAGCAGGCACCGATCGGCCTTGCCCCGGTGGGTGGCAAGACCGACTCGAACAACGCCCCTGACGCGGCGGAGCGGGAGCACGGGAGCGACAGCGAGCCGAGTATCACGAACGTGAAGCGTGTGGCTTTGGACGCGTCTCTGCACGACGCGGTCGAGGAGGTCAGTGATGGCGTTGTCGCGGCGGCTGCGACCACTGAGACGGAGGTGGACTACCTCGCGCCGCAGTACCAGGGCAGCTTCTTCCACAACTTGGGGACGCTGGAGCTGTGGGCGCTGTGGTGGACGATGTTCACGATTGTCGGTGCTGAGTTCGTCATCATCTATAATGCCACGTTCATTCTGACGGCGCTGCAGAGTGCGCCGGTGGACGCCTCGCTGTCTGCGATGCTGACGGTGCTGAACGGCGTGGGCAGTGCGGTTGGCCGGCTGCTGATGTCGTACTTCGAGGTGTGGTCGCAGAAGCGCAAGCCGGAGGACCGCATTCCCATCACCATTGCTGTTTTTGTGCCGACATGCCTCATCATCACTACCATCGTGCTGTTCCTGACGCTGCCGGCCAAGGCACTGCCGCTGCCGTACATCATTGCGGCGCTGGGCAATGGCTTCCTGGCTGGCGCGCAGCTGCTGGTGACGCGCACGATCTTCGCGAGGGATGCTGCGAAGCACTACAACTTCTGCTTCACGGCGACGGTGGTGGCCTCTATTGTGTTCAACCGGTTCCTGTACGGCGAGTGGTACACGGTGCAGGCGGAGAAGCAGGCGCGCAGCGACAAGAAGTGCTACGGCAAGAGTTGCGTGATGATGCCAATGCTGGTGATGCTGGGGCTTGCCTGTAGTGCGTTCATCGCAGATGTCGTGGTGCACTTCCGCTACCGCTCGTACTGCATCAAGACGCTGGCGGCGCGTGCACGGCTGCGCGAGGCTGCTGCTGCCCACGAGCCTCACCACCACCACCACCATCATGCCGACCACGCCGACCACGACGCACACCCCTACGGCGAGCTCCACGGTGACGCTGCGCCGATGCACGACGCGGCCCCCACCGCTGACGAGCCGACTGCTGAGAAGGCCGCACAGCACCGCCACCAGTGAGAAGAAAAAAGAAAGTGACGAGCAGCGATGTCAGCACCGTAAAGTCGCAGCCGACTGCCCTCAGTGCTGTGACCATCACCTCGAGTCTGTCCACCTCAGAAAGATTGACAGCGAAGAAGTGAAGTGAATCAGTTGCCTGATGGCTTCTTTGTGTGTGTGTGTGTGCTGATTGTCTACTGTACGCATTTCTTTTTTGTGGGTGTGCGCGCTGGTGCGTGCTGGCGCTTTTTGGGCTGCTCTTACCACAGACCTATTGCTCCATTGACCGTGCGCCACCAGCCGAGCGCGCCTTGAGTGACATCAGCATCACCGTGGTGTAGTTTCTTTTTTTTTTGTCGTCTCTTGTTTGTTACCCCCCACCTCCACTACCACCATCACCTCTGCAACCACCGCCACTCCTGTCCCCCTTACTTCCACTTACGCCATCCCCTTGCCCCTACACAGGCAGGTTTTTCTTTTTTGTTGTTGTTGTTTTCCTTTATCTCGTGCTTGTGACCCACCTGACCACCTTCATGCGGTGCAGCCCACCGAATCTACGCAGTTCGAGGAGAGAGACCGAGAGAGCCCGCTAGAGCTCAGTAAGCAGTTTGTCTGGCAAAGGACGCTGATGCTCTCTCTGTCTCACAGCCCTGGTTCTTTCTTTCTTTTTCCCTCCTTTGGAGCTCCGTGCTGACCCACATGTCTGTTTGGTGGGCTCGCACTGCGGTCTTGCAGCGGAAGACGCCAAGGACACAGACACACACACTTCCCCCGAGTCGTCTGCAGCAGCGCGTGACGTCGATCGTTCCATGCCTTCCAACAACCCTGTCGTCTCCCTCTTCTCGATCATTTTTTCTCCCCTCGTTGTTGTTGTTGTTGTACGCCATCACCATCAGAAAACGTATCGTGGTGAGCTCGTACAGCGCATGCCGCCTCCCCTCCAAAAAAAAAAGGAAAGGAAAAAAAAGAGAAAAAGTGAATTCAAATCATGCGTCTCGGAAGGTGCGTACGTGGCCAAGTCCGTTAACATCTTTCTCTTCCCCCCTCCTCCCCTCCCTCCTCCCCTCCCCTTCCCCCCTCCTCCTGTGTTATTTTATTATATTTTTTTGGCTGGTTCTACTTTCGTTCTTGAATGCGCACGAGTGTGTGTGTGTGTGTTTGTGCCCGTGTCTGTGTGTGCACGAGCGTGGTACGCTGAAAGGTGGGCGAAGTGTGCGTGTCCCCCCCCCTCCCCTGCACAACCTTCGCCCACTCGCCCCCCCCTTACAAAGCAACAAACAAACCAAGACCCATATATTCTGTGTGAGCTTCCCGCGTATCTTTTTTCCTCTCTGTGTCTTGGCTGTTGACCCCTCTCCCCTCCCCCTCCCTCTCTTCTCTTGGTGTCGATAGCGCTGTGAGGCTTTCTCCACGTCCCATAGCCACGTGCGTGATGTTGATTTTTTTTTTTCGTGTCGTTTTCATCCCCCCCCCGTCTCCCTCAACTGTTCCCAAAGACCGGCACATCAGTGAAAACACACACACACACACACACACACGCACGCAGAAGACCCACAGATACACCGAGATGGCGCGCCTGCATGCACATCATGAGCACGCCTCTATGTCTGTGCGTATGTGTGTGTGTGTGTGTGTGTGTCTGCCGCTTGGAGGCGTGAGTCACGTATACCCAAAGCCCTTCGCCTCCCCCATCCTCAGCAGCCCAACCAGCTGCGTTGCGTTCGTGAAGACAGCAAGCTCCTTCCCCTTCTCTGCACTGTCAGAGGGTTCTCGGAGAGCTCTGCCCCCCCCCCCCTCCCCCCGCCCTTCCACGACGAGAGGGACGTGGCCCGAACCGACTTCTCCGTCACCCGCTTGTATGCACTTCTCCGTCACCCGCTTGTATGCACGGAGATCGACATGCGGAGAAGCGTGGGCGCCTGTGCGTAGGTCGATCTCTTGAGGCTGTCGTTTCCGCACCGTACCGATGTTGTCGCTGCTGAAAAAAAAAAAGTGACTCAACCTTTTTTTTCGTTTTCTTTTTTTGTTTTCCCTCATTTTCCTCCTCCCCCCTTCCCTCATTTTCCTCCTCCCCCTTCCCTCTCATTTTCCTCCTCCCCTTCCCTCATTCCTCCTCCCCACTTCCCCTCCTTCCTCACCTGCCTGCGACTCTCCGTGCTCGTACTCTTTTTTTTTTTGCTTTGCTTTGCTCCCCATTTTTTGTTCCCAGGTAAGTTAAACCCCCCGCTCCCCCCTCCCCCAAACCCTCTCTCTTTCTCCCTCTCTCTCTCTTGCCTTTGAGTCGTCGTGACGTCGTTGGATGCGTGTTGCGCTTTACTTTCGGAATGGATGTGCCAGCGCTTACTTTTGTCGTGCAGCTTTTATTTATTTATTTATTTGTTCCTTTTTTTTCTTTCTTGCCAAACCGCAGTACTCGTGCTGATGAACATCATGATCACCATTTTCTTCGCACGCTCTCTCTTCTGAAGGGTTTTTTTTTCTGCGCAGGCGCGTCTGTCTCGCAAGACCATATTGGGCAACCGAAGCTACTTGAGTGGCGCCGCCGCCGCCGCCCTCTCCCGCTCTCTCACTGCCTCCAGTGCAACAGCCCCGCTACACCATGGCACGGCTCCCCTCCTCACCGACGGCCCCAAGGGCCACGCGAGAGACCGACACGTAGACACACACACACACACACACACATGCGTAGAACTCATAAGACAGGAGTGGAAGGAAAAGAAAAGGAAGAATAAATCACTACTTCATGTATGTGTGTATGTATGTGTCTGTGTGTGTGTCTGTGTGCATGTCGGCTTCAATTTCTTCTTCTTTTTCATTCTTGCTGATCCCCATCCCCATCCCCCTGCCCCTGCCCCTGCCCCTGCCCCCCCCCCCCCCCATGCGAGCACGCTTGTCCCCCGATGTCCCTCCTCTCTCTTTTCTCTCGCTCTTTTTCTAGTTGGTGATGAGGGAGACGCCGGCGAGGCGGGGACAGCAACCCGGCACGTAGGGCCTCCCCCCTCCCTCCCTCCCTCCCTCTCCTGGTCTCTCTCTCTCTGTGTTTCCGAAGGCACACAACAGATCAAGCTACCTTGCATACACATGCGTAGCGAGAGAGAGAGAGAGAGGGAGAGAGGGGGAAAGAAAGGCCACCACGAACACCCGGAAAACCCCATTTTTTCTCTCAATCTTCCTCTTTCTTCTCATATCAGTAGTGTTTTGTGACTCCCCCCCCCTCTCCCCTTCCCTTCTTTTTTTCTTTTCTTTCCCTTTCTCCACGCGCTCCGTCACCTCTCTTCTCTCCCTCTCCCCTTCCCCCTTCCCCCTTTCTCCCCAACGCCTGGCATATTCTACCTCAACACGCATACATATTAACGAGTCTGATGCGAAGCATGAGCAAACACCCCTCCATCCCCATCATCTCCACTCCGCCTCTTCCTCAAAAGGAGACCGACCTAGTCAAACCATCCCTCTCGCGAACTCGTGCGATGGTGTTGATGAGTAGAGGGGGGAAAAGGTAAATGTTTGTGCACTGCGGCCTGGACCCTGCATGCTTCTCTGTAGGAAATGCTTCTTTTTTTTTGTTTTGGCTCGCATGGCACTCTCTGTGCATTTTGTTGTTGTAGACTGCACATCGGAGGACGAATTGTGACGCCATATACCTCAGGCTGTAGATCATCATCTCACCCTTTGAGCCCCCCACCCCTCCCTCTTCACCCTCCCCACCCCATCAGCTTCCCCCCCACCCTCCCCTCCGTCACCCGATGGCAAGTGAGGTAAGCCAACCTCTCTTCATGTTGGGTGGTGGCTGGGGCGAGACAGACGTGATGAGGTACTCTCGCACGCACACTCTATCTCTCCATCCTCTTTGCGTTCTGCCGAGACAGCAAGCCATTGAGGGGTGGGGGGGGGGGAGGTGGGAGAAGGGGAGCCGGACGTACTAACGTGGTGCCTAGGTCCGTGGTTTTTGCTTTTGTTTTCCCCCCGTCTTTTCCTTCTCTCCGCCGCTACCCCCCCTCCCCCTCCCTTCCGCTGAGGCTTCCTATGGGCATCAAGGCACGTACAGGTCTTCCTCAGCAGCAACGGCAACGTTCATCCGGACGTTGAAGGGTGTGGGTGGGTGGTGGAGTAGAGGCGCGCCTCCCTTCTGGTCCTCTTCCTTCTTTCCGCCCAGTGAATTTGACTCAATTTACCCCCTTCCCCCCCGCCGACCTCTCCGGAGCGTGCTCTCTCTCCCTCTCTTTCTTTTGTTTTTCTTTCTCTCTCTTCGTAGTATCTTGTCTTCCCCCCCCCCCGTCCCTTCATGAGCTCGCACTCGTGTGCACCCTCCCCTCCTCTTCCACTCTCTTCCCCCTTCCTCAGCCGCTCTCATGACACTCCCCACCTCCGTGTGTGTGTGTGTGTGTGTGTGTGTGTGTGTGTGTGTGTGTGTGTGAACTTCTTCCCCGGTTGCGCTCCCCGCCTCGTATTTTTTCTTTTCTCTCTTTTTTTTCTCTGATGATTTCAAGTTTTCGTGAAGTGAAAAACTCAGAACCGCCGTGCAAAGGACAAACAAACAACAAACAAAGACAGACAGCAGTACTCACGTGAGAAAAAAATAATGCAGGCAGAGGAGAAGGAAACGAGACACGTCTCGCCGTATCCCCCTTCCACCGGCCCCCGCTCTCTCTCTCTCTCTCCATGTTCAAGACCCACTCGAGCGGGAGAGTACACCACGGCGCGTTGTGGCATCCCCCCCCCCCCCCCCGCCGCCGCCGCCATACCCTCTCTTTTTCTCCACACAAGGCTCTTGGCGTCTCTCTTGCAACATGCTTGTTACGTGTTCTCCCGGCCCACCCACCCACCCAACACACATCCCTGCTGACCTTCTTTAACATCACGCGAACGCCACCGTCCTCCCTCCTCCCTCCTCTCCCTTTTCTCACTCACGCACCACGCACACACAAAGAAAAAAAAAACGATACTCAACAACAGCAAAACCGAAAAGCAAAGGAAAGAAAACTCAGCACAGCCGCCTCTCATTTCTGTTCCCCCCCTCCACTCCCCCCCCACCCCCCACCCCAGTCCCGTTCTCTCTCTGTCGCCTCCTTCACAGTCTCCTGCAAGCCATCTCTCTCTCTCTTTTTCTAGCTCTGTTATCTTCTACATTTCTCGTTTTTTCCCTTCTTGCTCCGCCACGGCGGCTCTTCCGCTCCATCTATCCCCCCCCTCCCCCTCCCCCTCCCCCTCCACAAACGCGGAGCATCAGCCATGGCAGCCAACCGGGAACCTACCAGCACGGAGGATGTGCCACGCGACTCCCTCAACTCCTCCGATGGGGAGGAGCACAACGTGCTAAAGCTGGACATGGCGGGTCAGCGCCCGGTCAGTGACACGCGCCGCTTCGGCCTCCTGACACTGAGTGTCTTCGCGATGATCTGCGGCTCGACGTCGTACGCCTTCAACCTCTTCGGTAGCAGCCTTCAGAAGAAGTACAACTACGACTCGCGTCAGATGTCGTCCATCAACACGGTGGGCATGGTCTTCGCGTACTTCCTGCTGCCGTACGGGTTCATTTGTGACTACTTTGGGCCGCTGCCGGTGTATTGCCTGGCGTGCGTGCTCGCGCCGCTGGGTCTGCTGCTCATGGGCTTGACCTTTGAGGGTGTGATCGAGGGTTCTGTGGTGCGCTTCTGCGTGTTCAACGCGCTGCTGAGCCTTGGCAGCCAGCTTTTCGATCTCGCGACGGTGGTCACGATGCTGAGCATCTTCCCGACACGCAAGGGCTGGGTGGTGGCGGTGCTCAAGACGCTGATGGGTCTGGGCTCAGCGATCATCGGCTCGCTGCGCTCCGGCTTCTTCCTGAACACGCCGGCCAACTACTTCTACTTCCTGGTGGGAATGGTGCTCGTGGTCGGTGTTGCCTGCGTTGCCTTCGTGCGCCTTCCGTCGTACCACCTGACGGGCTACCAGCAGAGGCACCTGAGCGAGGAGGAGAAGGCGGAGCGCACCTCGCGCCTTGCGGCGTACCTGGTCCAAGAGCCGTCGATGTGGCGCTTCTACATGAGCATCGCCATCATCCTGGTGCTGGTCGTGTACCTGCCGACGACGAGCGCCGTGGCTGCCTTCACGTCGGTGAGCACCTCACAGCACGGGCTGATGGCGTTTGCGATTGTGGCGGTGGTCATCACGTGCTGCATGCTGCTGATGCTGGTGCCGTGCCCGTGGCTTGACCGCCTGACGACGAGCCGCGCGCCGACTGGCGAGAACGGCGTCGATGAGCACGGCGAGGTGCTGACGGACGTGGACTACATCGCTCCGGCGTATCAGACGACGTTCCTGCAGAGCTGCTGCACGGTGCGGCTGTGGTGCATCCTGTGGACCATGTTCTGCGGCGTTGGCGCGGAGTTCGTCATCATCTTCAATGCGTCGCCGATCTTCTCTGCGCTGACGGAGACGCCGGTGCTCATCGGGACGGTGCCGACGCTGCTGACGGTGCTGAACGGCGCTGGCAGTGCGCTGGGCCGCCTGATGATGTCGGCATTCGAGGCGTACACGCAGAAGCAGAAGGCGGAGGACCGCATCCCCATCACGTTGGCGTTCTTTGTTCCGACGGCCATGATCATCCTGTCCATGGTGCTCTTCCTCGTGCTGCCTGGCCGCTCGCTGCTGCTCGCCTTCGCCATTGCTGCCCTCGGCAACGGCTTCTGCGCCAGTGTCACGATTCTCGTCATCCGCACGATGTACGCGAAGGACCCTGCGAAGCACTACAACTTCGGGTACAACGCGCTCTGGATTGCCGCAATTCTGCTAAACCGTCTGCTGTACGGCGAGTGGATCGCGTCGCGTGCGGAGAAGCAGGGTACGAAGGTGTGCCTTGGCCGCAGCTGTGTGCTGATGCCGCTGGTCGTGATGATCGGCCTGAACGTGACGGCCATGTTGTCGGACGTCTATGTTCACGTCAGCTACACCCGGTTCTCGCGCAAGGTGCTCGCGGAGCGTCGCCGTGTGAAGGCGGAGGCTGCAGCGGTCTCGAGCAACGAGCCGCTTTCGATGAAGGAGGACGTGCTCGTCGGTGCGGTGTGCCCGATGGAGGTGGACAGCGACAACCTGGTGGTGCGCGACTCTCTGAGTGAGCAGGGCCACCGTGAGAAGGCGGCGCACTAGACGGGCGGTGCGAGCGACAGTTTACGTGACGACGTGTGTGCGCACTCCGGCTCTGTATGTGTGGTGGTGTGTTCCGGAGCATGGCCGCTGCCCGCACTGCACGGCACTCCCCCCACCCCCACCCCCACCCCATGCGAGGCCCTCCGTGGCACGCTGACATGCGAACTCGTGTGTGGGGTGGGGGACGGTTGGGTGGGCCGTGCCGGGTGCGTGCGCAGCGGCATCCTGCCCACCCCCGACTTGTTTTGTGTTTTTGACCCCCCTTCCCTCACCACCCGGATCTTCGTATATGTGTGCCAGTGGTGGTGAGAGGGAGGGCGGGGCGTGTCGGCGGCCGGAGCGTGACGGGTGCCACGTACCTACGCGGACTGCGTGTGCGCGTGACCCCGCTCGGGCTCCCTTCGTTTCCGATACCTTCCGTGTTTACTTGTTCTTTCTTCGCTCCTGAGAGAGGGCGGGGGTAAGGGTGAGGGAAGCACCCGCCTCTGGTCGACGTCTCTGTGGCGCACCTCGGGCGTGTGGGTGCTGCGAGGTGCGCGCGGTGGAGGCGGCATCGAGGATCGCGCCTGATCGCCTCACCACCGACACACACACACACGCACACACATCCACACCGGAGCGCGCTCCGCCAGTCGCGGTGGCGTCTCCCCTCACCCCGCTCCCCCTTTTGTCCTTGTGTTCTCTTGTGTTTCCATCACCTCCCCCCCTTCACCCCCCACACCCTGACCGCGCTTCTGTTGGTCCTGGGCCCTCGCTAACGGGGGGTCTCACCAGTGAAGAGGTTCGACGTGCACACACACACACACGCACGCACACACTCACATGTGCATGCACTCCCTGCCGGCTAACGGGACGTCGCTGTGTGGGTGTGCCTGTGCATCGCAGGTGTATGGCTTGCTGTGCACCTCGACATCAGGGACACATCCACCCCCGCAGTCCTCACCCTCTTTCACGAGCTTTTTCTTTACTATGATTATTATTGTCTTCGCTTTTCGCGCAAGCGTGGCACGCCCCGAGCTGTTTTTTGTTTGTCCCTTTTTCTGGCTTCTTTTCTTTGTGTGTGTTTCTCTGCTTTCTTCTATTTTTGTTGTGTCTCACTGCGCCCATCTGTTGGCGTTCCGCTTTCACCTGACGACGTCTAGTGCAGCCCTTCCTCCCCCCTTTCCTTCGCGTTCCTCCTCCTCCTCCCCGTCTCCGTCCTTCCTCTACGAGCCACTACAAAAGAGCTCCCCCCGAAAAAAAAATTGACGGTGATGATGATGCATGCGACTCTCTGTTCGTTTTTTACTTCTTCTCATTTTTTTTTTCATCTCCGTTGTGTATGTATCTGTCACGCACTCGCGCATACATCACTCGCGTCTTTCCAGAAGAAATCCACCTGCTGTTGTGGTTTCGGTTTTGCTCCTTCGCGTACTGCCTTTTTTTTTTTATGTGTGCGCCGCACTCTCCCTTGTTTCTCTTTTTTTTCTTCTTTTCGTTTCTGTTTCTCCTGCCCCTTCCCCCCCCCTCTGTCGTGGCAGCGCTGTCTGCGTGTATATAGCACGAGCAACAGTCCCGCATTCCTCCTTCCCCCCACCCCACCTTCATGTTGTTCTTCATCTTTTTTTTGCGGGGGGGTTGGGGGAATCGGCGTCGGACGTGTGTGCTTTCCGTTTACGAGTACGTGCGCATGCTCTCTTGCCCGTCGCTTGGCTCCGACCACACACTATGGGCGACGCGGCCTGCGTGAGCATCGCACCCGGGGGGAACAGACACGCGCCGCGGCACGAGGCGCTGACGCATTATGTTTCCCTTCCTGTTTGAACACCGCGCTTTGATTTCCGCCTCGCGTGATTGTGTTTCTCCTCATTACCCCCCCCCCTTCCGCTCATTTTTTGTTTCTTTTCCGTCACCCACTACTAAGTTGGGTCTCCCCGCCTGTGCGGCTCCCCCCCTTTCGCTTCCTGTGCTGCACCCGTCCGTGCCTCTCCTTCATCCCTGCCCTGGGACGGAGGCGCTCTGCGGACGCTGCACCACTCATCGCCAGCACGCCTACGCCCCCCCCCCTCCTCTTACTGTAAAGGGTGTGTGTGTGCTGCACATGGATGTGTGCTGCCGAGGGTCGCGCGCGCGCACGGAGGAGTAGCTTTGAGGAGTGCACATGAAGATGTGCAAGGAGTTCTGGCGACGCACTGCAACGCACTCGATCTTGTGCGGTGGGGGCGTCCCAGCTCTGCTCCTCCTACCCCAGGTGCTTTATCTTCCTTTCTTTTTTTTCTTTTTCTACGTCTTCCACCGACTTCACTTCTTCACGTGACATGTGTCCGTGTTGTGTTTGTCTGCCTGTGTGAGCATGTGTGGAAGCATAACGATGATCCTTTTTTTGTTTGTTTCTGTTTTGTCAGAAGTTTACTTCGCTCTTGTTTCGGCGTTGTTTCCGTCTTTTTTTTTTCTTTCCCTCTCTCTCTCTCTGCGTGTGTGAATGGGTGTGTGTGTGTGTGTGTTCGCACGTGTGTTTGTGTACGTGTCTGTGTGAGAGAGAGCGTTTCCCTGTGTGCCTGATTGGCATATTGAAAAAAAAACAAGTAAACATAAAGAAAAAAAAGAAGAACAGGAACAAGAAGCAGTGCAGCACTCGCAACCTTTCTTTATTCATTTTTGTATATGCGAGGAGACACTCCTCCCCTCCCCCCATCCAAAAGAAGAAAAAAAGGAGAGGAAAAAAGAAAGAAATAAAAGAAGTGGCAGCACTTGCTTATAAACTCAGAGGTGGAAGAGAGGGACGACGAGGAGGAGTAACGGGGGCATGGCGCAGTACGGGAAAAGGAAGACGCCACCTGCTGCCGCGTAGCCCCCTTCCCCCTCCCTCCGCTTCGCTCTGCCCTCTCAGAGACAGCAACAAGCGCAAGCGCGCCGCTACCACAACTCGGAGGAGAATGGGAGGGAGCCGACACTGCTGATCGCCGTGAAGGTGTCTGTAGATGCTGATCTGCTTTGCTTGCCCCTGCCCTTGCGCCCCTTTGAGTCGTGTGTCTCCCTTCAGCACGAGCACGCAGGTGGGCCTCTCGTAGTCACAGCTGGATGCATATGTGCGCCGTACCGCCTTCTTCGTGCCTAGCGTCTTTCACTCTTGTCTCCTCCTCCCCTCCCTCTTCTTTCAATACATCGTATCTCACTCTCTGTATCTGTGCATGGTGCTCACTCCTGCTGTACAGGTTAAACAAGATTAAACACGCGAAACAAAGAACCAAAAAGAACCGACAAGACCCTCCGTTGCCGAGCTTCTCTGCCTTCTCACACCATTCAGTTCTTTCGCTACTTCTCCTTTTCTTTTTTTCTGTTTGTGTGTGCTTACCTTCTCTCTCCCCCTCGCACCTCCCCCCCCGCTGCTCTGTCTGTCTGTCTGTCTGTCTGTCCCTCCTTCGCATCTTTTCTTGCCAGCTAAGATCAACTGCTCGGCGCCAAGAGCGGAGAAGGCACACACACACACACACACATACACATACACACGGGCCTACACAGCACTTCCCCCCTCCCCATCACCGCCAGCGCACATACCCGCACATCCGCTACACACGGTGCCCCCGCACACACTGCCATCCCTCAACCTCGCAGTTTTCTCACTCACTCACTCACACCCGCACTCCCCGTCCTTCAGCACCCCCCTCGACCACTACTGCCTCCCCCTCCCCCACACACACACACACACAAACACAAGTACGCACAGCAGTGGCCCTCTATTCTATTGTCGCAACAAGATACGAAACTAAAAAGAAAAGAAAAGAAAGGAAAGCATATTCTAGGCACCTCCCCCACTCCCCACTCCGCAGTTCCTCCCGCTGTGCTTGCCGCCCTTGACCTTTTTTCAATTATTTTCTCTCCGTCGCAGACATATAGCCAGTCACACACACACACACACACACACACACAGAGGCACACAGAGGCATACACAGGCACACAGAGGCACACAGAGGCACACAGAGGCACACAGAGGCAGGTACCCATCTCTTACCCCCGAGTCTCTCCCCGACCCCCGTCAAGTCTCCGACAACACACATCGCTCTCACGTACAAGACGGAAAGGAGAGAGAGAGAGGGAGGGTGCGAGAAAACAAAAGAAAGAAAAGGGTCTTACGAACAGCAACAACAACAACAAAAAAAACATGGCGCCTGGTAACCGCGATTACCCCGAGGCCCGCGAGGAGGCGGAGCTGCCCCGTGCCGATGCCGGGGGCCTCTCCGAGGACGGCGCTGACACAGAGGCCAAAGGAGCTGTGCACCAGCTCGACACGCGTCACGTGAAGCCGCTGAGCGAGTCGGTCCGCTTTATCCGCCTCACCGCTGCGGCCTTTGCGATGATCTGTGCGTCGACGTCGTACGCCTTCAACCTCTTCAGTAACAGCCTCCAGGAGCAGTACAACTACGACTCGCGCCAGATGTCGACCATCAACTCGGTGGGCATGGTGTTCGCGTACTTCCTGATGCCGTACGGATTCACGTGCGACTACTTTGGGCCTTTTCCAATCTACTGCATCTCCACGACCTTCTTCTCGCTCGGCGCGCTGCTCATGGGTTTGACGTTCCAGGGTGTGATCGAGGGCTCTGTGGTGCGCTTCTGCGTGTTCAACGCGCTGCTGAGCCTTGGCAGCCAGCTTTTCGATCTCGCGACCGTCACGTCGATCATCAGCATCTTCCCGACGCGCAAGGGCTGGTGCATTGCACTGCTCAAAACGCTGATGGGCCTCGGCTCCGCCATCATTGCAGCCATCCAAACGGGTTTCTTCATTGACACACCGGCCAACTACTTCTACTTCCTGATGGCAGTTGTCGTCGTCGTGGCTGTGTGCGTCATGGCCTTCGTGCGTCTGCCGGCTTACCACCTGACGGGCTACGAGGAGTCGCACCTGAGCGAGAAGGAGAAGGCGAAGCGCATGACACACCGCGTCGCGTACCTGACGCAGGAGCCACCGATGTGGCGCTTCTACTACGGCATTGCCATCATCCTGGTGCTGGTCGTGTATCTGCCGACGACGAGCGCCATCATCGCATTCTGCGGCATCGGCGTGCGCGGGAAGCAGGTGTTCGCCATCATCGCGGTCATCTTGACGATGCTGCTCCTTTTCATGATGGCGCCGTTCCCGTGGCTGGACCGTCTCACGACGAAGCGGTCAAAGGTCGCTGACGACGCCGAGGAGGCGGCGACCGAATCGTGCAAGCCGCTCGCGGACGCCGAGGCAGCTCCGAAGCGCCTCTCGTCGACCTCGTCGAGCTCTTCGCAGGAGCGGCGCCGGATGGAGCTGGCTCGCGGTGCGACAGAGCCGGTCAGCGACGACCTCACCCGCGACGAGCTACAGATGGGTGGGTCGATGGAGAAGGAGCAAGGGAGCGGCAGCACGGCTGCGCCGGCCCCACGCGCCGCCCCGGTGCGCACGGACGTCGACTTCATCGCCCCGCAGTACCAGACGACGTTCCTGCAGAGCTGCTGCACCGCGCGCTTCTGGTGCATCTTCTGGACGATGTTCTGCGGTCTCGGCTGCGAGTTCGTCATCATCTTCAATGCCCGTTTCATCTACCAGGCCCTTAACGACGCGCCGATTGATGCGACGGTGTCGGCGCTGCTGACGGTGCTGAACGGCGCTGGCAGTGCGCTGGGTCGTCTCGCGATGTCGTTCTTCGAGATGTACACACAGCAGCAGGAGCCCGAGCGCCGCACGCCGCTGACGGCAGCCTTTTTCGTGCCGACCAGCTTCGTGATTGTCTCGATGGTGCTCTTCCTCGTGCTGCCTGGCCGCGCGCTGCTGGTGGCGTACGCAATTGCTGCCCTCGGCAACGGCTTCTGCGCTGGCATCACAATTCTCGTCCTGCGCACCATCTACGCGAAGGACCCTGCGAAGCACTACAACTTCAGCATCAACGCCCTGGTCCCGGCCGCGATTCTGTTGAACCGCCTGCTGTACGGCGAGTGGTATGCCGTGCAGGCGGACAAGCAGAAGAGTAAGATCTGCTACGGCCGCCAGTGCGTGATGATGCCGCTGCTCGTGATGATCGGACTGAACCTGACGGCCTTCGCCTCGACGCTGTACGTGCACTTCAGCTACATGCGCTTCTGCCGCAAGGTGCTCGCCGAGCGCCGTCGTCTGCAGGAGGAAGGCGAGGCGAGGAACGCCGTCCTCATGATTTCCGACCGCACCGCAGCCGTGGAGCAGCACGCCGCGTAACAACGAGTGCACGACACGAAAAATGGCTGATGCGATCACTTCTTTTTTTTTTTCCTTGTTTTGCTTTGTTTTGTTTGTGTGTTTCTTTCTTTCTTTCTTTTTTTGGTGATGGCGCTGCAACTGGGGGCGTGTTACTCAAAGCTGCAAGCTTCCCCTTGCAGTGACAGGCTTGACACCTTCGACGCCTAATTGCCTCCCCACCCCCCTCACCCCCCCCCTCCCTCCCTCCCCCGGCCGGCTCACGTGCGCCTTTGTCGTGCTTTCCCTTCCTCCAGCATCTTTCGCCTCCCTCCTCCCACCCCGATCTCTCACGCACGTCTCGTGTCCTGCGTGGATGCATCGCGGCTCAGGCATCCGGTCTCGAACTCACTGGGATGGATGCCTCAGCGCGGTTGTTCCCCCTCACGCTTACACGGCCAGAGAGAAATCCAAAGCACCGCCGCTTCGTGCTGTGGCGGTGATGCACAACGACGGAGGGGTGTGGGGGGGGGGGACGGAAGGAACGCCGCCAACACACACACACACACGTCTCGTGTGCACCACAAACACCGTTCTCTCTCCGTGAGAGTTGTGCATCACATGTGTGCGTGTGTGTGTGTGTGTGATTTTCTTTTTTAAAATTGTGTTTTCGTATTTCACCGACGCTCTCCTGCTCCCCCTTTTTTTTTGTTCCTGACATTGTTGAAGATCACTCATCTCAGCGAACTGTAACGGCGGTGCTATTGTTGTGTGTGTAGGAGGGAGGGGGGAGGGAAGGGAGAGCTCCTCCCTCCCTCCTGCCTTCGCTCCATCCCTCCACTTCTCGAGCACGTCTTTTTTTTTTTCTTACCGTGTACACCTTGTGCCCTTCAGTCTTTTTTCTCCCCCCCCACTCCCCCCCACCCCCCTTTCATGATGCGCCATGCGCAGCCATTTCAGTTTTTTTTTTGTTTGCTTGGTCGATTAGATGTTCCGTGACACACGGATACCCACTCTGCCGTCATGAGAAACGTATTTACTTCTTTTTGTTCTTCTCCTTTTCTCCTTTCCCTGTTGCGCCTCTTTTTGTGAGGTGCGTCTTGACCTCCACGCATGCATCGAGCCTCCCCCCCTTCTCCCTTCCCCACTCTCTCTCCCTCTCCCTCTTGCTATCTGTCGCGCACCCGCACATCAGCCGCACCTCTCTGTGTGTCATCGAGTACTCACCTTCAACGACGTCAATGATGCCTGCACAGAGAGTGCGTGTGTACGTGTATGGGTGCGTGTATGACATCGCGCTGAACTAAGAAATAAGAAGAAATGCCTTTGATGGTCGTGGGAAGGGGATGGGCGTGTATGTGTGCGAGAGAGAGAGAGAGAGTGCACAAGGAAATAGTGGGAAGATCAGCACGACCCAGCACATCACACCGCTGTCGGAACAAGTGAGGCAGACAGAGGGTGTCTTGTGCGAAGGTCCACTCAAACTCTTCCGATCTTTTTTTTTTTTCTTCTTTGACTCCCCACCTCGCCTCCCCTCCCCTCCCCTCCCCTGCGACCCGATGCGTCATCGCCACCCCCACTTTCGTTCCCTCCCATTTTCTCTTTCTTTTCTTTTTACGTGTAGGTGTCTTGTTGACCTTGGCTTTCGTCATCCCTGAGGATCGTCGAGTTCACAAGTCGTCCCCCCTCCTCCTCCTCCTCCTCCTTCCTTCTCTATATTTGCCTCCCTGCACCATCGTGTGACCAGGTCCGCCGAGCTCACCTGCTTAAAGTTCACCTAAGCGTGTCTCGTGTGGCCTGTCAGTCGGTCACGCGCGCATAGGAGTCACCGAGACGGAAGGAGCAGGTGTGTGACAGAGAGGGAGAGAGGGGGGAGGGAGGGGTCCCGGCGCGGCGTGCGCGGATAGCTTGGTGCACACCACCATGTCACCGTCCTCTCATCTCCGTCCCCCCCCTCCCCTCCCCTCCCCTCCCCTCGCTGCCCTTGTTCACACACCTGGCGCATTGTCCTTTTTATTTTTCTTTTTTTGTTGTTGTGGGGCGTGCCATCACGTAGAGATGAGTGAGTCGCAGTGGAGCGGCGCGCCGTGGTCAGTCTTTTTTTTCCTTTCCAAGTGTTGTACCTCAAATATCTCCCCTCTCTTTTATCTGTGTGTTTCTCTTTCTTTTTTTTTTGTTCCTGTAAAGCCGCTTTTGGTTTTTTCTTCTTTTTTTGTTTGTTCCTGGGTTGCTCGTGCATCGCGCGGCGTGTCGGCACGCGGACATGCTTGTGCGTGCCGCGGGTGTCTTCACTTCTCTTTCTCCACCTTCTCCCCATCACCCTCCGCACTCTTGACGAGAACGGAACAGGGAGGAGGGTTGGGAAGCGGGAGCGGGGAAGGAAGCAGAAACCGAAGCGCCGAGCATTGCGCAACACGCAGCGTGCGGTACACGGAAACAAGATCAGACGGCCGTAGACGAGGGAGGGTGGAAGGCACGGAGGGTATGCAGGGGGGTTTCGCATGTGTGTATGTGCAGCAGGCCCTGCAAGACGTATCTCGTGCCTTCCCTCTTTGTTGTCCTCTTTCTTTCTTTCTGTGCCTCTCACACAATGTCCCCCGTTCTCACCCCCTTTTAACGAGTCCTTTTTTTTTCTTTCTTTTCTTCTTCTGGAGTTTCTGATCACCTTCGCAGTGTTTGCTTCCCCTCCCCCGATCCTCCTCCTCGCCTATACGCAAATAAATGAAGGTGTGCGTTTTTATAATGCAACGAAACACCGAAAGAAAATAATAATAAAAAAAAGAGAAGTGCCGGGTCGAGGTCCGTGTCGAGCTGCCTCTCTTGTGTTCAACTCTATTTTTTTTGAAAAAAGAGACAGTCAAATCGGAGACGGTGCGGGGCCGTGTGCAATGAAGTCTGTACCTACGCACTGACAGGCAACGTCAGCAACGGAGTCAAGGCAGCATGCCTGCGCTGCAGTCTCCGCTTTTCACCTCTACTCTCTGGTACTTCCCCCCTCCCCGTTTCGACACTCTCCTCGACGCACACACACACACACACACACATTTGCGTCTCTAGTCACACTGCGCACGCTCCACCCGTTCTCCCGCCCCCCCTCCTCAGCCTCCCACCACAGCATTGCGACATTCCAGCTTCCCGTATTTTTCCCACCCCTCCTTTTTTTTTCGCAAACTTCCTGGCGCATGCGGGTACCTATACTCAAGACACTTCTTCAGCTATTGATTGGACCCGCCGTCGCTGGCGCTTCAAGTGCCACACACACAGAGCGTGTGTGAACCACTAAAATTTATTTCTTTTTTTCGGACTCTTTTTTTCCCCTGTAAAGGACGTCGTGGCAGTTGGCCGTTTTGTCGTTCTCGTCTTTTCCTCCTTCTCTTTCCCGCGGTCTGTTATTGTTTCGTCGGTTTCTTTCGTGTCTCTCTCTTCCACTCTCCTCACCACACACACACCTCCGCCTCCTTCCTTCTGCCGCTCTCCGCACCGCAGAGGCTCACGCCACTGAGTAGACGTCATTGTCCCCTTCCCCCTCCCGCGCTTCTTGGACACTCTATCGGCGGCCTTCACTTCTCGTAGACAGCCTCACGCGCAGACACATCAACACGCCATCCCCATCAATCGAGCCTCTCTCTCCCTCCCTCCCTTGTTCTCCTTCCTCACCACCACCACCCACTCACCATCCCCCTTCCTCTATACTTTTCTCCATCCGCTTGACGGTACAGCATCAAGCTCTTGCGCTTCTTACCCTGGTGCTGTCCCTCACCACCCCCTCACATCCCTCCACCCCTTCGTCTCCTTCACGGTCACTGTGCACTTTTTTGTGTGTTGTTGTTGTTATTGAGTGCTCATTGGACTTGGCTTCTCATCGCCCTTCCTCCCCCCCCCCCTACCCTTCTCCCCATTGCCACCCTCTTATCGCTCTCCCTCTTCTCTTTTCTTCTCCCTGTTCTTGCGGCCTGAGGGGAGAGCGCCTTCTTCGCCATTCCCCCCCCCTTCACCACCCACCGTGGTATTACCGTCTCAGCGGGGCTTCTCGTGTTATCGTATTGTGCCTCCTTCTTTCTTTTCTCTGTGTGTGTGTGTCTGCAAGCGTCCCCGTCACGTGTAGGTGTGTGAGTGCGCGTGTGGTGGTGTTTGCCGTGCTGCGCTCAACTATCGAGCCAGCAGCGTCGACCTCCTTGCCCACCTTGCATCCGTGTGAAGACTGTCCCGCAGGACATGTTTTCCGCGAAGGACTCCGGCGAGATGGACTACTTCACAGCCATCACGAACCGTGATGCGGCAGCGATCAAGACACTCATTACGCAGCACCGCAACGTGAACGAGGTGTCGCAGAACCCGTCCATGTACCACCGTACACCGCTGCACATGTGCGTCTGGGACGATTTTGTGGAGGGCGCGAAGCTGCTGCTCGATGCCGGCGCCGACGTGAACGCGCTGGATGACTTACACGACACACCATACCTGCTCGCTGGCGCGGAGGGACGGCTTAAGATCATGGAGCACATCTACAAGAACGCGGAGCGCACGCTGCGGTACGGCAGTCAGACGAGTCGCCGTATGAAGACGAGTGTGCCGGACAAGACCATCATGAACCGCTTCGGTGGCTCGCCCATCATTCCAGCGTGTGAGCGCGGGCACGTGGAGATGGTGCGGCTGCTGGCGCAGAAAGGGGCGGACGTGAACCACTACAACCACTATAACTGGACGGGGCTGCTGGAGGCCATCGAGCTCGGCGGCGACGACCGCGAGCACGTGGAGATCGTAAAGATTTTGATCGAGCACGGCGTGGATGTGAATCAAGTGGACGGCAACGGGAAGACGCCGCTGTACTTGGCGCGTCAGCGAAAAGAGGTGCGCATTGCCGCGCTGCTGGAGGCCGCCGGCGCGCACGTGTAGCGCGGCAATGCGCCTGAAGGTCATCACCCCCCGTGTGGGGAGAGTGACGTCTCCCATGAAGGACTTGCGCTTGGATTTGGGTGTTTGTTTGGGCCTATCAGCAGTTGTGACAGAGATGACGGCTGAGAGGCACTCACACACACACACACACACACTCAGACAAGCCTTCTCGTGAGGTGCTCCGGCATTTCGCCTAGCGCGCAGAACGCTGTCACATACGGTGCGTGCTGTCCACATCGAGCACCGCTGCTCTCGGCCAGCCCACCCGGCTCGTGCGTACGTATGTGTGTGGCGGAGCCGATGTGGCTGTTACTGCTCTGTGTGTGTGTGTGTGGCGGAGATCGCGCCGGGGAAGAGGAAGCAGGACACACCATGAGTGACTGCTCACGTGAGAGGAGTTGTTTGTCCGTGTGTGCCTCCCGGCTCCGACTGCGGCTCCTCGATCACACGCATTCTCCTTCGCCTCTCCTGTTTGTGTTTTGCTTGTTTGGTCGTGGCACCCGCGTTGCCTTCGAGGCGACTGTTCTGAAGCCGCACACGCGACACGTGCGGCGTCGCTTTCCCTGTACAACCATGAGGACACTCCGTCAAGCCGATAGCGAGCGAGCGAGAAGCAACAAGGACAACAAGCCGGAGTTGCAGGCGCGACGAGTACTGTGACGGTGCCACACGAGAACCACATCATGGACTCGCCGAGCCATCGGCTAGGCAGCAGCGCTGTGCGAGTTTTTTTTTCTTTTCGCGCACTCTGCGAGCTCTTCAATTTTTTTTTTGGCTCGGTCTCTAGTCACGGGTTGCTCGTGCCAGTATCTGCGACGAAGCGCGGCGGGCAGTGCTGGCAACCCTATGTACAGGATAGCTTGAGGCAACAGCAGGCACACACACACACACACACGACCGTTCTCTCTCCCCCCTTTTGTATCTTCGAGCCAGATTGCGCTGCACCCCATCAACCGATCGAAGCCACGAGCTTGCACGCCTCACGCGCGCGCGCACACACACACACAAAACAAAAAGAAGCTATAGATTTCACCAACGAACGCATCACCTTCGCCCCTCAGCACGTCACCACAACGACGTCGGTCTTCTCCACGGCCCCCCCCCCCCCACCCACCCTCGCGCCGTACCAACACGACGCACTGCCTAGCTGACTCACACCGCTTTGGGGCCTCATTCTGCACAGATCTTCTTTTTTTCCTTCGTTCTTTTGTTGTTGTTGTTGCTTTACCGTTGGCCCAGGGAACATCAACCATAAAACAAAAACGAGAACAATACAATCGACGTTTTCATAATGGACCCAACTCTCACGTCGCTGCTGGAGTCGAAGCTGGAGTGGATCTTCGTCGGCGGCAAAGGCGGCGTCGGAAAGACGACGACGTCCTGCGCGCTCGCCACGCTATTCGCGACAACACCGATGGAAGATGCTGCAGCCCCCGACGGCAAGCGGCCGCGCCGCGTGCTGCTCATCTCGACCGACCCGGCACACAACCTCAGCGACGCATTCAATCAGAGCTTCGGGCCAAAGCCAACGCCGGTGAAGGGGCTGGAGGCCACGCTAGCTGCGATGGAGGTGGACCCGAAGACCTTCACGCATGGCGCACTACTGAGCTCCTTGGCTCCGTCATTGGCGAGAGGTGGTGAGGGCGCTGCGAGTAGCGACAACGACAACGGCGGCACAGCGGCGACGTTCGCTAGTATCGGGAGGGTGTTGAAGGAGGCCGCGCGGACGATGCCGGGCATCGATGAGATCACCGTCTTCGCAGAGATTCTGCACTACGTGCGCGCCCTGTCGTACGACGTCCTTATCTTTGACACGGCACCGACAGGCCACACACTGCGTCTGCTGGCGCTGCCCCAGACACTGAACAGCACCTTTGACCAGCTCCTGAGTCTCGAAGGTCTGGCACCGATGCTTGAGATGGCGTCCCACTTCATGACCACGCACACGGGCAGTGCTGCAGAGCCGGCCTCCGCGTCGTCCAGCCCGCTGTCGCTGACGGCGGACGACCTGCGCGCCAAGGCGGAGCACTGGCGTGAGGTGCTCACGGAGGTGCAGGCCCGCTTTAGCGACCCAAACCGCACGAGCTTCGTTTGTGTCTGCATCGCGGAGTTCCTCAGTGTGTACGAGACGGACCGCCTCGTGCGGGAGCTGATGCGCTACGACATCGGCTGCGACAGCATCGTTGTCAACCAGCTCGTGCTAAAGCCCTCATCAGAACCGCCGTGTCGCATGTGCGCGTCGCGGCAGAAGATGCAAGCCAAGTACCTCGATCAGATCGACCTCCTGTACGATGACTTCCATGTTGTGAAGATGCCGCTGCTGAGTGACGAGGTGCGCGGGGTGGCCGCGCTGCAGGTGTTTGCCCGCTTCCTGCAGGAGCCGTACGACCCCGACACGCACGGCTACATCTCCACTGTGCAGGGGCCGTGCTGAGTGAGACTGGGGGGGAGGGAAGGAGGGAGGGGTGGTCGGTATGGAGGTCTTGAAGGGAAAGGGGGAGGGGGGAGTCTTGAATCTGTAGTCGTTGCAGACCGTGACGTCGTCTGATAGGCACCGTGCAGATGTTAATCTTCTGTCTCTCTCTCTCCGCCTTCCCTGCCCCCCCCCCTGCTCCTCGCACGTGTCGCACCCCCTCCCCCTCCCGCTTCTTGTCTCCGTCCTTCATCTTGCTGGACGCTGCTGCCGTGGTTGCGGCGTGTGACACGCATCCTTGTCCAGCTCCTTTTTACTGATGCACCTCACAAGGGTGGCCCCGCATCTGAACGGTGTGATCCATGAAGAGAGGCAAACGAAAAAAAAAGAAAAAATAATAAGGGAAATGAGAAGTATGACGCTACGGCGCAACTGCGTCTTTTTTTTCTCTCTTGCTGAGAAGTGTCGCGCACACGAAGCAGCTTGTGTGTATGTCCGTGTGGACCCTCCCTCCCCTCTCCCCTCTGCCGCTGACCTTGCAGTCAAGCACGGTGAGGTTCGTGGATGCTATGCGAGCGCTGAGGCTCGTGGTGAGAACAAGGGAATGACAATGCACGCTGCCTTCTTGAATCCTTTTTTTTTTCTTCTTCTGTTTATCTCTGTCTCATATCAATCCCATACCGGGGCTGCTCCCTTCCACAATATCACACACAACACACAACACACATACACATACAGAGGGCCTTACCGCGTCTTGCTGCGTTCTGCCCTTGCCCTCCTTCAACCCCCCCCCCCCATTCCCGCCACACCTTTTGTGGTGAATTTGCTTCTGCCTATTTCTCTTCTTTGTTCGACTTGACTTCAATCACGACGTTGATTTATGAGGGAGAAGGACTTACCTTCCCCTCCGCATCACACACACAGACACACAAAAGAGACAGAGTACACTCCCCTTCCCCATCACGCGCTTGTGTTGACAGTTGTCAAGCTGCGTCTTTTTTGGGGGGGGGTTGTTGCATCCGTGCCGGTGACGTCATCTATTGCTGAAACCCGACACAAGCATTCGTTTTTGTTTCGCTCTACACAGAACCCACTTATACCACAGCATCGTCGTCCCTTGATTGCCTGCATCCCCCCCCCACCCCACACCCCACGCACGCCACAAACATAACAAAACAAACAACAACAAAAAAAGCTTATCAGCTGTCTTTACTCCGCTCCTTCTCCATCGGGCTTTTATCTTTGTCCCCTGGCGTCTACACGTTGTCTCTCCTTCGTTGTTGTTGTTGTTTAATTTCTTTCAGCCGGCGACACGCGTTCGCTGTTTTCTTAAGTGGCCTCAAAGACACTCCTTTTTCATATAAAAAAAATCTGTGTCTCTCTTCTCCGGCGGTGTGGCATCGTCGGACTTGCTTGTACTCACTCACTACGCGCCACACACACTTACACACATACACACACGCAGAGAGACAAGCGCGTTTCACTATCTTCTCCCTGTTCCTCATTCTGGAGCCTGCAGCTGATCTGTCAGACGTGGGTGCTCGTCCTTCCCCCCAGCGCCACTCCCCTTCCCCCCCTTCCCCCCTCCCCCTTCTCGCACAACCAGTTCGTATCGGAGTGTGTGTGTGTGTGTGTGTGTGTGTTTCTGTAAGGTGCACGTCTCTGTGGCCCTCCTGATATTCCATTCTCCGTCTCCTTCTCTCTATCGTTTGCTCCTTTTCTTACCTGGGTGCCTGTCGTTGTCTCTACGTGTGTTTGTGTGTGTGCACGCGCGTCTCTCTCTGTCTCTTTGTCTCACTTTCAGGCTCTTTGTGTGGTGGTGTGCACCGGGAAGCCGTGGCTGCTTACAGTGCTTCTTTTGTTATTGCTGTGTTCCTTTTTTTTCTTTTTCGCTGACCGCTGCGGTCGCTGCCAACGGCTCTCTACAGCGCCGTTCTGAGCTGCTGTACTGCTCCCTTCATCACTACCGTCCCGTCTTTTCTTCTCTTTTTTCTTACTCTCCGTTCTCCTTTCCCTTTTTAGTTCTCTCCGCCTCAACTCATAAATATGAACGCTATGCCGCGTAGCGTCGTGAACAGCAGCAGCAGCAGCAGCATCAACGCTGCACACCGGAGTCAGCTCGTAGAGAAGGCCCATCGCAAAAGTAGAGCTCGGCCCTCTTCTTTTCTAACGCGTGTAGTGTTGGTGCTAGCTGTGTTGCTCTCTGCCTTGCTCCGTGATGTTTACCCGGGGATTACGGTGGCTGCTGCCGCTGAGGCGCCACAACTCGACCTGGCCGCGAGCGCAGTGTATCACGTAACACCTTTATTTGCCTTGGCAGATGTGGCGCTGGACGTGTCGGTCAGTGGTGTGGAAGAGGGGGACTCGGTTCAACTATGGACCGGCGCAAACGCCTGCGCTGCTGCCGCGAGTGCAAGCAGTTCGCTCTCAGACATCAACTACTCCAATATAGAAGTTGTCGCACGGAGGACAGTGCCCTCCGGGACTACCGCAGTCACTCTTGGCGTCGCCGCGTGCTGCACCCCCAGCGGGACTTTCAGCGTCTGCGTGCGCCCTGCGGCAAGCAGCACCTTTCAGCTAGCCGCGAACGTCGTGTTAAGCACGCTGCATCAGAACCCCACCACCGTGACACTCGATGCGTGTCGGGTGGCTTCGCCGCTCGTCCACCGGCTCACAATAGTCCCTGGCTCATCGAGCGGTTCCGCAGCACCGGCGTTGTCGTCCACGCCATCTTTGACGAGCAGCACGGACTCGGCTGAATGGGCAGCGCTGCCAGGATTCTGTTTGGATGCGTCCTGTAGCAGCAGCAGCGAAGGCACGACCGACATTGAGAGTGTCACGCCGCTGGCACAGCAGCTGAACGCCTCCTTCGCCTACTGGAGTGTTGCTGATGAGCATGCGACTCCCGCTACGTGCCTGTTCGCCACCGAGGTACTCAACAGCACACAATTTCTGCAAACAGCCCTCTCCGTCGAGTACAAGGCGGACCTGAGGCGCTTCTGGGTGTACGCTGACGTCCTTCTCCCGACCAACCTCACCGCTGCGTCCTTGACGTCCGGTAGTAGCGAGGGACTCATGCTGCGTACCTGCGTCGCACCCCAAACCTCCGCCACCACCGACAGTAGCGGCGAGTACCTCGGGCACACCAGTGTGGGCGTCCTCACCGTGGCTGCAGGGGACAGTAGTGAATGCAGCAATAGCAGCACCAGCACCAGCAGCAGCAGTCGCGACACGGCACCTCAGCCCCCACTGCCAAGCAGCAGCTCGCAGGCTTCCTCCAGCTCGCTGAGCGCGTCCAGCTCCAGCAGCAGCAGCGCGGAGCCCTCGTCCTCCAGCTTCCCCAGCGCGCCCAGCTCCAGCTCCGGCAGCAGTGCGCAGCCGTCGTCCTCCAGCTCCGAGAGCGGGTCGAGCAGCAGCGTGCTCCCGACCGTGCCGCCGACATCTAGCAGCAGCTCGCAGGCTTCCTCCAGCTCGCTGAGCGCGTCCAGCTCCAGCAGCAGCAGCGCGGAGCCCTCGTCCTCCAGCTTCCCCAGCGCGCCCAGCTCCAGCTCCAGCAGCAGTGCAGAGCCGTCGTCCTCCAGCTCCGAGAGCGGGTCGAGCAGCAGCGTGCTCCCGACCGTGCCGCCGACATCTAGCAGCAGCTCGCAGGCTTCCTCCAGCTCGCTGAGCGCGTCCAGCTCCAGCAGCAGCAGCGCGGAGCCCTCGTCCTCCAGCTTCCCCAGCGCGCCCAGCTCCAGCTCCAGCAGCAGTGCAGAGCCGTCGTCCTCCAGCTCCGAGAGCGGGTCGAGCAGCAGCGTGCTCCCGACCGTGCCGCCGACATCTAGCAGCAGCTCGCAGGCTTCCTCCAGCTCGCTGAGCGCGTCCAGCTCCAGCAGCAGCAGCGCGGAGCCCTCGTCCTCCAGCTTCCCCAGCGCGCCCAGCTCCAGCTCCGGCAGCAGTGCGCAGCCGTCGTCCTCCAGCTCCGAGAGCGGGTCGAGCAGCAGCGTGCTCCCGACCGTGCCGCCGACATCTAGCAGCAGCTCGCAGGCTTCCTCCAGCTCGCTGAGCGCGTCCAGCTCCAGCAGCAGCAGCGCGGAGCCCTCGTCCTCCAGCTTCCCCAGCGCGCCCAGCTCCAGCTCCGGCAGCAGTGCGCAGCCGTCGTCCTCCAGCTCCGAGAGCGGGTCGAGCAGCAGCGTGCTCCCGACCGTGCCGCCGACATCTAGCAGCAGCTCGCAGGCTTCCTCCAGCTCGCTGAGCGCGTCCAGCTCCAGCAGCAGCAGCGCGGAGCCCTCGTCCTCCAGCTTCCCCAGCGCGCCCAGCTCCAGCTCCGGCAGCAGTGCGCAGCCGTCGTCTTCCAGCTCCGAGAGCGGGTCGAGCAGCAGCGTGCTCCCGACCGTGCCGCCGACATCTAGCAGCAGCTCGCAGGCTTCCTCCAGCTCGCTGAGCGCGTCCAGCTCCAGCAGCAGCAGCGCGGAGCCCTCGTCCTCCAGCTTCCCCAGCGCGCCCAGCTCCAGCTCCGGCAGCAGTGCGCAGCCGTCGTCTTCCAGCTCCGAGAGCGGGTCGAGCAGCAGCGTGCTCCCGACCGTGCCGCCGACATCTAGCAGCAGCTCGCAGGCTTCCTCCAGCTCGCTGAGCGCGTCCAGCTCCAGCAGCAGCAGCGCGGAGCCCTCGTCCTCCAGCTTCCCCAGCGCGCCCAGCTCCAGCTCCAGCAGCAGTGCAGAGCCGTCGTCCTCCAGCTCCGAGAGCGGGTCGAGCAGCAGCGTGCTCCCGACCGTGCCGCCGACATCTAGCAGCAGCTCGCAGGCTTCCTCCAGCTCGCTGAGCGCGTCCAGCTCCAGCAGCAGCAGCGCGGAGCCCTCGTCCTCCAGCTTCCCCAGCGCGCCCAGCTCCAGCTCCGGCAGCAGTGCGCAGCCGTCGTCTTCCAGCTCCGAGAGCGGGTCGAGCAGCAGCGTGCTCCCGACCGTGCCGCCGACATCTAGCAGCAGCTCGCAGGCTTCCTCCAGCTCGCTGAGCGCGTCCAGCTCCAGCAGCAGCAGCGCGGAGCCCTCGTCCTCCAGCTTCCCCAGCGCGCCCAGCTCCAGCTCCGGCAGCAGTGCGCAGCCGTCGTCCTCCAGCTCCGAGAGCGGGTCGAGCAGCAGCGTGCTCCCGACCGTGCCGCCGACATCTAGCAGCAGCTCGCAGGCTTCCTCCAGCTCGCTGAGCGCGTCCAGCTCCAGCAGCAGCAGCGCGGAGCCCTCGTCCTCCAGCTTCCCCAGCGCGCCCAGCTCCAGCTCCGGCAGCAGTGCGCAGCCGTCGTCTTCCAGCTCCGAGAGCGGGTCGAGCAGCAGCGTGCTCCCGACCGTGCCGCCGACATCTAGCAGCAGCTCGCAGGCTTCCTCCAGCTCGCTGAGCGCGTCCAGCTCCAGCAGCAGCAGCGCGGAGCCCTCGTCCTCCAGCTTCCCCAGCGCGCCCAGCTCCAGCTCCGGCAGCAGTGCGCAGCCGTCGTCCTCCAGCTCCGAGAGCGGGTCGAGCAGCAGCGTGCTCCCGACCGTGCCGCCGACATCTAGCAGCAGCTCGCAGGCTTCCTCCAGCTCGCTGAGCGCGTCCAGCTCCAGCAGCAGCAGCGCGGAGCCCTCGTCCTCCAGCTTCCCCAGCGCGCCCAGCTCCAGCTCCAGCAGCAGTGCAGCAGCCGTCGTCCTCCAGCTCCGAGAGCGGGTCGAGCAGCAGCGTGCTCCCGACCGTGCCGCCGACATCTAGCAGCAGCTCGCAGGCTTCCTCCAGCTCGCTGAGCGCGTCCAGCTCCAGCAGCAGCAGCGCGGAGCCCTCGTCCTCCAGCTTCCCCAGCGCGCCCAGCTCCAGCTCCAGCAGCAGTGCAGAGCCGTCGTCCTCCAGCTCCGAGAGCGGGTCGAGCAGCAGCGTGCTCCCGACCGTGCCGCCGACATCTAGCAGCAGCTCGCAGGCTTCCTCCAGCTCGCTGAGCGCGTCCAGCTCCAGCAGCAGCAGCGCGGAGCCCTCGTCCTCCAGCTTCCCCAGCGCGCCCAGCTCCAGCTCCAGCAGCAGTGCAGCAGCCGTCGTCCTCCAGCTCCGAGAGCGGGTCGAGCAGCAGCGTGCTCCCGACCGTGCCGCCGACATCTAGCAGCAGCTCGCAGGCTTCCTCCAGCTCGCTGAGCGCGTCCAGCTCCAGCAGCAGCAGCGCGGAGCCCTCGTCCTCCAGCTTCCCCAGCGCGCCCAGCTCCAGCTCCGGCAGCAGTGCGCAGCCGTCGTCCTCCAGCTCCGAGAGCGGGTCGAGCAGCAGCGTGCTCCCGACCGTGCCGCCGACATCTAGCAGCAGCTCGCAGGCTTCCTCCAGCTCGCTGAGCGCGTCCAGCTCCAGCAGCAGCAGCGCGGAGCCCTCGTCCTCCAGCTTCCCCAGCGCGCCCAGCTCCAGCTCCGGCAGCAGTGCGCAGCCGTCGTCCTCCAGCTCCGAGAGCGGGTCGAGCAGCAGCGTGCTCCCGACCGTGCCGCCGACATCTAGCAGCAGCTCGCAGGCTTCCTCCAGCTCGCTGAGCGCGTCCAGCTCCAGCAGCAGCAGCGCGGAGCCCTCGTCCTCCAGCTTCCCCAGCGCGCCCAGCTCCAGCTCCGGCAGCAGTGCGCAGCCGTCGTCTTCCAGCTCCGAGAGCGGGTCGAGCAGCAGCGTGCTCCCGACCGTGCCGCCGACATCTAGCAGCAGCTCGCAGGCTTCCTCCAGCTCGCTGAGCGCGTCCAGCTCCAGCAGCAGCAGCGCGGAGCCCTCGTCCTCCAGCTTCCCCAGCGCGCCCAGCTCCAGCTCCGGCAGCAGTGCGCAGCCGTCGTCTTCCAGCTCCGAGAGCGGGTCGAGCAGCAGCGTGCTCCCGACCGTGCCGCCGACATCTAGCAGCAGCTCGCAGGCTTCCTCCAGCTCGCTGAGCGCGTCCAGCTCCAGCAGCAGCAGCGCGGAGCCCTCGTCCTCCAGCTTCCCCAGCGCGCCCAGCTCCAGCTCCGGCAGCAGTGCGCAGCCGTCGTCCTCCAGCTCCGAGAGCGGGTCGAGCAGCAGCGTGCTCCCGACCGTGCCGCCGACATCTAGCAGCAGCTCGCAGGCTTCCTCCAGCTCGCTGAGCGCGTCCAGCTCCAGCAGCAGCAGCGCGGAGCCCTCGTCCTCCAGCTTCCCCAGCGCGCCCAGCTCCAGCTCCGGCAGCAGTGCGCAGCCGTCGTCTTCCAGCTCCGAGAGCGGGTCGAGCAGCAGCGTGCTCCCGACCGTGCCGCCGACATCTAGCAGCAGCTCGCAGGCTTCCTCCAGCTCGCTGAGCGCGTCCAGCTCCAGCAGCAGCAGCGCGGAGCCCTCGTCCTCCAGCTTCCCCAGCGCGCCCAGCTCCAGCTCCGGCAGCAGTGCGCAGCCGTCGTCCTCCAGCTCCGAGAGCGGGTCGAGCAGCAGCGTGCTCCCGACCGTGCCGCCGACATCTAGCAGCAGCTCGCAGGCTTCCTCCAGCTCGCTGAGCGCGTCCAGCTCCAGCAGCAGCAGCGCGGAGCCCTCGTCCTCCAGCTTCCCCAGCGCGCCCAGCTCCAGCTCCGGCAGCAGTGCGCAGCCGTCGTCCTCCAGCTCCGAGAGCGGGTCGAGCAGCAGCGTGCTCCCGACCGTGCCGCCGACATCTAGCAGCAGCTCGCAGGCTTCCTCCAGCTCGCTGAGCGCGTCCAGCTCCAGCAGCAGCAGCGCGGAGCCCTCGTCCTCCAGCTTCCCCAGCGCGCCCAGCTCCAGCTCCGGCAGCAGTGCGCAGCCGTCGTCCTCCAGCTCCGAGAGCGGGTCGAGCAGCAGCGTGCTCCCGACCGTGCCGCCGACATCTAGCAGCAGCTCGCAGGCTTCCTCCAGCTCGCTGAGCGCGTCCAGCTCCAGCAGCAGCAGCGCGGAGCCCTCGTCCTCCAGCTTCCCCAGCGCGCCCAGCTCCAGCTCCGGCAGCAGTGCGCAGCCGTCGTCCTCCAGCTCCGAGAGCGGGTCGAGCAGCAGCGTGCTCCCGACCGTGCCGCCGACATCTAGCAGCAGCTCGCAGGCTTCCTCCAGCTCGCTGAGCGCGTCCAGCTCCAGCAGCAGCAGCGCGGAGCCCTCGTCCTCCAGCTTCCCCAGCGCGCCCAGCTCCAGCTCCAGCAGCAGTGCGCAGCCGTCGTCCTCCAGCTCCGAGAGCGGGTCGAGCAGCAGCGTGCTCCCGACCGTGCCGCCGACATCTAGCAGCAGCTCGCAGGCTTCCTCCAGCTCGCTGAGCGCGTCCAGCTCCAGCAGCAGCAGCGCGGAGCCCTCGTCCTCCAGCTTCCCCAGCGCGCCCAGCTCCAGCTCCGGCAGCAGTGCGCAGCCGTCGTCCTCCAGCTCCGAGAGCGGGTCGAGCAGCAGCGTGCTCCCGACCGTGCCGCCGACATCTAGCAGCAGCTCGCAGGCTTCCTCCAGCTCGCTGAGCGCGTCCAGCTCCAGCAGCAGCAGCGCGGAGCCCTCGTCCTCCAGCTTCCTATTCAGTAGTCGCGCCCAGCTCCAGCTCCGGCAGCAGTGCGCAGCCGTCGTCCTCCAGCTCCGAGAGCGGGTCGAGCAGCAGCGTGCTCCCGACCGTGCCGCCGACATCTAGCAGCAGCTCGCAGGCTTCCTCCAGCTCGCTGAGCGCGTCCAGCTCCAGCAGCAGCAGCGCGGAGCCCTCGTCCTCCAGCTTCCCCAGCCGCCCAGCTCCAGCTCCAGCAGCAGTGCAGAGCCGTCGTCCTCCAGCTCCGAGAGCGGGTCGAGCAGCAGCGTGCTCCCGACCGTGCCGCCGACATCTAGCAGCAGCTCGCAGGCTTCCTCCAGCTCGCTGAGCGCGTCCAGCTCCAGCAGCAGCAGCGCGGAGCCCTCGTCCTCCAGCTTCATACCCAGCGCGCCCAGCTCCAGCTCCGGCAGCAGTGCGCAGCCGTCGTCCTCCAGCTCCGAGAGCGGGTCGAGCAGCAGCGTGCTCCCGACGTGCCGCCGACATCTAGCAGCAGCTCGCAGGCTTCCTCCAGCTCGCTGAGCGCGTCCAGCTCCAGGCAGCAGCAGCGCGGAGCCCTCGTCCTCAGCTTC